>CAMZMU010000010.1:27987271-28154146 GCA_947311845.1 Poa pratensis
ATATGTAACTTTGCTTTGTCAGTGCGACCAAATTAAATTCATGCAAGCAACTTATATGTCCCCTTTGGTTCATTTGACCATACATGGTGGTTGACCACAAGAAGAAGGTTGCACGTCGACGAGCCTCTATTGTTCCTCGTTGGTTCTTCCTCGCTGCTCATTGCCATCACTCTGATGTTTTCGACACTCATCGCACTAGAAGAAATTTCGCCATAGACCACGACCTTCCGCCGAGACCGTGGTCTAAAGCGGCTTTTGGCCACGAAATTTCGCTGTTTTTTTCTTTTCGTGGTCGATGGTAGCAACGACCACGGATTTTCAAAATCGTGGTCTATGGCACCTATAGCCCACGATCTTTCTGAATTTTCGTGGTTGAAAACCGTTTTTTTGGGTTGCGAGGCACTTATCGCCCACGATCTTCCTGAAATTTCGTGGTTAGAAGCTACGTTTCTCGGTTGCGCGTTCGATTCTTAACTGGGATCGATACCCCCGGCGCTCGTATAACATCGAACGAGGCCATTTGCGCTCTAAAAACCTCAAACCGCACACCACGCTCACATATCAAGATCCAGGCACCTCTTTTTTCGATTGCTCTGTTACTCGATGGCTGGGTTCGATGATGTTCTTGGCGCTGGCCCCACCATGTCATTGACTCAGATCATGCTGAACGATTCTTGCCCAGTTTTTCATCACGTTGCTCCATTTCCTCTCGGTTGTTCATCACGCGGGCTCCACCATGTCAGTGACTCAGGATCATGCTGATCGATTCTTGCACATTTTTCATCACGTTGCTCCGTTTCCTCCCGTGTTGTTCATCACGCGGGCTCCACCATGTCAGTGACTCAGAATCATGCTGAACGATTCTTGCCCAATTTTTCATCACGTTGCTCCGTTTCCTCCCGTCATGTTCATCACGCGGGCTCCACCATGTCAGTGACTCAGGATCATGTTGAACGATTCTTGCCCAGTTTTTCATCACGTTGCTCCGTTCTTGAGCTACTTTCTTGCCGCTGGCTCCACCATGTCAGTGACTAATAATGCTCCTGATTGATTCTTGCCCACTTTTTTATCCCGTTGCTGCGTTCTTGAGCTACTGTTCTTGTCGCTGGCTCCCCCATGTCAGTAACTGATAATGCTCCAATCGATTCTTGCCCACTTTTTTATTCCGTTGCTCCCGTTCATGCGCTACTGTTCTTACCGCTGGCTCTACCATGTCAGTGAATCATAATACTTTTGATCGATTCTTGCCCACTTTTTTATTCCGTTGCTCCATTCTTGCGCTACTGTTCTTTTTTTAAAACAAGGCAAAAGTTTTGCCTTTTATATTGATATAGAAGGAGCTGCGCTACTGTTCTTGGCGTGGGCTCCACCATGTCAGTGATTGATAATGCTTATGATCGATTCTTGCCCACTTTTTTATCCCGTTGCTTCGTTTATTGCGACTGTACTTGCCGCTGGCTCCACCATGTCAGTGAGTCGGGATAGTGTTGACCATACTAGCCGACTTCTCTTGTCTTTCGATTTCTCCCGTTACTGTTGATCGATGTGGGTCCTGCCTATCGGCCTCTCTCTTCAGAATCATGTGTTTGCTCCTTTGATGTTTGATTTATACTCGTGATTATTACTACTAGTGGTTTCACCTTGTTAAGGGCTGGTGATGCAGACGGGTTATGGTCTAGACGGTGGGTCCTGACTGTCAGCCTCTATGTGCAAGTTTTGCCTCCTCAAAAGACTGAAGATAACTGAATCAAACCTCTCCACACTATCGGCCTCTCTCTTCAGAATCGTGTGTGCTCTGATGGGTTTTTATTTATGCAATTGGTTGTTTCTAGTGGTCATTTTTCTTTCAGTTGTGACCGCAGTTTTGACATTGTTAAGGTTGCGCGATGTAGGCAGGTTATGGTCTAGACGGTGGGTCCTGCCTGTCAGCCTCTCTGTGCAAATTTTGCGTCCTAAAAAACTGAAGATAACTGAATCCAACCTCTCCTCACTGTCGGCCTCTGTCTTCAGAAACGTGTGTGCTCTGCTGAGGTTTTATTTATCCCCTTGGTTACTTCTAGTGGTCATTCTTCTTTTAGTTGCGACCGCAGTTTTGACCTTGTTAAGGTTGCGCGATGCAGGCAGGCTATGGTCTAGAGTGTGGGTCCTGCCTGTCAGCATCTCTGTGCAAATTTTGCCACCTCAAAGTACTAAAGATAACTGAATCTAACCGATTTGACTGTCGGCCTCTCTCTTTAGAAACGTCTTTGTGCCATGTTGTTGTTTTATTTATACACGTGATTGCTGCTACTGGTCGTTTCTTTCGGTTGCGCCATGCAGGCGGCTTATGGTTCAGCCGATGGGTTCACCATGTCAGCCTCTGTGTGCAATGTGTGCCTCTTCAACATACTGAAGATAACTGAATCGAACCTCTCCTCACTGTCGGCCTCTCTCTTCAGAAACGTCTGTCTGCTCTGTTGTACTCGGGTTTATTACTGCTAGTGGTCATTTCTTTTGGTTGCGCCCGCAAATTCCACCTTGTTAACGGCTGGCGATGCAGGTGGGTTATGGTCTACACGGTGGGTCATGGCTTACAGCCTCTCTGTACAAGGTTTGCCTCATCAGAAAACTGAAGAGACTAAGTCGAAACTCTCCTAACTGTCGCAAATTCATAGCCATGATTGCTGCTAGTGGTCATTTCTTTCAGTTGCGACCGCAATTTTGTCCTTGTTAAGATTGCGTGATGCATCCCCGCAAAAAAAAAAGATTGCGTGATGTAGGTGGGTTATGGTATAGCCGATGGGTCCACCATGTCAGCCTCTCTGTGGAAGGTTTGCCTCATCCAATTTTGACCTTGTTAATGTGGGGCGATGCATACAGGTTATGGTTTAGGCGATGGGTCCACCAGGTCAGCATCGCTGTGCAAAGTTTGCCTCGTCAACAAATGAAGATAACTGAATCAAACCTCTCCTTACTGTCGGTCTTTCTCTTCAGAAATGTGTATGTGATCTGCTGATGTTTTATTAATGCCCGTGAATGCTGCTAGTCTACTACGACGCTGAATTACAACTACCGCCTAACTGATCAAGAGCTTCTATTCAACCCGCACTGTGGTTTGGAGGGCGGTACATAATATGTGGCTTGCTGGGGTGAATATTCCTGCTTATACTGATCAGTCCAATGTTCATTCCTGCTTGTACTGATCAACTGAAGTCGTATTTCTAAGAGTCTTCGGTACAATAATCAAATATGCCCAGATTAACGCAAAGATGTGCAGTACGTACTGTGCACCACAACATGTAATGAATCTAATCAAATCGTGATATTTATTCATAGTATGGTTCTCCGGCTTACTGAATCCTAAATATGTGTCAGATAATGCTTTGGTGGACGAGAAAAGCTGAAGTGTGAAAGCTTAATTAGTCTCGATTTGAACCAGTGTTCTACCTGTTCTCGTCTAGTCACAGAGTTTGTTTTTCGTGTCTTTCCTGTGAGCCGAAGGTTTTGGTTAAAGTGTTCTGGAGGAACTGTTATGGTTTGCTGCCATGCTGTATGCGTGGTTACCACACGACACTGTTTATTCGTTTTCGAACGTGGATAGCCTGAGATATCTGTATTATCAGTTTAATTTTTTTCAAAATGGGGAGCGAAGCCCCAGCCTCTGCATCGATTGATGCACACAGTTTTTAATAGGTTGCATGGAAAATTGGAGCACATTCAGTTCGCACATAGTACAACCTGTACAATAGCACATCACAGCATGCACCTCAATGAGCATTATTTCAGAGCACAAAATCAGTTCTACTAGCTAGCACATGTAGCCTGAGGACATCAGAGCACGACTCGTTCATTTGACAGTAGAGCAGATTCAGTACTAGTACCTGAAACCATATATATGCAGGTTTAGACCCCCTGCCCGGCCCCTTGAGCCATAGAAGCAGTGTCTGCCACAGGGAGGGAGTTTTCAAAAGAAAAAACATGACAGTGATCAAAATACAGAAACCACTACTTATTGCCGGTTCCAGTCCAGGGCGTTGGCAATGCTTGGGACGAACCACAACGGAGTATCCCGCCATGGCCAGGGAATGTTGGTTGAGAAACCAACAGTGGCGTCTAAACCATTCAGACTGAAACGACATATTTTAGGACAGGATTATTCTGAAGGCCTACTGCATTGTGCGAGGTGTACACACAGTTGCATCTCATCATAAGTTCAGGTCTATGATCTGTCCCGCCCACTGGAATGATAAGCGGATAGTTCCATCCAAGGAAGAGAGAATATACTCCAAGGTTATAAATCCTCAGCCATGGGCTGTGTGGAAGTAACTGACTAGTGTCGATCGAGAACACCTGGCAGGAGAACCCGCTAGCATAGGAGAAAATAGTGCGATCGTGATGATCAGCACTATTAGCAACAACAGGTAAACCATACCGGGTATGAACCAGGAGTAGTCGTGAACCACCAGGAGATTTCGCTAGCCACTACCGGCCAGGATCGTACTCCAACTCCTTATCATCTTCATCATCAAGTGTTGCACCCCAGGGATGCACGTTGGGTGGTGCCTCGATCATAACAGGACCTTGAAAAAGAAACCACAGTTAAATGTCAGTTCAGGTCATTCGAAAACAATAACAAGTTCAGCAAAAATTGTGTATATACAATGAGATGAAGCTAGAATACTTTGCACGGATGGAAATTTACCCCATTTCAAATCATTCCAGACATAAACAGTGCCTGACTGAGTTGCAGCAAACACGAGTCCATTGTGGATAATTGCATCTTGGTAGGGGAACAAGTTGAACTGGTTGTGGAGAACAGTCCAACTAGAATAAGGACCGTGTAGGGTGATACGTCTCAAACGTATCTATAATTTTTTATGTTCCATGCATATTTTATATCAATTGCTACATGTTTTATATGCACTTTATATCATATTATGACATTTATTGGACTAACCTACTAATAGTTGCCTGATACGTCTCCAACGTATCCATAATTTCTGCTGTTCCATGCTTATATTATACCATTTGCTACATGTTTTATATACACTTCATATCACTTTTATGCATTTTCTGGGACTAACCTATTAACAAGATGCCACAGTGCCAGTTCCCTGTTTTCTGCTGTTTGTGGTTTCAGAAAGTTACCTCTGGAAATATTCTCGGAATTGCACGAAACAAAAGGCCAAGTCCCTATTTTTCCAACACGTACACGGAGTCCAAAGGAGAGACGAAGACTCGCCACGAGGTGGCCAAACCATAGGCTGGCGCGGCAGGGGGGCCCACCGCGCCGCCAGGTGGTTTGGGCCCCTCGGGGGTCCGCCGACATCGCCCCTTCGCCTATTTATTCCCCGAGACGTGAAAACCCTAAAACACCGAGCCTTTCATCCAGAACATATTCGCTGCCGCCGCCGTCGTCAACCCTAACTCGGGGGGTTCTGAAGCTCTTCCCGGCACCCTGCGGAGAGGGGAATCATCACCGGAGGGCTCTACATCGCCATGCCCGCCTCCGGAGTGATGCGTGAGTAGTTCATCCTTGGACTATGGGTCCATAGCAGTAGCTAGATGGTTGTCTTCTCCACTTGTGCCATCATGTTTAGATCTTGTGAGCTGCCTATCATGATCAAGATCATCTTATTGTAATGCTACATGTTGTGTTTGCTGGGATCTGACTTATATTGATACCTATGTGGAGCTGAATATTATATTATCATGTCTATGTCATTTGTGATCTTGCATGCTCTCCGTTACTTGTTGAAGCCTTGGCCAAGTGAATACTTGTGACTCCAAGAGGGGGTATTTATGCATGATAGTTGGGTTCAACCTCTATTTAACCTGGGATAGTGACAGCAAGTTCTAAGGTTGTAGATGTGTTGTTGCCACTAGGGGTAAAACAGCAATGCTTTATTCAAGGATGAATGTATTGTTTACATTACGCACATTACTTAATGCAATTGTCTGTTGCTTGCAACTTAATACTGGAAGGGGTACGGATGTTAACCGGAAAGTGGACTATTTAGGCATAGATGCATGCTGGATAGCGGTCTATGTACTTTGTCGTAATGCCCAAATGAATCTCATAGTAGACACCACAACTCACACATGCATGTTATATGCACTTATCAATTGCCCAGCTGTAATTTGTTTACCCAGCATGTTAGTTATCTTATTGGAGAGACACCACTAGTGAACTGTGGACCCCGGTCCATTCTTTTACATCTGAAATACAATCTACTGCAATCATTGTTCTCTACTGTTTTATGCAAACAAACATCATCTTCCATACGATACGTTTAACCATTTGTTTTCAGCAAGCCGGTGAGATTGACAACCTCACTGTTAAGTTGGGGCAAAGTAATTTGATTGTGTTGTGCAGGTTCCACGTTGGCACCGGAATCCCTGGTGTTGCGCCGCACTACACTCTTTCACCAACACCTTCGAAGCAACCTCGTTTTCCTACTGGTTCGATAAACCTTGGTTTCATACTGAGGGAAAACTTACTGCTGCACTCATCATACCTTCCTCTTGGGGTTCCCAACTGACGTGTGACGTACAAGCATAGTTTCTGGTGCTGTTGCCGGGGAGATATTCCCTCGTCAACTTAGCGCTAGCATTGCCAAAGTGCACAATGTTCTTGTTTTACACTTTGATGTGTAGAAATTATCAAAATTGGGCAAAGGAAACCTTGTTGGAGTCAAATTGGGACTTTCCAGAAATCTGTCTGAAAACTATTTTCAAAGATCGTCACGTTCGGGCCTGAAGACGACGTCAAATGGAAAAAGTCTAGTCGCGAAAGTTGCGGAATTTTCCGCCGCACGTTTTATACAAAAGGTTCATCTCCATCGGAGTTATGCGGCCTGGAGAGGCCCGACAAGTCGGCTGGCCAGAAAACTGCCGCGCCGAGGCCACGTGTGGTGGCCTCGGGAACCTTCTGAAGCTGCCCTTTGGACCATAAATAGCCCCCGCGGAGTAAACCCTAACACAATTGACGAAACTCCCGAATACATCTCCGTGCTCCGCCGCCACGAAACTCCGTTTCGGGGGACAGAAGTCTCTGTTTCGGCACCTGCCGGGACGGGGAATTGCCCCCGGAGCCATCTCCATCGACGCCACCGCCATCTTCATCGCCGTTGCTGCCTCCCATGATGAGGAGGGAGTAGTTCTCCCCGAGGCTGAGGGCTCTACCGGTAGCTATGTGGTTTATCTCTCTCTCCCATGGTGTGATCTTTATGTGATCATGAGCTTTGTAATCTAGTTGAATCCATAGATGTACTCTTCATTATCTTATATGCTACTCAAGTGGTTTTATTAATGTAATCTCCGGAGTCACCTTTGTCCCACGGTGCGAAGTTGACAGTGTGCGCCCCGTGTGTGGCTCTTAGGCTAAAGATAACAGGAATACTTATCATGAGTTATTATTTGCGTTGGATGTCTCTATGAAATTGCGGTGTTTGTCTAGTACCTTCTAGGGCGCTCAAGTTGACAGTGTGGGGTTAACTAGACATGGGAATGCGACTTTAAGGTGTGCTTTTATAGCCCTACGCGGTGGATTGGTGTTCGTTATCCAACGAGAGAATAACTCAGAGTAGCATAGTGAAGAGGAAATATCTATGTATTCAATTATATTATTATTGTTGAGAGTGTCCACTAGTGAAAGTATGATCCCTAGGCCTTGTTTCTAAGCATTGAAACACCGTTTACAACCAGTTCTGCTACATGTTTGCTTGCTGCCATTTTTATTTCAGATTGCAATTACCACTTATAATCATCCATATTACTTGTATTTTAATATCTCTTCGCCGAACTAGTGCACCTATACACCTGACAAGTGTATTGGTGTGTTGGGGACACAAGAGACTTCTTGTATCTTAATTGCAGGGTTGCTTGAGAGGGATATCTTTGACCTCTACCTCCCTGAGTTCGATAAACCTTGGGTGATTCACTTGAGGGAAACTTGCTGCTGTTCTACAAACCTCTGCACTTGGAGGCCCAACACTGTCTACAAGAATAGAAGCGTGCGTAGACATCAAGCTATTTTCTGGCGCCGTTGCCGGGGAGGTAAGGTAAAAGGTACTCACATCCTCCAGCTACTTAGCTATTTTCTAGCACTGTTGCTGACGTGTGAGTGCTCGAAGGTATTTCCTTTAGATTCTGCAATTATATCTTTTTGTTTCTTGTTTTTATTTCACTAGTTAGGCTTAATGGAAAACAAAAAAAATTAGAGAGCTTTATGAAATTTATCTTGAGTTAGGACATGATGCTTTTGAAGAGAAAATTAAAAAACCTATGGAAAATTATTTGCATGATGGTAGCAATGTTATTACTATAAATTCTTTGAACACCATTATTGCTAATGCTATGGAAGAATTTAAGCTTGGGGAGGTCGGTTTTGATGAAAATGATCTTTTTAGTTCCCCGGTTTTGGAGGAGAAAATTTGCTTTGATGATACTTTGCCTCCAATATATGATGTTTATAATGATTGTGATATTTTCACTCCACCTACTATTGAGGATATAGTTTATGTTGATTATGATATGCCTCCTATATATGATGTTTACAATGATGAATATGATATTTTCAGTCCATCTACTATTGAGGATAAAATTCATTATGATTATTCTATGCCTCCAATTTATGATGATTACAATGATGGATGTGATACTTTTACTCCCACTATTACTAATGAAACTGTTTATGCTTATGTGGAGAGTAATGATACTTTATGCATGTGGATCATGATAAGAATGCTTTATGTGATAGCTATATTGTTGAGTTTATTCATGATGCCACTGAAAATTATTTTGAGAGAGGAAAGTATGGTTATAGAAATCTTCATGTTACTAAATTTCTTCTCTTTATGATGAAGGTTTTGAGCTTTCTCTTGATTTGCTTTTATTTGATGGTACTTTAAGACCTACTGGTCCTTATGAGAGAGGGAGACATGGTTCATATATCACAATAATATTAAGTCTCCTCTCTTTATGTTGAAAGTTTTGATGTTGCACTTGTTTTGCCTTCCTATGCTAGTCACTTTGTGCTTTATTGATTTATTTTCTTACAAGATTCCTTTGCATAGGAAGTGGGTTAGACTTAAATGTGTTTGATATTTGCTTCTTGATGCTCTTTTATTCAACTCTTATCTATGTGAGCATCATCAAAATCATGCCTAGCTAAAAGGCTTTAAAGAAAAGCGCTTGTGGGAGGCAACCCATTATTTTTATTTCTGCAATTTTTCTTTATTTGAGTCAAGGTTGTTTACTTCTGTAGCAACTCCTTTGTATCTTTATTTTCTCGCATTGTTGTGCCAAGAGTAGCCTCTAATGTTAAGATGATGCTTAATTTTGATTGCTGCGCAGAAACAGATTTTTGCTGTTCACTGTACGAAATTCCTAAAATCACAGATTAATTAAATCTGAAATTTTTGTGCGTAATCTTTAGAATGTATGCATCTTTCATTAGTTCAAGTTTTTCGATCTGAGCGTCGTAAGTGCCTCGAAAAAATTCGTCTTTGCGGACTGTTCTGTTTTAGACAGATTATGCCTTTTTATTTTGCATTCTCTCTTTTACTAGTGTTGAGTGAAATTCTTTTTTGGGTGGAAGAGCTTCACATAACATCAGTGGCAGTAGCTAATGTTTAAAGTAACAAGTCATATTGCGTCTTTATAGAACATGTGAGTTTTTGATTATGCACTAACCCTCTAATGAGATTACTTTGAGTTTGGTGTGACGGAAGTTTTCAAGGGTCAAGAGAGAAGGATGATATAATAGGATGGAGAAGAGTGAAGAGCTTAAGCTTGGGGAGGCTCCCATGGATCTCCCCAGCATATTTCAAGAAGACTCAAGCGTCTAAGCTTGGGGATGCCCAAGGCATCCCCTTCTTCATCGGCAAAATTATCAGGTCATCTCTAGTGAAACTATATTTTAATTCTTTCACATCATATGTGCTGTTCTTGGAGCGTCTGTGTGCTTTTATTTTCAGTATTGTACTTTTATTTTTGCAATAAGCTTGATCACAACATTCTTGATTGGGAGAGAGACACGCTCCGCTTTTTCTTGGAATACTCTTGTTCTTCACTTATATCTGTTGAGTATTCAATTTTCGCGCTGTTTAGCTTCTAGCTCTTGGTTTTCATGTACCTCTTGTCAGAGCTATTAGTTCTTTTGTAGAAAGTACTCTCTTGCTTCACTTATATTTGTTTGGAGAGTTGCTTGGTTAATATGTTGGTTCAGAAAATGTTGCGTGTGGTAGTGGTATAATGAAAACTTGCATAATCTTGTAGATCATTGAACTTTGATAACCTGATTCCTTGCAAACGTTTTGAGGTATTAAGTAATAGATGGTAAAGCTTGCTGGTTAATTAAGTTAAAATCATTAGTGGATTATTGTCTTTAAGCTTGCACCGTACTACAAACACTAAAATTGTTGAAGGTGTAGTTGGACTTGATAGCTTTCCATGTCTGAAAAGTGGTTCGTAATAACTAGGTTGTGTGTGAAGGTCGAGGGATCTAACGGGGTACTTGTGCCGCCGTGAACGGCCCTCCTTGGGGTAAATGTTAACCATGCGCTTAATGTTGAACCTGCTAGTTGTTTGCAATAAACTTGTGAGTTCTTTTTGACTAATGTTAAGCTACGGTTTTGGCACTTCCACCATCCAAATTTGCTAGCCTCTTCGGTGCTGTGCATTGCCCTTTTCTCACATTGAGAGTTGTGCAACTTCGCCAGTACATCCAAAACCCGTGGGAGGACTTCCTCTTGTTCTCCTACACATAAACCCATACATCTTCCTCAAAACAGCCACCATACCTACCTACCACAGCATTTCCATAGCTGTTCCGAGATATATTGCCATGCAACTTCCATTTTACATTACATGACTTGTTGTCATTTATCATTTATATATTGCTTTGCATGATTCTATACAGCTGATGTGTGGTTTACCCATGTTACGCTAGATCATTGCACATCCTGCTACACTGGCAGAGGCATACAGTTTTATACATCATGTTTTGTTCATTATGAGTTATTTGTACCAAAAAGTTTGTAATCATATTAGAGTGTTGCCCCTGCTAGAAAAGAGCCATGGAGGCCATCGAAAAGTGAAACAGAAAAAGAAAAAAAAAAAAAAAAGAAAAAAAAAAAAAAAAAAAAGAATAAAGAAAAGGGGGGCAACACTACTATCCTTTATCAAAGTTGTGCTCATGTTTAGCACTTGCAGTATTCATAGTCATCATTTGTGCTCATGTTTAGCACCTATGCTCCATTTGAGAGAGTTTTCATGCTTTACTAGTATAACTATGTGGGGAATATTACGTTATAGAACTTGGGTTGTATATTCCAATGATGAGCTTCCTCAAAAGTGCTCTAGGTCTTCGTGAGCAACCGAGTTGGATGCACCCCCACTAGTTCCATTGGAGAGCTTTCATACACATATAGCTCTATGTGCATCCGTTGCATGGCAATCACTACTCCTTGCATAGCTTCGATTATAAGACTTCCTCTTGTCTAATGATCACTTATAGCTTTGTGAGACTTTCTTCCATTGGCCTTCCAAACCCCCATTAACGTTCTCTTTGCCATAACATCCTGGTGCCAATACTAAATGCTTACGCTCACCGGTTGAGTAGACCTCGAAACAGTGGATTCATGACGTTCATGTTTACTTTTACTTGACTGGATCCGTTCTCTATGTTATGAAAAATTGCTTGATGCTTGGAATTGAAGGATAGAACTCCTACACTGGATACTTAAAACATCTATAATGAACCTTGTACGGTTTCATGTCTTAAAGGCCGTCATTCATGAAAACTTTTAGCTTGTTTAACTATCTTGCTTTATTATCTCTTATTTAATATCAATTATAGACATTTGCTTTGAATGATTTGATCTCAGCTCACTTACCATTACATCATTATTAGATCAAGATTATGTTGGTAGCATGTCACTTCAAAAATTATTGTTTTATCGTTTACCTACTCGAGGACGAGTAGGAACTAAGCTTGGGGATGCTGATACGTCTCAAACGTATCTATAATTTTTGATGTTCCATGCATGTTTTATATCAATTGTCACATGTTTTATATGCACTTTATATCATATTATGACATTTATTGGACTAACCTACTAATAGTTGCCAAAGTGCACAATGTTCTTGTTTTACACTTTGATGTGTAGAAATTATCAAAATTGGGCAAAGGAAACCTTGTTGGAGTCAAATTGGGACTTTCCAGAAATCTGTCTGAAAACTATTTTCAAAGATCGTCACGTTCGGGCCTGAAGACGACGTCAAATGGAAAAAGTCTAGTCGCGAAAGTTGCGGAATTTTCCGCCGCACGTTTTATACAAAAGGTTCATCTCCATCGGAGTTCGTATGCGGCCTGTGAGGCCCGACAAGTCGGCTGGCCAGAAAACTGCCGCGCCGAGGCCACGTGTGGTGCCTCGGGAACCTTCTGAAGCTGCCCTTTGGACCATAAATAGCCCCCGCGGAGTAAACCCTAACACAATTGACGAAACTCCCGAATACATCTCCGTGCTCCGCCGCCACGAAACTCCGTTTCGGGGGACAGAAGTCTCTGTTCCGGCACCTTGCCGGGACGGGGAATTGCCCCCGGAGCCATCTCCATCGACGCCACCGCCATCTTCATCGCCGTTGCTGCCTCCCATGATGAGGAGGGAGTAGTTCTCCCCGAGGCTGAGGGCTCTACCGGTAGCTATGTGGTTTATCTCTCTCCCATGGTGTGATCTTTATGTGATCATGAGCTTTGTAATCTAGTTGAATCCATAGATGTACTCTTCATTATCTTATATGCTACTCAAGTGGTTTTATTAATGTAATCTCCGGAGTCACCTTTGTCCCACGGTGCGAAGTTGACAGTGTGTGCCCCGTGTGTGGCTCTTAGGCTAAAGATAACAGGAATACTTATCATGAGTTATTATTTGCGTTGGATGTCTCTATGAAATTGCGGTGTTTGTCTAGTACCTTCTAGGGCGCTCAAGTTGACAGTGTGGGGTTAACTAGACATGGGAATGCGACTTTAAGGTGTGCTTTTATAGCCCTACGCGGTGGATTGGTGTTCGTTATCCAACGAGAGAATAACTCAGAGTAGCATAGTGAAGAGGAAATATCTATGTATTCAATTATATTATTATTGTTGAGAGTGTCCACTAGTGAAAGTATGATCCCTAGGCCTTGTTTCTAAGCATTGAAACACCGTTTACAACCAGTTCTGCTACATGTTTGCTTGCTGCCATTTTTATTTCAGATTGCAATTACCACTTATAATCATCCATATACTTGTATTTTAATATCTCTTCGCCGAACTAGTGCACCTATACATCTGACAAGTGTATTGGTGTGTTGGGGACACAAGAGACTTCTTGTATCTTAATTGCAGGGTTGCTTGAGAGGGATATCTTTGACCTCTACCTCCCTGAGTTCGATAAACCTTGGGTGATTCACTTGAGGGAAACTTGCTGCTGTTCTACAAACCTCTGCACTTGGAGGCCCAACACTGTCTACAAGAATAGAAGCGTGCGTAGACATCATAGGGCGGCAACTGAAGAATCGAAGATGGCGAGAAGAGAGAAATCTTTATACTTGCCAGCAGCTGTGGGAACATGGCAAATAGCTATCTTCAGCAGACGAACATGCTGGCCATCAGCATCAATGAACTCAAGGTCAGTGTTGGTGGCTTCAAATTCTAAAATTACTGGTAGAGGAATCCGGCGATGAGTGTACACATTGACAAGCTCCCAGTTCCAAGGGCGAACAGGGCGATCCAATCTCCATTCGCGCCTGCCCAATGCTTGCCCTGGTTAGGTGGCATCACTGCATCGGAGGACAACCTGTCCAGCGGCATCAGCTCGCAGGTGTTGCCTCTGCAATCCTGGGTGCCCTTGGCCAAGAGCTTGTACTCCTCTGGTACCTTTTTGACGAAAAGCAGCATCAGTGCTGATTTTCGCAGGGAATTAGTACAACTATGAAAAATCCTATAGGATCCAATTCTACAAATCAATGCCTGTTTGATTCTTTGGCAAAGGAATTGCATAGGATTTTCACCCATAGGAACTTCTCCTATAGAGTCCATTTTATTCAAAGGACTGAATCCTCCATAATTCATATGGATTTCTTCTAACAGGAGGTGAGACCTCATGGAAAAAATTCTGTGTCTATGACAACTATGACATTTACACATTGTCTCAATACAAATTTCCTGTGTTTTTCCTGCGGCGCAACCAAACAACACCTACTACTGTAGGATTTAGGTGTCAATGTGTCATGACATTCTATTTTACTGCAATATTCCTATTCCTATGTTCCTCAAATCCTACGAATCAAACAACTAGATATAATTTGTTCCTATAGGATTCTTCAATCCTTCAAAATTCCTATGAAATTTTTCTTTGAATCAAAAGAGCGCTAAAAGAGTACAAATGAGTCATGCGGTACCTCAGTAGGGTGAGAATGAAGAACACAGGGGAGGCCAAACGGAAGAGCTGCAGCCAGACCTAGACTGTGTGTTGCACAGTCAAAATAAAATCTGCAGGAAGCTATGAGCTTCGCGGCGGTGAAGACGTCGCATCGGATTGAGAGTTCTTCAAGGGGGGCCTCAGGAAACACCCAAGAGGTGGCACTGCCAGTGATCGATTCCGCCATCGAATGCGACGCAGCCTTCAAACGGACGTGGGACAATGGCATTCGGGTTTGATTAGGGTTTTGGAGAAGAG
This sequence comes from Poa pratensis, assembly GCA_947311845.1. Lineage (NCBI taxonomy): Eukaryota > Viridiplantae > Streptophyta > Magnoliopsida > Poales > Poaceae > Poa > Poa pratensis. The sequence continues at coordinate 28,001,977 of CAMZMU010000010.1, forward strand.
GGTGAGTGGCAGCTGGGAGGGAGCGAGAGCGATGTGGGGGGAGAGGGTGGGGGCGAGGCGAGGATGCAGGTGAAAAGGCCGAGCGTGCGCTCTTCTGCCACCTTCTCCTGTTTCGAGTGTGACCTAGCTAGGGCGAGTAGACTGCACTGGCCTCGATCGTAGCAACACGCAATTGATCGTGCTGTCGTTGTACTGTGTATTGTCTTGTCAAGTAATGGTCATGGCCAGTGCAGTTTGACCAACCGGCCGCCTCTCTCTAGTCTCTATTTCTACACGAACAAAGGGACTTCCACAATCATCGTGTACCGCCACATGCGGAAGTACTACTTGTCACGTCCAGGTTGCATACAGAACCAAAATTGGAAAATTTCGGAAACTCATGTACAGCACCAAAAATGCACCATACCTAGCTGCGATTCATGCTGGGTGGGTGTGCGTCGTACGAAAATCGGACAGCAAACGGCGTACGTATAGCGCTGCTCTTTACTGTTTCCTCCATTGAAATTAGTTTCCTAAAATTTATTATACTTAGTAACAAATCCCACATAATTATAGCATTAATAAAGTGGTTTCCGTTTTACTCCGATGCCCTAGCTAGCAGTTCCCGAAAGTTTTGCCCCCAATCGCTCCTTCCGTTGTAGCCTTCTCGAGAATGTTAGTAGTGTTCTCTCTCTGTTCTCTCTCTAGCAACTGAGAAAAAACAGGGGACTAGCACTACAGAGGAGCACACCGGTTTTCAGGCAACAAATGCCTTCCTTTTCTAATATAATTTGCAGCAACGAATGCTACACCACACAGGCAACGAATGACTACAAGCTTGGCAACCTATGCCTACTGTGCAGCAACAAATGTTACACTACAGCAACAAATGCTGGCAAACCTAAGCAACCTATGCTTGCCCTCAGCAACCTATGCTAGGACGTTGGCTTGCTACTTACTTGCTTCCCTCCATATAGGTGCCTCTCCTTATATAGAGGGTTCAAAGTTGGTGCTACCGCATTCTAGAGGCTTCTACTACTTGCTACTGCTACCCTATCTTACAGCCTAAGAATTATATATAAATAGAGTACTCCCTCCGTCCTCAAATAAGTGGACGTTTAGATTTGAAATTTTTCCACAAAAGAGTGTACATCTAGATTCCCAATGCACTTTGAATTGGAAAAATATGTTGTTCTCTCATTACACGGGAATCAAGGCCAATAATGTCTAATGCATGGTATACTCATTTTCTACATGCACTTAGCTCATTGGAGGAGGGGGAGTTAAGGAGGAGAGAGATGGTGGTTTGCACATTTCCAATGCATTTTTTAATCCATTCCATAATTTGTCTTGAAATTTCTATATGTCCACTTATTCGAGGACGGAGGGAGTACTCTAGAACATACTAGCACCTGCTACTTAACTCCTGCAAACATATTGCAGCAAGCCTATCTACTATGGACACAACTTATGTGCCCCAACCAGCACACAACCTATGTGTGGGTTCACACTATAGCCTGCACACAACCTATGTGTGCAGTTTACACTATGACAAGTTTACATCAGGCCAACAATCACCCCCCCCCCCCTAATCTTGTCATCTTCAATCATCATCACAGCAGTGCTGGATTTTCATCCGCTGACGCCAAGAGTGCTTCTTCTTTCTTCGAGTTGCGGCACTCGGACGAGTAGTGACCGCACTTCCCCTTCTTCTTCCCAGCCTTGCGCCCACTACGCACACTGGTGTCGGAGTCGTTGCTATTGCCCTCGTCGTTGTCGCAGCCGTTGTGGCAGCCGGCATGACCGTGGACAGCACCACGATCACCCTTCCTCGGTTGATCACTGTCATTGGATGACACACATCCAGCTTTCATGGGACCGACTGATACGTCTCAAACGTATCTATAATTTTTGATGTTCCATGCTTGTTTTATACCAATTGCTACATGTTTTGCATCTACTTTATATCACTTTTATACATTTTTTGGGACTAACCTATTAACAAGATGCCGAAGTGCCAATTCCTGTTTTCTGCTATTTTTGTATTTCAGAAAAGCTAGTCTGGAAATATTCTCGGAATTGGACGAAACTACACGGGGGTCCCTATTTTACCAGAACACGCCTGACGGATCAAAGGAGCAACAGAGGAGGGCCACCAGGGCCCCACACGCACCTAGGGCGCGGGGCCCCCTCTGTCGCGCCCTAGGGTGGTGTGGGCCCCTCGGGGGTCTCCAGCCGCCGCCCTTTCGCCTACTTATTCCCCCGTCGCGAAAACCCTAAGTGCCTGAGCAAATATCTACGAAAAGTTCCAGAGACGCCGCAGCCGTCAACCCTAACTCGGGAGGGTTCAGAACCTCTTCCCGGCACCCTGCCGGAGAGGGGAATCGTCACCAGAGGCTTCTACATCGCCATGCCTGCCTCCGGAGTGATGCGTGAGTAGTTCATCCTTGGACTACGGGTCCATAGCAGTAGCTAGATGGTTGTCTCTCCACTTTGTGCCATCATGTTTAGATCTTGTGAGCTGCCCTACATGATCAAGATCATATTATTGTAATGCTACATGCTGTGTTTGCTGGGATCCGATGAATATTGAATACTATGTCAAGTTGATTATCAATTTATCTTATATGTTATTTAAGATCTTGCATGCTTTCCGTTACTCGTAGATGCTTTGGCCAAGTAGATGCTTGTAACTCCAAGAGAGAGTATTTATGCTAGATAGTGGGTTCATGCCTCCGTTTAATCTGGGACAGTGACAGAAAGTTCTAAGGTTGTGGATGTGCTGTTGCCACTAGGGATAACCTAACGATGCTATGTCCACGGGCATATGTGTTTGTTTACATTCGCGCTTTACTTAATGCGATTATCCGTTGCTTGCAACTTAATACCAACGGGGGACTCGGATGACAACCCGGCGGTGGATTATTAGTCATAGATGCTGTTGGATAACGGTCTATGTATCTTGTCGTAATGCCCAATTAAATATCATAGTAGTCATCATGTCATGTATATGCATTGTCATGCGCTCACTATTTGTCAATTGCCCAGCTGTAATTTGTTCACCCAACATGTTAGTTATCTTTTATGAAGAGACACCACTAGTGAACTGTGGACCCCGGTCCATTCTTTTACACTGATTAAACAACCACAAACTGCAAACTGTTCCTTTTTCATTCTCTGCAATTTAATACTCATTTTCCACACCATACGTTTAATCCTTTGTTTTCAGCAAGCCGGTGAGATTGACAACCTCACTGTTTCGTTGGGGCAAAATAGTTTGATTGTGTTGTGTGCAGATTCCACGTTGGTGATCGAGTAACGGCGCCACCAACAACCTTCTGAAGAGTTGCTGCTCCTACTGGTCCGATAACCTTGGTTTCTTTCTGAGGGAAAACTTGCTGCTGAACTGCATCATACCTTCCTCTTGGGGTCTCCCAACGAGCGTGTGATTCACGCCATCACCGACACACAATCCTTCTTGGTCCTCGAATCTTGAGGATCTGATACCAATTGTTAGTAGTGTTCCCTCTCTGTTTCTCTCTCTAGCAATTGAGGAAAACAGGGGACTAGCACTACAGAGGAGCACACCGGTTTTTAGGCAACAAATGTCTTCCTTTTCTATTATAATTTGCAGCAACGAATGCTACACCACACAGGCAACGAATGCTACACCACACAGGCAACCTATGCCTACTGTGCAGCAACAAATGCTACACTACAGTAACAAATGCTGGCAAACCTAAGCAACCTATGCTTGCCCTCAGCAACCTATGCTAGGACGTTGGATTGCTACTTGCTTCCCTCCATATATAGGTGTCTCTCCTTATATAGAGGATTCAAAGTTGGTGCTACCCATTCTAGAGGCTTCTACTACTTGCTACTGCTGCCCTATCTTACAGCCTAAGAATTACATATAAATAGAGTACATATAGAGTACTCTAGAACATACTAGCACCTGCTATTTAACTCATGCAAACATATTGCAGTAAGCCTATCTACTAGGGACAACTTATGTGCCCCAACCAGCCCACAATCTATGTGTGGGTTCACACTATAGCCTGCACACAACCTATGTGTGCAGTTTACACTTTGACAAGATTACATGAGTCAAACATAGAAAACAAACCTGTAGCCTCTTCATAGACCACCACGCCCGCCTCCCCGCCTGCCAGTTGCCAGCGCCCAGCGGAATGGCAAAACCCCCGAAAAATCCCAAACCCTCGCCGTCGCCTTTCCACTTCACCGCCACCGGAGCAGTGGCGGAGCTAGGGGGGACCAGCAGGGGCCATGGCCCCCCCTATGACACGGTGCAGCAGGGTTGCATGCCTGTTTAAACCTTGGTTATCTCATCTGCTTATGAAGATTTAGCTAAGCTGGCCCCCCTTATGTGGAAATTGCCTTGGCCGGCCCCCCATGTGCTTGAATCCTGCCTCCGCCACTGCACCGGAGCACCGCCGCCGACCCAGGGTGAGCGATTCCCCCACCCCCTCTCCGGAGTGGGTGCTTTTTCCCCGTTCAATCTGTGTTTTTTTTTTCTCTTTCTTGCGCGTCCATGCTTACTGGAGTAGTACCAATTTCGTGAGCATCGTGGTGTGCTCGGGGAGATTTTCGCGAGGTCTCTCTCCGATTTCGAGTGCCGTGCTCCACCCTTGCTGTTTGTATTTCGGGATTAAGGAACCTCTCTAGCAAAAACCTAATCTTGTTGTACTTGCTCCGTGCGTGGCGTCGTGGAGGCAAACCCCTACGAATTTGGAGTGAAAATCTCGTCTTGTTTCGGGTACAGGAACTGTCGGCCATCTTACCTGGCTGCCTACCTGCATTCGTTTCTTTAATATGAGACGGATAATATTCTCCCCCGTCTGTAGAAACGCGGTTTCCTCTTATTTAATCTCATTGCAGAGGAAATTTCAAAATTGTGAGTTTTGACAATTTAAGCTACACATCCCTGAAAAGGGAAATCTGGAGTAGATCTGGCCTCGATTTTTTTTAACGAAATAATACCTATTCATAGTTCCATCTTTGTTATGGGAGGCGCTATTCGCATATGTCCGGATACATTGCTCGTGGTTGTAACTGCTTATGTGTGCTTTTACTTCTGCTCATTTTCTACAGATTTGGTGTTCATTTAACTATCATCTCGCTTGTATCAAGTATGCCTTCACAATCTATATGTTGAAACAGTTGAATCCTATATGTACTTATCTCTGAATAATTTCATTTTGTATGGAGATGAATTTAGCATATTACGTTTTCCTACTCCTGCCTGCATTGAGGCATTCACATTTACTCCCTCCGTTCCAAATTAGATGACTTCCATTTGTCTATATTCGGATGTATCTAGATGTGTAAGATACATCCGAATATAGACAAATGGAAGTCATCTAATTTGGAACGGAGTGAGTACTTGCGTGCCTTCTATGCTGCTAATGGACTCATCATGTATGAGTGGTGACCGTACCTCTTTATCTTTGGATGCTTGCTTGCAGTTTTGTCGACAATGTGGCTATCCCCTGTTCTAGAAGCCCTACGCCGAGCATGGTGATACTCACATAAGAGGGTGTCGTTTACTTGTGAGAACAAGTGCTAGTTGTATCTGTAGAGATACTTAGTCTAATCTGATGCACACACTTTATGGGTATACTCTGATGCATGAAGAGATATTTTGTATGATGACGGGCTTACTAGGCACAATCACCTTGTTGCGGTAGATGCACTTGTGAATAGCTTATATAGTAATGTACTAAAGATTGGTACATTTGCTTAGTTCCAAAAAGTGGTGCAGTGAAACATTGTTGAAATTCCGTGCTTGTAAGTTGAAGTTACACTTAAATGTTTAGGGAAATGGGTATCTCGGTATCTTGAATACGCACATCTGTGTTGTACCAAATGCATAACTTACAACTGTGAGTGCACAACTTTTTTTTCACTAGCTAAGTGCCATAGCACTAGATCTCCACTTGCTAAGAGCCATTGCTTATAATCGTTTTGAATTTTAATCCTTTTGTGAGCACCACTGCCTTTGCTTTGCTTGTACATCTTACATCTGTTGAACCTCATTTCCTTTTGTGGGGCAGATAAATATATTGACCCAATCATGAGTGTTGCTAGCAACAGCAGTAACCTATGTTCTTCTCGTGTTGGAGAAAGAGATAAAAGTAGTACTGCAAAATTACTGTCGCCAGCTGCTGGAGAAATGCCAGTGAATCCTGACAACGCTGGTTTATCTTTGACTGGTCTGAAGCTGCAACATTCAAGGTCAAGTACAAAAGCTTTTCTTGCTGAATACATCGCTTCTGAGGATATTGATTTGGGTTCGGAAAAGGAGCATGTTGAATCGGATGGGTTCCAATATGTGGGCTGGACTGACCTAATGGATATTCCATTATACAGCTTACATGCGTTCTTCAAAACTGCAGTTGAGACGATATCCCATGAGGGGTACACTGAGGATGCTGTTATTCATGCCATTAGAGTCTGTGTCCTCTGTTACCAGTTTGATGGACCTATCACAAAGATCACAGATAGTGCGCGTGCAATGCTAAAGAGTGGTCAGCAGGTTGATTCTCCTCTGAGTGTAAATCTTGACATGGATTTGCACATGCTGGGTTTGCATGTTCTTACTGGTGCATCAAGATTGCTGAAGAAATATTTTCCATTCTTCACTTGGAGTGACGCATTATGGTGCATTATGCTCTGTGACATGGATATCTCTATTGCTCATGCTTTTTCTGTTGATATGAGTTCTGGAAATGAACAATCAGATTGTCTCGTTGTGAACAATCAGAACATGAATGATACTTCAGGAAGTTATTCGTACAGTGCCTCAGAATCTCCTGGAGGAGCTGCACTGACTCATTCCGGACAAGTAAAAAATTGGAGAGCTTCACTATCTCAATCTCCTGAAAGGACGTGGAGCAAAGTTTTAACAGATTATATAGCAACTCACAAGTCTTCAGGGACATATCCCGTTTCCTCTTCTGGTCAAGAACACGTTTCTTCTTCTGGTCAAGAACATGCTTCTTCTTCCGGTCAACTGGAGAAGTCCTCTTCATTGGCTAGGACTGTGGTTACGCATAACAAAAAAGCAGCTAAAGGCACCAGCAGCAAGAGAACTCTTAAAGAGAGTAGATCAGCGAAGGCATTTCTTGAATCTGATCACGTTTCCTCTTCTGGTCAAGACCACGTCTCTTCTTCTGCTCAAGAACATGCTTGTTCTTCTGGTCAACTGGAGAAGTCCTCTTCATTGGCTAGGACTGTGGTTACGCAGAACAAAAAAACAGCTAAAGGCACCAGCCGTAAGAGAACTCTTAAAGAGAGTAGACTAGTGAAGGCATTTCTTGAATCTGATCATGTTTCCTCTTCTGGTCAAGACCACGTTTCTTCTTCTGGTCAAGAACATGCTTGTTCTTCCAGTGAACTGGAGAAGTGCTCTTCATTGGCTAGGACTGTGGTTACACATAACAAAAAAGCAGCTAAAGGCACCAGCAGTAACATGTCACAGTATAAGAGAACTCTTAAAGAGAGTAGATCAGTGAAGGCATTTTTTGAATCTGCTTCTAGCACTTCGACAGGCACATCAAAGGCAGCAAAAGGCCTAAAATCATATGCATCATTTACAACTACAATGCCTCTATCCTTGCTCAAAAGCATAGATCCATCAACAGTGGTTTCAGTTCAGCCAATTTTTTCTCCTGTCAACCACTCTTCCAGCTCATCATCTACTGGGAAAACAGTAACTGAGCAACAAACTGAACCTGATGGCCTCATACGCTTTTCTCTCCCAAATACTCCGGCGGATGGCTTTGAGTTTGAATTCTCACATGATGGGATGCGGACCTCTTGGGTTCCGAAAGATAGGAAAGAGGAGATGGCTCTGGATCTAATTAGACGTTTGGGGGAGCTGAAGCTGGAGGTGAAAGCTTGGGCGGACTGGGCCAGTGAAAGATTAGGGCAATCAGTAAAGAGGCTTGCAGTTGAGCAACCTTTTCTTGCATCGCTCCGACAGGCAAAAGAAAAGGAGACATTTGAGTATGGTGTGCTTGTACAGAAGCTTCAGGAGACAGAAAAGTCAATATGTGATATTTCAGTGGAGCTTGATGGTGCAAATTCTCTTGAACTGAAGCTTACCGATAAAGTTGAACTTTCTAAGCGTGAAAGGGATTCCGCCAAGTTACAGGAGGAGCAATCAGCAGCAAGGTTTGCTGACATTTTGAGGAAGGAAAGTATGTCCTGTGTGAAACTGAAGTCTATTGAAACAGAGAAGATCCTTTTGCAAGAGGAGCTTACTGCTGAAAGGAGCAAGTTACATAGACTACGGGAAAATGTTGAGCAAGCTGAAAGATATAATTATGTGTTAAAGGTATGCCAATTCAGCCCACATTTGCTTCAAGTTTTATGCATACTCAGATTGGTTTTACTTTTTCGGCAAGAATGACAGCACAAGTATGATAGGCCAACTATCATATTCTTCTAATGCTTTTCTGTTGCATGATATTTTGCTATGTATGCGAAAGGAGGACCTGTTTATTGTAGCCATGTGCATAACATTTTGCTTCTCCAAATGGATGTTAACTAGTTGTAGTTTCGTCACTTCATCGATAAACCCAGCTCGCTGCTTCCAAATGATCATTAAGTCACATTGATCGTCAGAAAACTCAAAAATGGAGCACGAGTTCCATGTAGGCTTTGTTAAAAAAAAAGATTAAGTTTCATAAGATTCTGAAAAAAAGGTAGGTGGTCAATGAAAATGTAAAGCGTTCAAAATCACAAGGCGATCTGGGTATAGTAAACGATACGTATTTCAAAACTTCAAAATTTGTTAGATTTTATCAATTTTTGTGTAGCCCTGAAGATCAAACACTTGCTAGATACAAGTCAGCTCATTGCTCAAAACAGATCAATTAACTCGTTTCGATCGCGCTATTTGAAAATTGCGCCACATCTGCAGTTACGGAGACCACTTTTCAGTAGTATGTATACTCTTGATTTTAATCCCGTTGTCCACAAAAGTCTCTATTTCGCCAGATAGTACAGTGTCTATGTTCAGTTAAATTAGCAGCTGGATGATTCAAACCTTTGCGCGAGACTTGTTCGCGTCTGGTCCAGTCTTAAGGCAGTGTAGCTGCCACTCTCGCTCACGGCCATAATATTCGTTCTGCCCCTCGTATTCTCGTTTTCTTTTCTTTTTTTTAGTTAAGGACAACAGCTCGGTTTCAGAGTTCGTTGAGTTGCAATAAAAAGAAAACAGAAAATGCTGCAAAGTTATTTGCACGCAACGCAAAACCACTGTCTCTTTCTCTCTTGTTCAGTTTTCCATTGCAAACAAGAGTGAGAGTGTGAGAAGTTGCAACTACATTTGCTATCAGAGATTCGCTTGATCCATGCCAGGCTCGTGTGACAAGCGTAACAACAAGGAAGACGGTGCGTCAGGCACTGCTTCCCGTTGTTCCACTGGAACTTGTGCGGCAGCAAGGCGGCGACAAGGGCGGCAAGACGGCGCCGAAGCCAAAGCAGACAGGCTGCGACAAGACGGGGCGAGGCGGAGGCTCAAGCAGATCACCAGGCGCAGGAGCAAGCACCTGGAATGCTCCTCGCCATGATCGATGGTGATCCAGAAGCTACGGTCGACGTCGTGCTCCGACAGGACAGTGCACCCGGCGCTGACATCCCCGTTACAGGGGAGCCCGATGCGCGCGGCGTGGTCACCTTCTAGCCGACGGTGCACACTGGGGAGCAGTTAGTGTTCCTCAACGACGAGCGCTTCGTCTCGGTGCTTACGGATGACGAGCATTGGTACTTCGACTCCGGTGCGAGCAAACACATGACCGAGTCGCACGAGGGATATGCTGACGAAGCTCGACGAATCTGGCTGCTCGATTTACGCTGAAATTCGGTGATGTCTCCGTCGTACAAACCCATGGAAAAGGTTTGGTCTTGTTCCCTTACAGGAATGGGTGGGTAGCACCCCGTGAGCTGATGGACGTCTACTGTATACCTCGCCCGCGCCCCAGCACATAAGTCTCGGGCATGTCGACGAGGGTGGTTGCAAGTCCTTGATGATCGGCGACGGCGAGATGCGTCTTAACGATCGGCAACGCGAGCTGCTGGCGAGGATTCGCCTGTACCCATCTTTGAGACGCTGGTATGCCTCTTGGCCAGCCACATGCATCGACAAGGCTGGGCGCTGGCATGCTAGATTCGGATATCTGGACTTTTGCGCTCTCCATGATCTGGGCGTGAAGGAGATGGTCCGTCGCCTGCCGATCATATATAGCGACGGATAAATTCTGTGAGGGTGCGCTCTCGGGAAGATGCATAGAACGCCATTTCACCGCACAACTGCATTCCGAGCAGAGAAAGGGCTTGAGCTGGTGCATGGAGATCCGTGTGGGCCAATCACACCGGCAACTACCGCCAGCGACAAGTACTTCCTCCTGATCGTGGACGATCAGAGTAGGTATATGTGGCTTGAGTTGATGAAAAGGAAGGATGAGGCGTTCATATTCTTCTGAAGTGGTCTGAAGCTCATGGCATTCTGGATAGACCGATGTGGTGAATTCAACTCCAATGATTTCGTTAGGTTGGGCGAGGAGGGAACCACTCTCTTGTCGAGATGGCTCGCAGTCTGATGAAAAGTATGTATGTACCTGCAGAATTCTGGGGTGAAAATTGAACACAAGTGTGTTTATACTGTATCGTTCCCCAATATGTTGTTTGAGTGACATTACACCCTATGAGGCGTGGGGGAAGAAGAATCCCAGAGTGGATTACATGCGCACGTTTATAGTGTATCATTCTCCAAAACTCTCTGACATAGCACTGTTGGTAGTGGATATGAATCAGGTTCGAAGGCGTATAGGGGGTTTGATCCAGTGAAACCCCGACCGTACATCACCAGAGATATTGTCTTTGAAGAGGAACGCAAGCGGAACTAGAACAACAAGGATGGAGAGCAAGGTGAAGTGGTTAGATTCATGATTTCAGATTTGCCGTTGTCTGCTACAGTATCAGGTTCAGGACAAGTTCAGAACAGACAATGCAGGATCCATCTCAGCTACTCATGCAGCTCCAGCAACACCAGCTACCTCTTCTTCTGAGAAGGTATCTACACCACCCCCAGCTGTTGCCCACAAGTCACAACCCGTTCAACCAGATCATGCCATGAGAACAAGATGTCGGGATGGCATTTTCATTGTAGAAGCAGCACTTCCTGACACTGATTGGAAGGAAACTATGGAAGCTGAGATGGAGTCAATCGTTGAGAATGATAGTTGGTCACAAGGCATGAAGGCAATAGGATTGGAATGGTTTTCGGAATCAAAAGAGATCCTGGTGGTAATGTAATTAAGCAAAGGCAAGGTTAGTGGCAAAGGGATATCCACAGAAACAGGGGATTGACTTTGATAAAATTTTGCTACCGTGGCAAGGATGGATGGTGTCAGACTTGTGCTTGCACTAGCTGCATAGAAAGAATGGCATGTACACCATATGGATGTTACATCCGCATTTCTCAACGGTGATTTGACTAAAGAAGTGTATCTGCACCAATCGTCAGGATTTGTTGACAGCAATGGTGAGCACAAGGAACTGAAGCTGAAAAAGGCCATGTATGGACTTTGTCGGGCACCACAAGCGTGGAATGCAAAGCTGGTTAAATCAGCGGTAGTTTTCGTGAGTACAGTCTAGGTTCAGTTAAGTTAGCAACTGAATATTTCAGGCCTGAGAGCCATTGCGTGGGATGGCAAGTGAGTGGCATGATCGAAGACTGGTCTTCTCACCGCCCTTCAGTTCTCCATTGCAAACGAATGAGTGTGAAAGGTTGCAACTACATGTCAAAAAAAATAGGTCACCCCTTTTACTCTAAAACCAGTATACATGATGACAGTGTCAACAGGAGCATTTGGCAGAACAATCAAATGAAACAAGGCAGGCCATGAACATGTATGATAAATATATAGTAGATGCAAACTTTCAGGAAATTGTCGAAAGATGCTTCAGGCCATGAACATGTATGATAAACATAGTAGATGCAAAATTTCAGGTCATTGTCGAAAACATACTTAATAACTGCATCACGATCAAATAGCTCCAAACATACGGAAGTGCATGCTAACAACACGAGATAAAGCAACAAAACGCCCTGCCTAGAGGAAAACCATGACAAGTCTCAGGCCTCTCAGCTAAAGTACTCATGACACCAACGTTCTCACGATGATTGTATTTGATAAATATTAGGTGATAGCTACTAGTTCCTTATCACTCCTCATCCTCATCACCACCAGCATCACCACCACCACTGGCCTTCTTCTGATTCTTTCGCTTCACCCTGCCTGGGGGGCCTCCACCGAAGGGACTTGTCAGCGAAAAGTCAATGTGCTTCTCAGATTCAACCCTCACCATGAAGGACGGGACATTGACAATTTGCCTGCCAACCCTGCAATGTGGTTTTGGAGCAACATATCGGTAAACAAATCCAACAGAAACATTGATCAAAGCTACAAACATAACAGAACTCAGACTAGAGCACATGAACAATGATACAAAGACAAGGCCAACGATCTGATACACTCTCCCGGCTACACTTTGTCAGACTAATTACTGATGCATGAGGAAGATCTAGAATCATTGGATAATATGTAAAAAAATACGACAGAGGCAGTACAATGAAGATATCCGCAAGAACATTACACAAAGAACAGAGTTCATCTTGATAGTGCACAGAATTCAGACATGCACGTAACCCATGCGATCAAACATTTGTTCCAGCCAGTCAGCAAACCAGATCAATGTTATCTATGAGGTTCTTAATCTTTGCAATAAAAAAGAGGTCATGTACATGGAAGCATGTGTACTTTATTTGCGTCTATACATTCTAGATGAAGAAATACAAGAGTTCAGACAACTATTGAAACATTAAAGAGCTCTAAGTAAACCAGTGTGAGATGATTTATGTATGTCGCCAACAAGAGAAACTAGAGAAACCATTGAGGTTTCCCGATGAACAAGCAAATTTATGGAAGCATGTGCCATACCAATGTAAAGAGAAAGAAGCAAATGCATACCTGATGTGGCGCTGCCTGATCAAGACACGAGCATGGTGGATTGACTTTGCCATGCCAGCCTTGAAGACAAGAGTCTGAAGACGCCTTGCAAGGAAGTTCTCAGCGGTCAGGCAAGGACGTAATCGAGCTTGTCCTGGCCCTCAGCAAGGAGCCCATAGCGGTTCATGCGGCGGAGAAGAGCCGCACCCTCAAAGATACGGCGGGGATTCTTCTCATCCAGTGTGAGCAAGTGCCTTGCAGCATTACGGATCCTGCTCAATGCATACTGAACCCTCCACAGCTCACGCTTGCACCGAAGTCCATACTCACCCACCAGCTTCAGTTCTGCATCAAGACGCTCCTTCTCATAAGGACGCCTTGGCTTCTTGAAAGTCTTACCATCTGCAAGCGCAAACATTAAACTTGTAAATAAGAACAAATAACATATGGAGACAATGTGTAGGAAGTTGCGAGAAATGAACAAATGCGGGCAACATGTAGCATAAAGTTAATGCCAGGCCCAAAGCATAATCTCATCTGCTAACATTTCAAAGCACAATAAGAGCAGGCAACTGTACTAACCGCATTCAACCTTTCAACTCAATGTAATCAAGCCATAATAGTAGAACTACTTCATTTCCAAAGGACATAAGAAATGCAAGCATGAATATATACCACGAAAACTGGTCCTCAGTATGAAAACAAACATCAATTCAATAATAACAAGTTACATGTTATAATAGAAAAGATAATGCTGCACCCACAGAATAAGGCGGCTACATTATTGAGGACTTGAGCAACACCAACATCATTTCGATAATAACAATTCTAGTACCATGCCATATAACAAATTCAATGCTACCAAATGAAAGAGGAACACGTAAGAAACAGAAATAGTTGGAGATGGATAAATATCGATTGTAAAATACGCACATATACGTGATTGGTCTTCTTTTTTGTTGGTCCTGATACTAAATTTGGCAGTAGCAAACGTGATGTGTACAAATAAACTGTGTAAAAACTTTAACCTGAAACAAAGAACTTGTTTACAAGTTACGAATCTACACTGACGCACCCTATTCAAAGAGCTAACAGCAACCACATGACCAGTGGTCAAGTAACACACCACCATAAACGAGATCTAGGGCACAGTCTGTGCATCAAGCAGCGCACAACTCAAACCTAGACACTTGCCCAAAGTCTTACGCAAAGAAACTCATCATTCCACTAAGGCACCGCGACGATCCAAATCTTTCACTCACTAATCACCACATACCAGACACGCAGCACGTAAGACAGACACCACAGCTATGCGATCTCTAGCCTCTCCGTCGCGACAAGCCGCCGAGGTAGCGCGAAGCAGAGGACTAAACCAAGAGCGACTCGCGGCGGCCGCTAAGCATACGAATCGCACCACACTCTACTGCATCGGATCACGGGCGAGCGCGAAGGAACAGAGAGCTAGGCACGGAGCACGAGAGGGTGGAGGAGAAAGGTAGATAGGAGGAAGGATCGGGTTGCGGCCTTACAGTTGCGGTAGAAGTTGACGTGCACCATGGCTGGAGCTCTCTCGTCTGTCTCTACCGCCGCCGCCGCTCTGTGGTGGAAATTGATAGGAGGGAGGGGATGGAGAGGGAAGACGGGGTGCTATATACCTGCCAGCAAAACCCTAGCGGGCTGGAGGTTGCCGAGTATGGGCCGTATGGCTGTTGGTCGGCCCGTTAGTGTTATGGTGACAGGCCCGAAGCCTGTAGCTACTACGCCGGCTAGGCAGGGCGTCGTTCTGTTGTCAAGGGTTCATTTACACGTTGTTGGATTGACCCCGCGTCCGCGTGTCACCCACCCCCACCAATGTAAATCATTAGAGAAAGGTTCCTTCGTGAAGGGAACCCTGCGCGTCGTGTCGTGTTGACAAGTGTTGTCTTCTCCTTGCGCAGTTTTGCGTGATTATTTGCATGTTAGATTAAAAGTGGAGGGAATAAAAGAGAAAGAGATACGAGAGGTGTGAGGGAAATTTTTCTCTTTTATTTTTCAAAACAAAAATTTCAAAACGAAATATCGTGAGAACTGTTTATCCAAATTACGAACCATTTTCACTTTTGAGCTCCTCGCGTCGAGATCTGCAAAACAAGATTCCATGTTGATAGGTTTTGACGACCTTTTTTTCTACTCCCGGTTATGTATAGTTTGTACCTTTGTACTCTCACTTCCGTAAACTTTGTACTTTCTCTTATGTGTACTTTTATACTTCGTTTTCTATGTTCTTGTACTAGCTGTGTCAGTGTACGTTGTACTTCATGTTTTGTGTACATTGTACACCATCCTCTATATATTTTGTTAGTTTTGTTTACCTTCTTTAGGTGAAGTTTTAATGTGAAGTTTGTACTCCCAGTTCTATGTATAGTTTGTACATCTTACTCTATGTGTTATGTACTTCTAGTTTTATGCAATTTGTACACCATATTTTTGTATAATTTGTACTCCCTATAATGGTATAATATGTACACAGCTCTCTGTGAGTTTTGTACGCCGTGCTATATTTTCTTGTACTCCCTAGTGTCCTATGTGCTAATGCTTCAGATTGCACACTGTACAAGACGCGCAAGGCGGAGACGTATGCAGGCATGCTGGACAACTAAAAGAAAGAAAAAACTGTAGAGCAGGGAGAATTAATAGCATAAGATCACCATCAAAACTGACGCACATACAAGAAGACACAATTGCACAAGACATAGAACATAATAAACTTTAAGAGAAGGGCACCAAAAAATTCACTACCTTCTATAAAAGGGTCAGGAACTGGATCCCAGGATGGAGGCGGCTCGTCTTCTCCGACTCTCACTAGGGCGGGTAAGTTCTGGAAATAAAATTCAGAACATTATTACACAGCCTGGAAAGCTCAGTATACACAAACATGTTACAGGTGGCGAAATTGTTAACAGTCAACAAGGGATCCATTAATGGAAATCAGGAAAAAAATCAAGTACTCAAGCTTATACCCTATTCAATTACTATCAAAATATGATTGCAAGGCTATAACATGATGCATATGTTGCTTAGTTTTGAGTGACCACAGCCTCTCTCTTTTAGTGCAACCTTTTGATAGAAATTAAATCAAGCTTGGAACTGCATAGAAACTTAAGAATTTGGTAAAGGGTAGTAGGCAAACACAACCATTATTAATTGTGAGATAATTGTTCAAGATGTTGTTGATTGTTCGCTTGCAGGATTACACAAATAAATGGAAACTCGAATACTGAATTACACAAACATCAACATGGAGAAAAGATCCAATCACTCGATCTTCAAAATAATAGCCAGCTGACGAAAAATATTGCATCACACCAAAATAAGAGACATACCTACTCTCTACTCTGATGAACCATGTCCAAAAGAAATCACAGTGACACATATATACCAGAGCTTGCTCGTACTCAAAGTAATTGTTAGGAGTTTAAAGTAATCCTCATCTAAGGAAGGATTAGCATACAGAGGATTAGTTTCAGAGAAAGCTTAAGCTCCTTCTAATAATTAGCTAGCACATGCAGACATACTCCACGCCATGGTCGACGCGACATACTGGAATTAACACTGGTACATTGAGCATACAGCAAAATTATCTAAACTAGTTGAGTGCCCGTGCGTTGCAACGGCTAATTAAGTTTTAATCATCGCACATGTTGTATATACATGTAAACATAATACTCGTGATTTTTCACATATATGAAAAAATATTTTTGATAAACATTACAATTTTAGTTGCTTCTGTTATATTTTTTTTGTTTGGCTCTTCTAGCTCCTCCTTACCCCTGTACAATCCCATGTAATTATCTTTCTGGTCCCTCGCCAATTTTTTAATGTTTACTTCACATGATTTAATGCCACATGCAAAGAAAGTAAGGACCCAACAAAGTATCTAATTACCCAAGATATTCTCACTTGAAATGTGTAAGATATTCTCGTGGTGACAACATTAATGTCGTTTGCGGCTTCATTTGCATGTTATTTGAGCAATTTCCTTAACTCGTAGCCAGCTTGCGCGAGGAGTATTTGTCACCACAAAAGATTTCACTTGAAAGGTGCAAACATATGCAGTAGAAAATACTCAAAATGCAAAATTGACGAACAATTCTTAGACATCCCATGAGCCATGAGATTAAAAAAACTAAAACCTACCAAAGTACCCGCACTAATCCCTATATCCCTACATACGGGTGCATTATTATTACATTTGACAAAGTGACAAACGACATGATAGAAATTACGATAGAAGTGAAGGAGATATGCCCTAGAGGCAATTAATAAAGTGTTTTATTTATCATATCTCATTTGTTCATAATATGTTTTTGTATCATGCTATAATTGTATTAAGCGGAAACATTAATACACGTGTGTTACGTAGACAACCAGGTCCCTAGTAGCCTCTATTTAACTAGTTCATTGTGCAATCGATGATCGAGGTTTCCCGATCATGTGACATTGGTGTCAGTTGACAATGGAGTCATATCATTGGAAGAATGATGTAATGGACATACCCAATATTTGTAGGACGTAGTCGTTACGCCTTCGACCGTGAGATCAACTCTGATTGCTATTCCTGAAAGATACTTTGATTGCATCAAACGTCATATCTTAATAGTGTGACTATAACGGTGTTCCTCTCGGGTATCGGAAGGGAGTATGTTAAGACGAGGATCAAGAGCGGGATTTGCCAATCCGCATAGCAGGATAGATACTCTGTCCCCACTTGGTGAGATTACGTCAATGAGCTTGCAAGCATGTGACTAGGTCACGGGATGTAACATCACAGACGAGTAAAGAATAGTGCTGTCGATAACGAGATCAAGCTAGGTATCACGATATCTAAGATCGAGTCTCGGACACACTAAGTATCGACAGGCAAAAGGTTTAAGACTCGACATCTAAGGTTCGAACGACAAAAGATATTCGTTATCTCACAGGGACTTATCATGGGTATCCAAGATCCACTGATTAATCATTGATCGGAGAGCATGTCTCGATCATGTCTGGCGAGATCTCGAACCGCTAGGGTAACACACTTAAGGGGAGATGACACGTATAATACTTTGGGAACAGAAGAGAAAATAGAAGAGAGCACCGGAAACGTTCCGGGACAATTCTGATGGAGATCGGAGAGCAACGAAATAGTTTCCAGGGCCAGAATAAATTATATAATATGTATTTAATATTAATTAGTGTAACTAATAGTTAAATATATTTTATTTTTATTTATTTCGAATTTTTAAAAGGCATTTTTCCTACATGGGCCTTAGAGGCCCATTAGGGAAAAAAACCCCAAAAAGAAAAAGGGAAAAAAGGGGGAGGGCCAGCTGGCCTAGGTGGGCCACATGGGGCCCACCTAGGGCCGGCGCACCATGGCTGGCCGGCGGGTGTGAGGTTTAGTCCCACACCGCCTGGCTGGCAAACCTGGTAGCCTCCCTCCACCTATATATATGGGTGCACCCCATGCCTTTGAAAATGCAACATTCCTCTCTCTCTCTCCCGTTTAGACGTGACTCCGCAATTGGGGTTGTGCACGGGTTGAGTGTTTCTCCACCATACGCACACCGCCGTGCTGCTGGTCTTCCGGTCCAAGTCTTCTACTTCCGCTGCTCGTCCTGGATCGGAGACCGGAGGTCGTCATCTCCACCGTATGTGTGCGACTCCCTGCGAGGCGCCACGCTTGTGGCGCTTGGAGGTCTTCGTCTTCACGACCTTGAGGTCGGCGTCGTCGGCTTCATTGACAACACCTGTGCGGGGGTGTAATCCCCGCTTTTCGGTCTACAAGGGTATGTATATCGTTTTCCTCCGTTATAGTATATCCGCATAGTATAGATCCTGGCTAGTATAAGGTTATCGTTGTTAGGAAAAAATTTGTTTTCTGCCTACGATCCCCTTTAGTGGTATCAGAGCCGATCTATGCGTATATAGCTATACGGTTTTTGAACTCATGTTTATGAGGGCATCGTTCATTTAGTTGCTATCCTCTAGCGTGCACTTGCAACTGCCAGCGTCATTGAGTTGATGAAGCGGCCCGGACCGACTTTACGCGTACGCTTACGCGAGACTGGTTCCACAACTGACATACGGCTTGTACCGTATATGTGGCTGGCGGGTGTCTGTCTCTCTCTCTTTAGTTGGGTTTGCATTTTCAATGGAGGGCCCGAAAGGGATACATAAATAGTCAACTATTTGATCGTTGTTGTGGTCATAGGTTCGTAGGTATGAATCAGTTCTATTTACGAAAGCCCCAAGCCACATAAAAGATGCAAAAGATAAAGTAGAAAGCGTCTAACTTTATTTTGCAGGGGCAATGTGATATGGTCAAGGTAGGTTTATTAAATTGTTTATAAACTGTGGGCGCGAAGGAGACCATCGGCACAAGACCATATCATGTCGCATTTCATTTGATATTTTTGAGTGCATCTTACATTGTGTATATATTGTTATATATTAGTTACACGGCGGTAGTAATATAAGATAATCCCTCCAAAATACCATTAGTGTTCTCCCTTTGGCGTGCACCACCAAGAAAGTTCTACGTTATGAGGCAGGCCGTGACGATCGGGTGTCAGACATATCGTCGTTCGCATACGGTGGGTGTAAGACATGTTTGCACAAGCGTTTACGCTGAAGGTTATTATGGCGAGCCTAGCATGTACAGACATGGCCTCGGAACACGGTGACCGAAAGATTAAGCATGAGTCACAGAGTTGTTGTGATTGACATTTCGATGTCTACCTTTAAAGTTGTGTTGCCGGCTCTGACGATGAGGGGTTGCATAATGAATAAGGATCGTGTAATCACTAAAGCGATTACAGGGATATTCGTTTTGAGTGGGAGTTCTGGTAGTTTTATTTTCTAAAACTTGAACCCGATTATTTTATGAACAAAGTCTTATGTTTTTGCAAATTCCATTGTAGATGTCTCGCCCCACCTTTAACCTAGGCCTGTTCCTTGAGAAAGAAAAGCTTAAAACCAATGGGTCTAACTTCATGTCCTGGTTCCGCAACCTGAGGATCCTCCTCACTCCCCACAAGGTGGCCTACATCCTGGAGGCCGCCCTAGGTGACGATCCCGCAGAAACCGCCTCTGAGGATGATAAGAAAGCCTATCAGTCCAAGGCGGATGATTCCTCCTTTGTCCAGAGTGGCATGCTCTATGCCATGGAAGCTGACTTGCAGAAGCGCTTTGAGAAGATGAGTGCCTTTGAGATAATTACTGATCTCAAGGCTGTCTTTGCGCCGCAGGCCAAGGCTGAGAGGTATGAAGCTTCTGAGCTATTCTTCTCAGCCAAGATGGAGGAGCACAACAGTGTGAGTGAGCACGTGGTCAAGATGTCTGGCTACGTTCATCGTCTGAACGCTCTGAATGCAAGATTTCTGATGAGCTGGCGATTGATAGGGTGCTGCAATCGTTGCCTCCTAGCTACAAAGGCTTCGTCATGAACTACAACATGCAGGGCATGGCTAAGAGCCTGTCCGAGGTGTTCGTGATGCTGAAGACTGCTGAGGTGGAGATTAAGAAGGAGCACACGCTGTTGATGGTCAACAAACCGTCGATTTTAAGAAATCTGGTGGCAAGGGAAAGAAGAACTGGAAGCCCAAGAAGGATGGCAAGCATGTTGCCCGATCCAAGGCTAACAAACCTGGTCCCAAACCTGGCGTGGAATGCTTCTACTGCAAGGGAGATGGTCACCGGAAGCGCAACTGCCCCAAGTACCTGGAAGACAAGAAGGCCGGCAAGATCGCCGGAAAAGAGAAAGGTATATGTGATATACATGTTATTGATGTTTACTTTACATGCGCCTGGAGTAATACCTGGGTATTTGATACCGGTTCTGTTGCTCACATTTGTAACTCTCAGGTGGAGTTGCGGAATAAACGGCGCCTGGCGAAGGACGAGGTGACGATGCGCGTCGGCAACGGATCAAGAGTTGACGTGGTGGCTGTCGGCACACTCCCTCTACATCTACCATCGGGATTAGTTTTGGTTTCGAATAAATGTTATTTTGTACCATCGTTGAGTGTAAACATTATCAGTAGGTCTTGCTTATTGGAAGACGGATATTCGTTCAATTCAGTATCAAATGGTTGTACTATTTCGATGAATGATATCTTTTATGTTAATGTTCCTGAGAGTAATGGTTTATTCTTGTTGAATCTCGATCGTAGTACTCACATCCATAATGTAGATGCCAAGAGGATTAAACTTAGTAGCGATACCGCCATGTATATGTGGCATTACCGTCTCGGTCGTATTGGTATAAACGCATGAAGAAACTCCATACAGATGGACTTTTGGACTCATTGGATTTTGGATCCCTTGACACTTGCGAACCATGCCTCATGGGCAAGATGACCAAGACACCGTTCACCGGATTTATGGAACGGGCGTCGGACTTATTGGGAATCATACATACAGATGTGTGCGGGCCAATGAGCGTGTCGACATGCAATGGTTATCGTTATTTTGTCACCTTCACTGATGATTTGAGTAGATACGGGTATATCTATTTAATGAAACACAAGTCTGAAACGTTTGAAAAGTTCAAAGAATTTCAGAGTAAAGTTGAAAATCAACTCAACAAAAAATCAAGCACCTTCGATCCAATCGTGGTGGCGAATATTTGAGTTTTGAGTTTGGCACACATCTGAAGGCCTGTGGCATTGTGCCGCAGCTTATGCCGGCTGGGACACCGCAACGCAACGGTGTGTCCGAACGACGTAATCATACCCTATTGGATAGCGTTCGGTCTATGATGTCTCTTACCGACTCCCGTATCGTTTTGGGGATATGCGTTAGAAACAGCCGCATTCATTTTAAATAGGGCTCCATCCAAATCCGTAGCAACGACACCGTATGAGATATGGCATGGCAAGAAACCTAAGTTGTCGTTCCTGAAGGTCTGGGGTTGTGAGGCGTACGTTAAGAAACTACAGCCCGACAAACTCGAACCGAAATCGGAGAAAGTCGTTTTTGTAGGGTATCCACGGGAAACCATAGGATACACCTTCTACAACCAAGCCGAGGGCAAAACGTTTGTCATGAAGAACGGCACCTTTCTCGAGAAGGAGTTTCTCGCCAAAGGAGTAAGTGCGAGGAAAATAGACCTCGACGAGATCGTTGATCCTGAACTCAAAATTCTGAGTGGCGCAACGGAAACTGTTCCTGAACCGTCCTCCATAACAGATGGAGTGGGATAAAATGTCGAGGAAGCTATTATACCTCGTAGGTCAGGAAGGACCCGTACCCCTCCTGAGTGGTACGGCAATCTTGTTTACACCGTCATGTTGATTGAACAAGACGAACCTACGAGTTACAAAGAGGAAATGGAAGGACCCGAGTCCGAGAAATGGCTTGAAGCCATGAAATCCGAAATAGGATCCATGTATGACAACAAAGTATGGACTTTGATGGAGATTCCCGAAGGGCGCAAGGCCGTCGAGAATAAATGGATCTTTAAGAAGAAGACTGATGCTGATGGTAATGTGACCGTCTATAAAGCTCGGCTTGTCGCAAAGGGTTTCCGACAAGTTCATGGAATTGACTACGATGAAACGTTTTCACCTGTAGCGATGCTAAAGTCTATTCGGGTTTTGCTAGCAATTGCTGCATATTATGATTATGAAATATGGCAGATGGATGTCAAAACAGCGTTCCTAAATGGCAACATTGAGAAAGAGTTGTATATGGTACAACCTGAAGGTTTTGTCGATCCAGAAAATGCTGGCAAGGTATGCAAGCTTCAGCGTTCCATTTATGGACTGAAGCAAGCATCTCGTAGCTAGAATCTTCGCTTTGATGAGGTGATCAAAGGTTTTGGATTTGTCCAAAATATGGAAGAGACCTGCATTTACAAGAAAATGAGTGGGAGCTCAGTTGTGTTCCTAGTTCTATATGTGGATGATATATTACTTATTGGGGACAATGTGGATCTTCTGAATAGCGTGAAGAAATATTTAAACAGTAAATTTTCGATGAAGGACTTAGGAGAAGCTGCATACGTATTAGGCATTAAAATCTATCGTGATAGATCAAGGCGTCTATTAGCGTTAAGTTAGAGTACTTATCTTGATAAGATATTGAAAAGGTTCGGTATGGAGAAGGGAAAGAAAGGTTCTCTGCCGATTATCAAGAATAAGACATTGAGCAGGGCTCAGTGTCCCGTGACGGCACATGATAAAGCCGAGATGGCTAAACATCCCTATGCTTCAGCCATAGGTTCGATCATGTATGCCATGTTAAGTACTCGACCTGATGTAGCGTTGGCTCTTAGTTTGACGAGCCGGTTCCAAAGTAATCCTGGAAAGGAGCATTGGATAGTTGTTAAGAACATTCTTAAGCATCTCGAGAAGACAAAGGAAATGTTCCTTGTGTATGGAGGCTGTGAAGAGGAACTTGGCGTAATAGGTTACGTTGATGCAAGTTTCGGCACAGATCTAGATGACTCGAAGTCACAGACAATATATGTTTTTAGGGTGAATGGAGGCGCTGTGAGCTGGAGAAGTGGGAAGCAACCCATAGTAGCCCAATCTACAATGGAATCGGAGTACATCGCTGCTTCGGAAGCCGCGAATGAGGCTATATGGCTGAGGAAGTTCATCATCGAGCTCAGAGTGTTCCCAAGCGCGCAATACCCTGTGACCCTCTACTGCGACAACACGGGTGCTATTGCTAACGCGAAGGAACCAAGGTCTCACTCAACCGCCAAACACATTCTCCGACGCTTCCATGTGATACGACAGTATGTCTAGGAAGGCGATGTGAAGATTTGCAAAATACATACGGATCTGAATGTGGCAGATCCTCTGACGAAGCCTCTTCCACTAGACAAGCATGTAAAACACCAAAGTGCTATGGGTGTTAGGCTTTTACCAAGTTGTAATCTAGAATAAATTGTACTCTAGTGCAATTGGGAGACTGAAGGAGATATGCCCTAGAGACAATTAATAAAGTGTTTATTTATCAAATCTCATTTGTTCATAATATGTTTTTGTATCATGCTATAACTGTATTAAGCGGAAACATTAATACACGTGTGGTACGTAGACAACCAGGTCCCTAGTAGCCTCTATTTAACTAGTTCATTGTGCAATCGATGATCGAGGTTTCCCGATCATGTGACATTGGTGTCAGTTGACAATGGAGTCATATCATTGGAAGAATGATGTGATGGACATACCCAATATTTGTAGGACGTAGTCGTTACGCCTTCGACCGTGAGATCAACTTTGATTGCTATTCCAGAAAGATACTTTGATTGCATCAAACTTCATATCTTAATAGTGTGACTATAACGGTGTTTCTCTCGGGTATCGGAAGGGAGTATGTTAAGACGAGGGATCACGAGCGGGATTTGCCAATCCGCATAGTAAGATAGATACTCTGGGCCCACTCGGTGAGATTACGTCAATGAGCTTGCAAGCATGTGACTAGGTCACGGGGACGTAACATCACGGACGAGTAAAGAATAGTGCTGTCGATAACGAGATCAAGCTAGGTATCACGATATCTAAGATCGAGTCTCGGACACACTAAGTATCGACAGGCAAAAGGTTAAAACTCGACGTCTAAGGTTCGAACGACAAAAGATATTTGTTGTCTCAGAGGGACTTATCATGGGTATCCAAGGTTCACTGATTAGTCATTGATCGGAGAGCATGTCTCGATCATGCCTGGCGAGATCTCGAACCGCTAGGGTAACACACTTAAGGGGTGATGACACGTATAATACTTTGGACACAGAAGAGAAAATAGAAGAGAGCACCGGAAACGTTCCGGGATAATTCCGATGGAGATCGGAGAGCAACGAAATAGTTTTCGGAGCCGGAATAAATTAGATAATATGTATTTAATATTAATTAGTGTAATTAATAGTTAAATATATTTTTATTTTAATTTATTTCGAATTTTTAAAAGGTATTTTTCCTACATGGGCCTTAGAGGCCCATTAGGGGAAAAACCCCAAAAAGAAAAAGGAAAAAAAGGGGGGATGGCCAGCCGGCCAAGGTGGGCCTCATGGGGCCCACCTAGGGCCGGCGTACTATGGCTGGCCGGCGGGTGTGGGGTTTAGTCCCACACCGCCTGGCTGGCAAGCCTGGCAGCCTCCCTCAACCTATATATGGGTGCACCCCATGCCTTTGAAAATGCACCATTCCTCTCTCTCTCTCCCGTTTAGACGTGACTCCGCAATTGGGGTTGTGCATGGGTTGAGTGTTTCTCCACCATACGCACACCGCCGTGCTGCTGGTCTTCCGGTCCAAGTCTTCTACTTCCGCTACTCGTCCTGGATCGGAGCCCGGAGGTCGTCATCTCCACCGTACGTGTGCGACTCCCTGCGAGGCGCCACGCTTGCGGCGCTTGGAGGTCTTCGTCTTCACGACCTTGAGGTCGGCGTCGTCGGCTTCATCGACAACACCTGTGCGGGGGTGTAATCCCCGCTTTTCGGTCTACAAGGGTATGTATATCGTTCTCCTCCGTTATAGTATATCTGCATAGTATAGATCATGGCTAGTATAAGGTTATCGTTGTTAGGAATTTTTTTGTTCTCTTCCTACGATCCCCTTCAAGAAGGTACCTCTTGGACAATTCGCTCAATTTAGATTCTAGCTTCATTACACCAAATGTATTCTAGCATACACGGTGATATTTTAATTCTTTCCAGGCCAATACTTCGCGTCAGTCGGCTATAGGCGGGCGTTGGTATAGCCGCCTTCCATATCTTCCGATTAAAATTACGTGGGGATCGTTTCGTTCGCCTGCCGTTCGACACAGGGAAACTATTGCGCAGTGGATACTTTCCTCGCATGGGTGGAGCCTACTAGGCGTTGCGTCACTGTCACTCCACACATATGGACTATGGAGGCAGCTGCACAGTGCGTTGCTCTCGCGTGCTTTCACAATATATCTGGTATGCGTTTACAACATATGGAACAAACGTACACACACTCCCTCCATTCGGAAAAAGGATGTCTTAGATATATCTAAACTTGGATGTATGTGGACAAACATGACTTGGATGTATGTGGACATACATCCAAGTTTAGATATATCTAAGACATCCTTTTTCCGAATGGAGGGAGTATAAGCAGTTCTAGAGAGAAAAAAAGCCAAACTGGGCCGGCCCAGCCAGGCCAAATGCAGCACTCATGCCTCCAGCACGCACACGACGAGCGAAGAGACTCATCTCTGGTCTGCCTCGCGAGTGGACGAACGGGTAGATGTTGGAAGCCCTAACCCTGTCTATTTGGCTCGTTTGCCTCCTTTTCTTACTGAGCGGTAGCTGACCGATGCGCTCCCTTTTCCGCTTTAGCGTACGCTCAGAACCGCTTTTTTCAGTCAAAAATCATAGTGAAGTTCTTTTTAGTAGCACTGTTAGTTTAACCATAGTGGGGGTTAACTCTTAACTATAAGTCTAGTCTCATGGTGACTAGACTTATAGTTAGAGTTAGCACGCAGTTTAACCATAGTGTTAGCTCATGCTACATTGGTTCAGGGGAGTAGTACTTAAGAACCTGATATTAGTTTTCAACATGCTACATTGGTTCTTCTTGCTGGTGTAGCTTTAACGTCCACTTGTTGAATCTCTACTATATAATATAGCTAACGGTGCATGCATGCCGAAGCCACAGCCACAGCAATACAAGATTGGTTCTAAATGGTTTGTTTCCTCTGATCGCTTAATATATTGAGTTGTTGAGTTGGAATTATACACCTTTAGGACTACAAGAACTAGGTTCAGACTTTAGTATGGTCATTTTGTATGGTCTCATTAAACATGGTGCTATTAGGTGAGCTGAGTTAGGAGTCTCGCTATTCAAAATGTTTACGGTGGGTCATTGAGCAAAATCTTTATAGATGCAAAAAGAGAAACATGTGCATCTACTTCTCACATTATTTATACTGTAAATAGGTCTAAGTACTAGCATAATTAGGAGAAGCAGGCAACAGCTAACTGCTAAAACATGTTTTCTTTAGAATAAAGGAGACTGCATTGCCACGTTGATTCATTTATTCGGACATTTTGGAGATATAACACTGTAGTATTCCCTGAAAACAAAATACTATCTTGGGCATATATTAGATTCTGTACCTTCAAGGAAGTTTAGCTTATTTATATGTACCACATGATTGTTTCTACGCAGAGACTGAAGATTCAGGGTTATGCTCTGAAAATCCTTAGCTCAACTAGGCATAGGGTAAAATATTTTTATGGTTCTAATGCATTCTCTGGATGAGCAAACAATTTTTGTTTAGTTTGGGAAATTAAAATTAAAAGCTAAATTTTCTTGGGAAAATTAAGGATATAGATTGTCTTATACAACAACATATCCTCCTTCTTTATGCGGAAATCTGAGCATACATATCTTGCTAGATTATATTTTGATCTCGGTATTACTGCACGTATGTGTCTCAACGCCTGTAAAAATGCAAGTGTGCCCTTGAGTTCTCTAGAGTCTAGACCATTGATAGTTTAATACAATATGCATATTACTTATTATTGGGACCTATATCTTTTTCAGTGTATCTTTTTTGTATAATAATTATTATTGTAAAGTTTGAGTTTTTGATGTTTGTCTTCTTCTTCATAGACGAAATTAAAATCTTTACATTGCTAGTGAATAAATGCTTTGTTTTCTTTACATTTAAAACTTACATGCCTCTTATTAGTTTCACATTGCAAAAAACTTTACATGCCTCATTTGAATCCATTAATTTAGAAACAGGCATGACAACTCTATAATCAGCAGAAAAATAGTGCTACTAATACTACCATTCAGTTCACGCAGTGCGGCTGCATCTTCTTATAAAGAGAACTTCACCATGAGACTAGACTTATAGTTAGAGCTAACACTATGATTAGAGCTAACACTATGGTTAAACTGACCAGGGTGGGGGTGCTGCATCCAAACTGAATTTTGCGGGCGTTATATGGACTTCTTTCGTCAAATCACTGTTAGTTAGAGCTAACACTATGGTTAAACTGTTTGTTGCAGGAGACCTACCATATCGTGGAGATCACTATCGATGGTGTGGCTGTACTCCAACTTTTATTCCGTCAAAGTGATGGGTACCTGGTTGCCTTTCGGCCTGTCAAAAGGGCTGCAGACCCAATTGCCTGGGAGGTTTGGTTTCACTTTAGCGATCCTGATATCAATCTACCTGCCTTTTTTGGCGAACGGAGATCAGTGGGCTGGAAGTGTGGCTGCGAGGGTCCATCTAGTTTGTCTTTTGGCAGAGATACTTATATCAAAACTAGTGTCTTGTCTACTAGATTATACCAAAGAGAATTGCACTAAAACAAGTTATGGGGAAATCAATAGGAAAGAAGTGCTCCACACATGGATGATCCTGCTTGGGGAGTGTCAGAGATCAGCTATATTCGTTGAATTTGTTGAGCAACATCATGATGCGAAAGCTGCAGTTCTAGTTGGTCACGAACGGGAGGAACATCTTCATGGTTGGTCCAACATGTGTGGTGTTGTCCTAATTTTATACCATGCACTCCTGATGAAGCGCTATGGCGAATGGGATTGGCAAGTTGCGTTAGCAAGTGCTGAGGAGGGCATGAGACAAGCGGTTGATGCGCTGACAGGTTTGGGTAATAATGATATCAATAGGTTTATTGCATATCGTGTCAGCCCTGATGGCACTGCTACAAATCGCATAAATGGTGAACAATCTCTGCTTCGTCTGGTGGGTCCTGAAGATGATCAATTGCTCCACCTGATAAAGCATGATGCTGTTAATGTCCCAAAGATCCACAAGCTGATAAAAAATACCGTCAGGAGTGGCCAGATTCAGGCACTGAGGCTGATTCAGCGCCAGAGGCAGAGCCAACACATGCTAAAGCTATAGAAAAAGTTGGAAGGGCCAGAGCTGGAAGATGCTGAAGTTGTGGAAGAAGAAGTTGTAGATCCACAGTGGTAAACAATTTAGATTGTATCTTGGGCACGTCAGATCTGTTGATTCATGTTATAATCTTGCAACTCCTATGATGTAGTGCAACCTAGGCACACAACACCAACACCATCAAATGGTCCAGTGACAAGAGCAAGAGTCAAAACTCTCCATGATAAGGTGAATTCACTCCTAGCTATGTGTGATTTCGACACCCCTTTGGATGGTATGCTACTTCATTCCACCACCTTGTGTATCCTCAGGCATGACCCTCACGACGAGATGGGACAAGAAGATGGACAAGAGAGCAGCCAAGGAGAAGAAGAAGAAGCCCAAACTGCATCGGGCGGTACTACCGGACATGACCCGGTACTACCGCCGCCGCCTGACGTGTCACCTGCCGGAGAGGCTACCGGGGCCGGTACTACCGCACCTTGCCGCCCCGGTACTACCGCCACATACCGGCGCGGTACTACCGCATCCACTACCGCGCCTACTACCGGATCTCCCAGGAGCTACGGGTATCGTCGAGTTTCATCCCGGTAGTAACCCCGGTACTGGCCCGGTACTACCGCACGGCCGGAACTACCGGGCTCCAGCCGGTACTACCGCTGCGGGCGAGCCTGCGCGCTGAAAAGGCTCTCGTGCCTTGTAATCTTATCCCCTTTTGGATCTAGACTATAAATAGTGCGTCCCCTTCCTAGGGTTAGGGTTAGACTATGATTTGGGAACTAAAGTAGAGCCTTGCTCCTTCTTCTCAAAGTGTCTCTTTCCTCCTATGGAGATGAATCAAGGCCTCCCCTTGTGGAGATGAACCAAGGCATCCCCTTGCGGAGAAGATCCCTTCGTGGATACCAAGACTTCCTCTTGTAGTTGCGATTACTTGCTAATCTTCCCTCTTTGAGTGGCTAGATTGGATTGGTTGGATTGACCAATTGGACAAACAATCTAAGAGTAAGGTGTGCTTGGGAGAGGAGAATTGGGGCTACCCTCGGGGATTTGTTACCAATTGAATCTTGCTGGTTGCTACTTGCTATTTATCCTTGTTTTGTTGATTTCCCCTCTTTGTGTTCTTGAGTTCATCCCGTGTTCTTCGTGTTCATCGTTCCCTCCGCCAAATCCGTGAAAATCGGGACCAACCCACATCATATGGTATCAGAGCTCTAGGTTGACACGGATTTGATTTGTGTTTCCACCAAAATCCACCAAATTTTTCTTTGTTTTTGAGAAATTCAAAATTTCCACCAAAAATAGCCTTGCCTTGATTCGAGCCGATCTGTCGATTCGTTGCGTTTTTGGTAGTTTTTGTCCATGGATCTGTTGCTTTAGGACCCCCTCCACCTTGTTTGCGTTCCCTAGCCTTAATTTTGCCAATTTCCCACGAATTTGAGGATTTTCGGGTCCAATTTCCAAAATCGAAAGTCAACCTCAGAAATCGGGCAGGCCGGTACTACCGGGCCAGGCCGGTACTACCGGGTTTTCAAAATTTGGCCGAATTTTTTTTTTTCCTCGGTTCGTTTTGGCATTTCCTCTTTGGTTTGAGTCCTTTCTTGGTGTGCCCTACGTCTACGACATCGACAAGCTTCCGCAGCAACGCATCATCAACGCCAAGCGACGACGCCACCAAGGACTCGACATTTCCCCACCATCATAATCCGTTGTGAGCCCTTCTTCCTTTCGTGTACCTTGACCTATCGGACTAGCTCTTTGATATTGCGGGCATTGCACTTGTTCGAGTGTTTGTCTTAAAGTATTGGCGAGTGTGTATCGTTAGAGATCTTGGCACTAGCAAAAGAGAAGGAATCATCGTCAAAAAGCAAAAAAAAAAAAAAAGAAAAGAACAAGTGGTGCCAAGTATCATCTCTTGTAGGTTGCGACAAAGCTAACCGCCAAAGTGAGTGTGAGTGTTAACTCTTGTGCAAATCCGTTGCCCACAAAAAGCAATTGAGCTAGCGTCCTTCTTGTGTTGGGTGACATTTGAGCACGTAGTCTTCGTTAGGTTGTCTATCTTCGAGTGCTCGCCCTTTGGTCGCCCAACCCCATCATTCGCTTTTGTGTGTGTTTCTTCATCATTTGTGGTTGGAGTTTCTTTGGTAATTTGATCATTGTGGATTTTCTCTACCTTTGACAATATACTTGTCGTCGGGTTTGCTTGTTTCGTTTGCCACTTCATACCTTCCTATCCTCATAAGTGTGTGTGTTGGGTGTTAGAACCGGATTCTCTCCTCTCAAGCCACATTATACTTGGGATATAGTTTGTCTTGGTTTTTCTTACCACACATCTCACTTGTTCTTGAGAAAATGTTTAGGGGAAGTACAAACGGAAGCTCAAGCTCGGACGATGAAATCCATGGTGGAGTTCGCGGTGATCATGGCTATGTCACACAACGGAGTTGTTGGTCTTCGACACCTTCTTCGTGATGGCTAGGACGCTACGAGCGCCGTCTTCAAGCTCAAGAGAACAACTTCAACGACGCATGCATGCGCAAGAAGCATATGGAGCGGTGACCGAAGCTATCAACAACCTTGTGCGACAACGAGCTTCTTCACGCTCAAGCCGTACAAGAAGCACCTCAAGGTCGACACAAGCACGTCATGGACGTCATGAACCTCGACAAGAACGTCAAGATCCAAGGCGCGACGCCCATGAACGACCTCCTCCTACGTTGAACAACCACATGATCTTCACGCGAACAATGCCAATGCGCATCAAGAACAACCTCACCAAAATGTTGAACATCGAACGCATACCATCACCACCACCGCAACAACGTGATCGTCATGACCCATTGGCTAATGACAATGGCGTTCCGGGTGCGAATGACTTTGATGAACAAGGACGTCACCCCGTCATCCTCCAAGGCCACGTCATCAAAATCATGACAATGCGAACAATGTCGAACAACCCGTTCCTCAACAAGAGCACCTCCTCAACATGATCCTCGTCCTCGTCAAGAGCTTCCACATGATCGTCACCAACACCAACGTTCCGAGTCAAGTGATAACGAGTCAAGCCAACACAATGGTGATGGACTCAATCGAAGGAGACGTGGACGTGCATTCCCACGTGGTGCCATGGTGACAACTATGATGACTTGACCAACGTCCGCTTTGACATACCCAAGTTCTACGGCACAAGTGATCCGGAAGCTTACTTCTCATGGGTACTCAAGGTTGACAAGATCTTCCGCGTGCAACGCTTCTCCGACAACAAGAAGGTTGCCTTAGCCTCGATGGAGTTTGAAGAGTATGCCCTCTTGTGGTGGGAACAACTACAAGATGCTCGCGTCGCTAACCACCAACAACCAATTGACACTTGGGTTGAAATGAAAGAAACAATGTACAAGCGCTTCGTGCCAAGCCATTACACTAGAGACTTATACAAGAAGTTGCAAGAGTTGAAGCAAGGTTTGAAGTCGGTTGACGAGTACTACAAGGAGATGGAAATCTCCATGATGAGAGCCAATGTCAACGAGTACGAAGAGCAATCCATGGCTCGTTTCATGAATGGCCTCAACTATCCAATCAAGAAGATCGTGGAGTTCCAACCATATGCCTCTTTGGTTGAGCTAGTACATCAAGCTTCCAAGGCCGAGCGCCACGTGCTTGAAGAGCTCAAATACCTCAAGACAAAGGCATTCTTCGCCAACAAGCCTTCTTCGTCAACTCCTACACCTTCACAAGCTCTTCCTCAAGCGAACACTCGAGGTCCTCCAAGAGTCTCTACTTCGACACCTCAAGCGCCTCAACCTTTCAAGAAAGTACCTCCCTCTACCAAGGCGCCTCAAGGATCTTCGTCCGGCACAAGACTTTGCAATGCTACAAGTGCGGCGGACAAGGGCACAAATCTTTTGAGTGCACCAACAAGAAGGTCATGATCATCAATGACATGGGAGAGTATGAATCTATGAGTGAAGATGAGTACAATGCTTTGAACAAGGTCGCCACAATGCAAAGTGCTCAAGAAGAAGAAAGTGAGATATATTGTGATGGCGACAACAACCCTTCCTTGGTTGTGGCAAGAGCTTAACCACCAATGTTCAAGTGGAAGAAGACCAAAGATGCAACTTGTTCAAACAAGAGCGGGAATCAATGGAAAGTCCATCAAGGTCATCATAGATGGTGGAAGTTGCCACAACTAGCGAGCAAAGAACTTTGTGATAAGCTCAACTTGAAGTTCAAGAAGCACCCACATCCTTACCATGTGCAATGGTTGAGTGATACCGGAGCCGTCAAGATTCAACACATGGTGCAAGTGTCCTTCAAGATTGGAGCCTATGAAGATACGGTTGATTGTGATGTTGTGCCTATGAACGTTTGTCACTTACTCCTTGGGCGTCCATGGCAATTTGACAAGGGTGCTATGCATGATGGAAACAAATACTATAGCTTCAAGAACAACGACAAGACCTTCGTCCTTCGTCCCATGACACCAAGTCAAGTCATCGCCGACAACGCCAAGACTATTGCAAGGGCACAACAAGATCGTTCGTCAGTGAGATGAGTGGTGAGCGAGAGACCCACCATAAAGTGAGTGAGAGCCACAAGCCAAATGAGTGTGACACTTCAAAGAGAGTTCCCACAAAACTTACACTATTTGCCACAAAGAGAGATGAGGGAGTTGAGAGAGAACCCATCCACCCTCCACTATGTGCTCATATGCAAGGGTGAAGTTTCTATGACTAACACTTTCACAAACCTTCCTCCTTCTTTGTTGTCTCTTTTGAAGGACTTTGAAGATGTCTTCCCTCAAGAAGTGCCACCGGGACTACCTCCTCTACGCGGAATCGAGCACCGCATCGACCTTGTTCCCGGCGCACCGCTACCAAACCGCGCTCCTTACCGCACCAACCCCGAGAGACAAAGGAGATCGAGCGGCAAATACAAGAACTTCTTGCCATGGGACATATCCGCGAGAGCTTGAGTCCGTGCGCCGTGCCCGTCATCTTGGTACCCAAGCACGACAACACTCTTCGCCTTTGCATGGATTGTCGCCCCATCAACGCCATCACCGTTCGGTATCGCCATCCTATCCCTCGACTTGATGATATGCTTGATGAGCTTTGTGGTTCCGCTATATTCTCCAAAATTGATCTTAAAAGTGGATATCACCAAATAAGATGTGTGAAGGTGATGAATGGAAGACCGCATTTAAAACAAAGCTTGGTCTTTATGAGTGGCTGTCATGCCATTTGGTCTTTCCAATGCACCTTCTACTTTTATGCGTCTCATGAATCATGTTTTGCGTCCTTTCATTGGAAATTTGTTGTGGTATACTTTGACGACATCCTTATTATAGCAAGTCTTTGGAAGAGCACACTTCTCATGTTGCTCAAGTTTTGTTGGTTCTTCGCAATGAAAAGCTTTATGCAAATCTTTCTAAGTGCACTTTTGCCACCAACAAACTTGTTTTCTTGGGTTTTGTTGTTTCTTCGGATGGAGTCGAAGTTGATGAAGCAAAGATACAAGCAATTCGGACTTGGCCTTTTCCGATGTCACTTGAGGAGTTGAGACGTTTTCTTGGTTTTGCCGGATTTTACCGCCGTTTCATCAAGGATTTTTCCACAATTGCTTGCCCCCTCCATGAACTTACAAAGAAAATGTACCTTTCATTTGGGGCAATGCACATGATTTTGCTTTCAATGAGCTCAAACGGTTATTAACCGAAGCACCACTCCTTGCCCTTCCGGATTTCTCTAAGACATTTGAGATTGAATGCGATGCAAGTGGATTGGGCATTGGTGGAGTGCTTATGCAAAATGGTAGACCCATCGCATACCATAGTGAGAAACTAGATGGAGCTCGCTTGAATTACCCCATTTATGACAAAGAGTTATTTGCTTTGGTTCGTGTTTTGGATGTGTGGCAACATTACCTTCGTCCTAAGGAATTTGTCATTCATTCCGACCATGAATCCTTGAAATATTTGAAAAGTCAAACAAATTTGAACAAAAGACATGCTAAGTGGGTTGAGTTCATTGAGTCTTTCCTTTGTAATCAAATACAAGAAAGGTAAAGACAATGTGGTCGCGGATGCTCTATCCCGCAAGGCCAACCTACTTACACGTCTTGACATTAGTGTCTTGGGTTTGGATGAGATAAAGAGTTGTATGCTACCGATGCTTTCTTTGGAGACATTTTCGCTCAATGTTCGGAGCACAAAGGAATTGGTGATTTCTATTTGCACAAGGTTTCTTGTTTAAGGCTAACAAACTATGTATACCCGAGTCTTCGCTTCGTTTGGTCCTTTTGAAGGAATCTCATGGAGGCATCTTAATGGGACACTTTGGACGTGACAAGACCTTTGCATGCTCTCCACAAACTACTATTGGCCAAGGATGTACCGGATGTGGAACCGCTTGGTGCGACGATGTTCAACATGTCTCAAAGCTAAGTCTACTCTAAACTCTCATGGTTATACACACCTTTGCCTATTCCACA
Source organism: Poa pratensis (assembly GCA_947311845.1). Classification (NCBI taxonomy): domain Eukaryota; kingdom Viridiplantae; phylum Streptophyta; class Magnoliopsida; order Poales; family Poaceae; genus Poa; species Poa pratensis. The sequence goes on from CAMZMU010000010.1 coordinate 28,037,361, forward strand.
TCACCCATGGTCCGATATAGCTATGGATTTTGTCTTAGGACTCCCACGCACTAAAACAAACAAGGATTCCATCTTTGTCGTCATTGATCGCTTCTCTAAAATGGCACACTTTATACCTTGCAACAAGACGACGATGCTTCACACATTGCTACTTTGTTTTTCAGGGAAATCGTCCGTCTTCATGGAGTGCCCAAGACCATTGTGTCGGATCGTGACGTCAAGTTCGTGAGCTATTTTTGGAAGACTTTGATGGCCAAGATGGGAATCAAGCAACTATTCTCCACCGCATACCACCCTCAAACCGATGGCCAAACCGAAGTGGTGAACCGAAGCCTATCCACACTCCTTCGTGTGTTGATCAAGCCTAACTTGAAGAATTGGGAAGAGTGCATCCCACACGCCGAGTTCGCCTACAATCGAGCACTACATCGCGCAACAAAGAGAACACCCTTCGAGGTCGTCTATGGCTCCAACCCCTACACCGCGCTCGACATGCTACCACTTCCACTCCGAGAACAAGTCAACATGGACTTCGACAAGCGCGCCGCTTACATGAAGAAACTACATGAAGACACAAGGGCCACGCTTGAGAAGCACAAGAAGACCATGCTACGAAGATGAACAAGAACAAGCGCCCCATGATCTTTGAAGAAGGAGACCTTGTTTGGCTACATCTACGCAAGGACCGCTTCCCCGATGAGAGAAAGTCTAAGCTCGCGCCAAGAGGAGATGGTCCTTTCAAGGTTCTCAAGCGCATCAACGACAATGCATACAAGATCGACATATCCAAGTCCAAGTACGGCGTCCATGACACCTTCAACGTCGCCGACATCTCACCTTACCTTGAAACCCAAGTGATGATGAGGACGAAGAGTCGAGGACGACTCTTTTCCAAGGGGGGGGGGAGATGATGTAGTGCAACCTAGGCACACAACACCAACACCATCAAATGGCCCAATGACAAGAGCAAGAGTCAAAGCTCTCCATGATAAGGTGAATTCACTCCTAGCTATGTGTGATTTCGACACCCTTTGGATGGTATGCTACTTCATTCCACCACCTTGTGTATCATCAGGCATGACCCTCATGACGAGATGGGACAAGAAGATGGACAAGAGAGCAGCCAAAGAGAAGAAGAAGAAGCCCAAACTGCATCGGGCGGTACTACCGGACATGACCCGGTACTACCGCCGCCGCTTGACGTGTCACCTGCCGGAGAGGCTACCGGGGCCGGTACTACCGCACCTTGCCGCCCCGGTACTACCGCCACATACTGGCGCGGTACTACCGCGTCCACTACCGCGCCTACTACCGGATCTCCCAGGAGCTACGGGTATCGTCGAGTTTCATCCCGTTAGTGACCCCGGTACTGGCCCGGTACTACCGCACGGCCGGTACTACCGGGCTCCAGCCGGTACTACCGCTGCGGGCGAGCCTGCGCGCTGAAAAGGCTCTCGTGCCTTGTAATCTTATCCCCTTTTGGATCTAGACTATAAATAGTGCGTCCCCTTCCTAGGGTTAGGGTTAGACTATGATTTGGGAACTAAAGTAGAGACTTGCTCCTTCTTCTCAAAGTGTCTCTTTCCTCCTATGGAGATGAATCAAGGCCTCCCCGTGTGGAGATGAACCAAGGCCTCCCCTTGTGGAGAAGATTCCTTCGTGGATACCAAGGCTTCCTCTTGTAGTTGCGATTACTTGCTAATCTTCCCTCTTTGAGTGGCTAGATTGGATTTGTTGGATTGACCAATTGGACAAACAATCCTAACACTGCGTTTGGTTGCAGGGAATTGGACCTAGGAATTGGAATTGGGTTGAATTCCAAATACAAGATGGAAATGAATTGGCCCCCAATTCCAATTCTGTTGTTTGGGAGTGCATGAAATTTGTTGTTGGAATCAAAGGTTGACCTCTCCACGCTGCCCGTCGCCGGAGGCCTTACCCGCGCCGCCGCCGACGGGGTGCTCTCCGCGCTGCCCACCGACGGGGTCCTCTCCGCGCCGCCACTGCGGGGTCCTCTCCGCGCGCCGACGGGTCCTCCGCTGCAGGAGGAGGAGCCTTGCCATGGCCGCTATGCTGGACCTAGGGTTAGGGCCGGGAATCGATGGAGGACAGGGACAAGGAGAGGGAGAGCATGACGGGGAACGGGGGGAGAGCACTCGCCGCCGTCGGTCTCGCGCTCGAGTATGGCGGAGGGCGGCAGAGGCGGGGCACGCAACGGTGGCGGGCCGGAGACGGGAGGGAGCTCGGGGAAGAGATAGAGGGAGGGGAACACGGGAGCGAGGCGGGCGAAGCGGTTCGCTCGTTTCCGATCGATTCCGAGGTGTGGAGCTCGGAAAGTTGGGACGCCACTTTACACATGTGCATTCCGCCGCGGAATCTCGGGCCGTTTCCACGAGAGGATTCCCAAGCCACCCCAAACAGCGGAATCGGTGGAATCGACCCCAATTCCAATTCCCTGCCCCAATTCCCTGCAACCAAACGCAGTGTAAGAGTAAGGTGTGATTGGGAGAGGAGAATTGGGGGCTACCCTCAGGGATTTGTTACCAATTGAATCTTGCTGAGTTGCTACTTGCTAGTTATCCTTGTTTTGTTGATTTTCCCTCTTTGTGTTCTTGAGTTCATCCCGTGTTCTTCGTGTTCATCGTTCCCTCCGCTCAAATCCGTGAAAATTGGGACCAACCCACATCATCCTAGGCTATTGATCTTGTATCTTGTAACTCGTAACAACTGAACATGTCAGACCATGGTTGATGGTTGTGCTATTTTCGTTTCTTAATTATACATTCAGTTACGTTCAGCATGTTCTTGATTGGGCCTGTTGCTTCATGTTTTGATGGTTATGATGTTTTCCGTTTGTAATTATGTATTTAGTTGTGTTCAGCATGTTGTTGTAATTTGGTCACGCGACGCAAGTGAGCTAGGGGTATGATATTATTCGGTTACTCGTCGATGCTAGTAAGGGAACCGCACCATTCTTACTTAAGGCTGACAAATCATATTGTCAACATTTGACACGTCTGTGTCGTCATGGAAGATAATTTTGTCTTCGTGGGCCACTGCTAAACTCGAACGATCATGCCAGGCCACTGTGGTCTGTGTTCGTGCTATCGAAGGGTCGTCTTTTAAGTATGGCGGACAAGTTATTTGTGGTACATTGCCTTGGGAGGATCCTTGTAGGAAAGTTGTGCTATTTGATTCGAAGCATGGAAGAGATACAATGCCAATGGAACCTGATGGAAGAATGTGTATGGAGCCAGATGGTTACCTTGATCTGTCAAGGCGTGTTGTTTCTGTGCAAGGAATGCTCAAAGTTTTCATACATACCTACTCGCGCTCTGGTGCTATACTTGCAAGTGGTCGGGTGGTCTTCAAAGCCAAAGAATGCCAAATGAGCAAGGCTACATGTGTCCTTCACAACAGCAAGCCCTCTAAAGGGAAGGACTCTAGTGTAAAGATTACTGTTGCTTGGTCCAGAATGGTTAGGCACAAATGCTATGTCGAGATTGCCTAGGTAATATGTAGTCAAGTTCGAGCTTTAGATTGCTATGCACGTTTGACAGGCATCTTGTGATTGAGTGTAGCTAAGTTAACTGTTATCTTTGTTATGTGAAATGGGATGGATTGGAGAGGAGCCGGCAGGAGGTTGACAGAGCAATAGCCTAAAAAGCACTACAGATTTGAAATAAGAACCATTCTGATTGCAGCACAAATTCCCGACTAGATCCACAGTCTACACTAGTATTACCGTGTACGTACGGAGAGTGGACAAATGGAGAGCTCCATGGAGCCCTTTATTTCGAAAAAAAATCGAAAATCATATTTTAATATTTATAAAAATATGAAAAAAAAATCTTGATGTAGACAATGTTGTATTTTATAACGTGCAAAATCACAACTAGATTTTTTTTTATTTTGGGCTGCACACAAATAACAAAGTGTGACTGATTGCGTGGATCACACGTTCGCTGTAAGACCCCAAGAGGAAGGTATGATGCAGTATAGAAGCAGTTTTCCCTCAGTATGAAACCAAGGTTTAATCGAACCAGTAGGAATAAGAAATCGCCTCGGAAGGTTGTTGGTGGCGGAATATGGCACGGCGCAGCACCAGGGAATCCGGCGCCAACGTGGAATCTGCACACAACACAATCAAACTACTTTGCCCCAACGAAACAGTGAGGTTGTCAATCTCACCGGCTTGCTGAAAACAAAGGATTAAACGTATGGTGTGGAAAACAGTAGTAAATTGCAGAGAATGAAAAGGAACAGTGTTTGCAGTTGGTTGTATTATCAGTGTAAAAGAATGGACCGGGGTCCACAGTTCACTAGTGGTGTCTCCATAACAGATAACTAACATGCTGGGTGAACAAATTACAGCTGGGCAATTGACAAAATATTGAGCGCATAACAATGCATATATATGACATGATGATTACTATGATATTCATGTGGGCATTACGACAAAATACATAGACCGTTATCCAACAAAGTCTATGACTAATAATCCACCGCCAGGTTGTCATACCGAGTTCCCCGTTGGTATTAAGTTGCAAGCAACGGATAATTGCATTAAGTAATGTGCGTAAAGTAAACAAATGCATTAGACCTAACGGCGTACCCTTAAGCTAAGCATCGGTTATTTTATCCCTAGTGGCAACAGCACATCCACAATCTTAGAAGTTATTGTCACTCTCCTAGATTACCCGAGGCATGAACCCACTATCTAGCATAAATACTCACTCTTGGAGTTACAAGCATCTACTTGGCCAAAGCATCTACTAGTAACGGAAAGCATGCAAGATCATAAATAACATATAAGATAGATTGATAATCAACTTGACATAGTATTCAATATTCATCGGATCCCAGCAAACACAACATGTAGCATTACAATAAGATGATCTTGATCATGATAGGCAGCTCACAAGATCTAAACATGATAGCATAAAGTGGAGAGACAACCATCTAGCTACTGCCATGGACCCGTAGTCCAAGGATGAACTACTCACGCATCACTCCGGAGGCAGACATGGTGATGTAGAGCCCTCCGGTGATGATTCCCCTCTCCGGCAGGGTGTCGGGAAGAGCTTCTGAACCCTCCCGAGCTAGGGTTGACGGCGGCGGCGTCTCTGGAACTTTTCGTGGATAATGGTTCGGGCATCTAGGGTTTTTGCGTCGGGAGGAATAAATAGGCGAAATGGCGGCGGCTGCGGAGCCACGAGGGCCCCACACCACCCCACGGCGCGGCAGGGGGGCGCGCGGCCCCATGGTGTGGGCGCCACGTGGCTTCCCTCCGTGTCTCCTCTGGATTCCGTCTTCGTGTTGGAAAAATAGGAGGTTATGTCCAAGTTTCGTTCAATTCTGAGAATATTTCCAGACTAGCTTTTTTGGAATACAAAAACAGCAGAAAACAGGAACTGGCACTGTGGCATCTTGTTAATAGGTTAGTCCCAGAAAATGCATAAAAATGCTATGAAGTGTATATAAAACATGTAACAATTGGTATAATATCAATATGGAACATCAGAAATTATAGATACGTTTGAGACGTATCAAGTATCCCCAAGCTTAGTTCTACTCGTCCTCAAGTAGGTAAAACGATAAAAACAAAATAATTTCTGAGGTGACATGCTACAATCATAATCTTGATCAAATAATACTGTAAAGCACATGTTATGAATGAAGTGATCCATGTCAATGGTCTATAGTTTTCTAGCAAGTAGATAATGAGCAAACAACTGAATCATATAAGCAATTTTTTTTCATAAATAGTACTTTCGAGACAAGCATCAAGGAGTTTTGCATAAGAGTTAACTCATAAAGCAATAGATTCTAAGCAAAAGGTGTTTAATCAACACAAAGGAAGATTTAAGTTTCAGCAATTGCTTTCAACTTTCAACATATATATCTCATGGATATTTGTCAACACAAAGCATATAATAAGTGCAATATATGAGCATATAAAAATTGTTGCACCAAAGTTGACACTAGTGTTTGCTTCTAAGATAGAAAGAAGTAGGTAAACTGACTCAACATAAAAGTAAAAGAAAGGCCCTTCGCAGAGGGAAGCAGGGATTAAATCATTTGCTAGAGCTTTTTAAGTTTTTGAAATCATATAGAGAGTAAAAATAAGTTTTGAGAGGTGTTTGTTAATTGTCAACGAATCAGAAAATGGAAAGTACAATATGACCCCTGCCAACCAGACTTTTAAGAGCGGCTCCCATGAAGGACGTTATTTCTACCAGCAAGGCAGATCATCCCTCTTTCTCTTTTGTTTACACATGCAGATATTTCACTGTTTGTCATTGCTTGACTGATAAATCAGGGCAAAAATGTGAAGAGAATTAAGCGGTTAAAGTTGTAATTAATTGGGACTGGGCACCCCATTTGCCAGCTCTTTTTGCAAAATTAATGGATAAGCGGATGTATATGCCGCTAGTCCGGTGGTAAAGTCTGTTTGACAGTTGACATAAAGACATCCACCCCGTCCTCATGAGCTTGGTAAACATTGACACAAAATAGGAGTAATAAAGTTTGAATAGTTTAAAGGTAGCACATGAAAAATTTATTTGGAATGGCAAGAAAATACCACATATAGGTAGTTATGGTGGACACAGATGGCATGGATTTGGCTCAAGGTTTTGGATGCACGAGAAGCATTCCCTCTCAGTACAGATTTTAGGCTAGCAAGGTTATTTGAAGCAAACACAGGATATCAACCAACACAGCAAGGCTTATATGAAAACATATTGCAAGCATTATAAGACTCAATATCTAGACCTTAGAGATACCAAACATGCAAACCAAATTTCAACGAGCTTTACGGTAGTTCTTCATTAATAGGTTTTAACTACATGATACAAAAGCTTAATCATGAACTACTTGATAACTCAAAACAATTGACAAGTATCAAATTATCCAATACAGCGATCTACAAGAATATGTAAGCTTTTTCCATTATACCATCTACCACATGCAACATTTTCTGTTCCAACCAAACACCAATCAATTTATTTCAACATAAACTCTCCAAACAATTATAAGTGAAGCAAGAGAGTACTTTCTTTAAAAGAACTAACAGCTCTGAATAAGAGATGCATGAAAAACAGGAGCTAAAAGCATAGCAATAGCTAGACAAGAATACTCAACAAGTATAAGTGAAGAATAGGAGTATTCATATGAAAAAGCGGAGCGTGTCTCTCTCCCAATCAAGAATGCTGGGGTCCAATCAAGTTGACCATACGAAAAATAAAATACTGAAAATAAAAGCACACAGACGCTCCAAGTAAAGCACATATGATGTGAAAGAATTAAAATATAGTTTCACTAGAGATGACCTGATAAGTTGCTGATGAAGAAGGGGATGCCTTGGCATCCCCAAGCTTAGACGCTTGAGTCTTCTTGAAATATGCTGGGGTGATCCATGGGAGCATCCCCAAGCTTAAGCTCTTCACTCTTCTTGATCACATTATATCATCCTTCTCTCTTGACCCTTGAAAACTTCCGCCACACCAAACTCAAAGTAATTCTCATTAGAGGGTTAGTGCACAATCAAAAACTCACATGTTCTATAAGGACACAAACATGACCGTTACTTTTAACATTAGCTACTGCCACTGATGTTATGTGAAGCTCTTCACCCTAAAAAAGAATTCCACTCAACACTAGTAAAAGAGAGAATGCGAAAAATAAAAGACAGAATCTGTCTAAACAGAACAGTCCGCAAAGACGAATTTTTTCGAGGCACTTACGTTGCTCAGATCGAAAAACTTTAAACTAACGAAAGATGCGTACATATCTGAGGATCACGCACAAAAAATTTCAGATTTAAATAATTTTTCTGTGATTTTACAGAATTAAAACGGTGAACAGCAGAAATCTGTTCCTGCGCAGAAATCCAAATCTAGCATCATCTTCCTATTAGAGGCAATACTTGGCACAACAATGCGATAAAATAAAGATACAAAGGAATTGTTACAGAAGTAAACAACTCCTTGACTCAAAAAAAAAAAATTGCAGAAATAAAATAATGGGTTGTCTCCCATAAGCGCTTTTCTTTAACGCCTTTCAGCTAGGCGCAGAAAGTAAGAATCAAGTGTTTCCAAGTGATGAAGCATCAACAGAATAATTTGCTCTAACAATAGAATCAAAAGGTAACTTCATCTTCTTTCTAGGGAAGTGTTCCATACCTTTCTTGAGTGGGAATTGGTATTTAATATTCCCTCTCTCATATCAATAATAGCACCAACAGTTCTAAGAAAAGGTCTTCCCAAAACAATAGGACAAGAAGCATTGCATTCAATATCCAAAACGACAAAATCAACGGGGACAAGGTTATTGTTAACCATTATAAAAACATCATCAACTCTCCCCAAAGGTTTCTTTATAGTATTATCAGCAAGGTGAACATCCAAATAACAGTGTTCCAAAGGTGCTAAATCAAGCATATCATAGAGTTTCTTAGGCATAACAGAAATACTAGCACCAAGATCACATAAAGCATTGCAATCAAAATCATTCAACTTCATTTTAATGATGGGCTCCCAACCATCTTCTAACTTCCTAGGGATAGAAGCTTCATGTTTTAATTTCTCTTCCCTAACTTGCATGAGAGCATTAGTAATATGTTTAGTAAAAGCCATGTTTATAGCACTAGCATTAGGACTTCTAGCTAGCTTTTGCAAGAACTTAATTACTTCAGAAATATTGCAACCATCAAAATCAAAATCATTATTATCAAAAGTAATAGGACCATTGTCTCCCACATCTCGAAAAATTTCAGCACTTTTATCAGGAACAGTTTCAGTGTTTTCAGGCAATTTTAAACGTTTTGCAACAGAAGTAGAGACATTGCCAACACCAATTACTTTACCATTGATAGTAGGAGGTTTGTTAACACTTGAGTTTACAGCATTTTCAGTAGTAGTAATAGTATAAACTCTAGCAATACTATTCTTTTTAGCAATTTCATCCTCTCTTGCCCACCTAGCATGTAAATCAGCTAACATCCTCACATTATTATCAATTTTAACTTGTATAGCATTGAGAGTTTTGCTCTCTTTAACATCATGAGGCATAGTTTTAATTTTTAACAAATCAACATCAAGAGCAAGACTATCAACTTTAGAGGCAAGAACATCGATTTTCCCAAACTTTTCCTCAACAGATTTATTGAAAGCAGTTTGTGTACTAATAAAATCCTTAAGCATGACTTCAAGATCAGAGGGTACACTCTTATTATTGTTGTAGGAATTACCATAAGAATTAACATAACCATTGCCACTATTAAAAGGATAGGGCTTATAATTGTTATTACCAAAATTATTCCTATAAGCATTGTTGTTGAAATTATTATTTTTAATGAAGTTCACATCAACATGCTCTTCTTGAGCAACCAAAGAAGCTAAAGGAACATTATTTGGATCAACATGCATTTTCCATTTGTAAGCATAGACATAATAGTATCAATCTTATCACTCAACGAAGGGTTTCTTCAACAGAATTTACCTTCTTACCTTGTGGAGCTCTTTCGGTGTGCCATTCAGAATAATTTATCATCATATCATCAAGAAGTTTTGTTGCAGCACCCAAAGTGATGGACATAAAGGTACCTCCAGAGGCCGAATCCAATAGGTTTCTTGAAGAAAAATTTAGTCCTGCATAAAAGGTTTGGATGATCATCCAAGCAGTCAGTCCATGGGTGGGACAATTCTTTACCAATGATTTCATTCTCTCCCAAGCTTGAGCAACATGCTCATTATCAAATTGTTTGAAATTCATAATGCTACTTCTCAAAGATATAATTTAGCAGGAGGATAGTATTTTCCTATGAAAGCATTTTTGCATTTAGTCCATGAATCAATACTATTTCTAGTCAAAGATAGCAACCATTCTTTAGCACGTCCTCTCAAAGAGAAAGGAAAAAGTTTCAGTTTAATAATATCACCATCTACATCCTTATACTTTTGCATCTCACAAAGTTCAACAAAATTATTAAGGTGAGCAGCAGCATCATCAGTACTAACACCAGAGAATTGCTCTTTCATAACAAGATTTAAAAGTGCAGGTTTAATTTCATAGAATTCTGCGTTAGAAGCAGGTGGAGCAATAGGTGTACTAATGAAATCATTGTTGTTCGTGCTAGTGAAATCACACAACTTAGTGTTCTCAGGGGTACTCATTTTAGCAAAATTAAAACAAAACAGAAAGATAACAACTTGAAAATAAAAGTAACTAATTTTTTTGTGTTTTGATAAATAAAGCAAACAAGACTAAATAAAAATAAACTAAGCAAGACAATAACAAAGTAAAGAGATTGGAAGCGTGAAACTCCCCTTGCAGAAATCCTCTTGCTTCCCAATATGGCGTCAGAAAATATGGCGTGTGGAAGGAAGGCAAGGAGATTGCTGAACCGAAGTGCTTCTGCTCCCCGGCAACGGCGCCAGAAAATATGCTTGATTGCGTGGATCACACGTTCGCTGGGAGACCCCAAGAGGAAGGTATGATGCAGTATAGAAGCAGTTTTCCCTCAGTATGAAACCAAGGTTTAATCGAACCAGTAGGAGCAAGAAATCGCTTCGGAAGGTTGTTGGTGGCGGAATATGGCACGGCGCAGCACCAGGGAATCCGGCGCCAACGTGGAATCTGCACACAACACAATCAAACTACTTTGCCCCAACGAAACAGTGAGGTTGTCAATCTCACCGGCTTGCTGAAAACAAAGGATTAAACGTATGGTGTGGAAAACAGTAGTAAATTGCAGAGAATGAAAAGGAACAGTGTTTGCAGTTGGTTGTATTATCAGTGTAAAAGAATGGACCGGGGTCCACAGTTCACTAGTGGTGTCTCCATAACAGATAACTAACATGCTGGGTGAACAAATTACAGCTGGGCAATTGACAAAATATTGAGCGCATAACAATGCATATATATGACATGATGATTACTATGATATTCATGTGGGCATTACGACAAAATACATAGACCGTTATCCAACAAAGTCTATGACTAATAATCCACCGCCAGGTTGTCATACCGAGTTCCCCGTTGGTATTAAGTTGCAAGCAACGGATAATTGCATTAAGTAATGTGCGTAAAGTAAACAAATGCATTAGACCTAACGGCGTACCCTTAAGCTAAGCATCGGTTATTTTATCCCTAGTGGCAACAGCACATCCACAATCTTAGAAGTTATTGTCACTCTCCCAGATTACCGGAGGCATGAACCCACTATCTAGCATAAATACTCACTCTTGGAGTTACAAGCATCTACTTGGCCAAAGCATCTACTAGTAACGGAAAGCATGCAAGATCATAAATAACATATAAGATAGATTGATAATCAACTTGACATAGTATTCAATATTCATCGGATCCCAGCAAACACAACATGTAGCATTACAATAAGATGATCTTGATCATGATAGGCAGCTCACAAGATCTAAACATGATAGCATAAAGTGGAGAGACAACCATCTAGCTACTGCCATGGACCCGTAGTCCAAGGATGAACTACTCACGCATCACTCCGGAGGCAGGCATGGTGATGTAGAGCCCTCCGGTGATGATTCCCCTCTCCGGCAGGGTGCCGGAAGAGCTTCTGAACCCTCCGAGCTAGGGTTGACGGCGGCGGCGTCTCTGGAACTTTTCGTGGATAATGGCTCGGGCATCTAGGGTTTTCGCGTCGGGAGGAATAAATAGGCGAAAGGGCGGCGGCTGCGGAGCCACGAGGGCCCCACACCACCCACGGCGCGGCAGGGGGGCCGCGCGGCCCCATGGTGTGGGCGCCACGTGGCTTCCCTCCGTGTCTCCTCTGGACTCCGTCTTCGTGTTGGAAAAATAGGAGGTTCTGTCCAAGTTTCGTCTAATTCCGAGAATATTTCCAGACTAGCTTTTCTGGAATACAAAAACAGCAGAAAACATGAACTGGCACTGTGCATCTTGTTAATAGGTTAGTCCCAGAAAATGCATAAAAATGCTATGAAGTGTATATAAAACATGTACAATTGGTATAATATCAACATGGAACATCAGAAATTATAGATACGTTTGAGACGTATCAGTGACATTTGAAAGTACTGTAGTAAACAGTGAAAATTTCAAGTCTTCCCAATTTGTCAGATTTTGTTATTTTATGTATACCATATATGATTTTTTTATATTTGAGATATTGCACATTGGTAAAATATAACATTGTCTATATCTATGATTTTTTTAGATTTTCGATTTGATTTTTGTGAATATAACATTGTCTACATCTATGATTTTACATAACATTGTCTACAAAAAATATGATTTTTGATTTTTTTTTAAATAAAGGGCTCCATGGAGCTCGGCCTCCATCTGTGGTTATAATCTGTTCTCTACAAGCTTGATAAGATGCAAGAATCTACCCAACCCAGCTCCTACCGGGTAGTGGGTCGCGGTCTGGCTAATATGGAGCCTACTATTACGTGGTTCTAGCCACGAGGCGATGATTTTCTACATAGTACCATTGCCGAGACGGTCTACTGTGTGTGAGAGAGGGGTGGGAGCGGGCGTTGACATCTCCAACCCCGACCACGTGTGATGACTCACAGTAAGTTTTTCCATGGAAAAAAATAGGTGCAGCGTGCGGTGTACAACCACTTCGCCCACCATCTTTTTCGGTTTGGGTTTGTCGGTTCCCACACGAAACCCTCGCTCTTCATCTGAGCAGGTTTTTCATTAAGACTATCGAGCGCAAGTTTTCTCTAAAGATGACAATGAGTAGGGTATGAGTGGGAACAACGTGAAACTAGTTTTTGCCCCCCGAAACTGCTCCGCCACGTCGAACCCGATTCCGGCCAAATATTTTGAATCCCCACCCCGCCCATCGGCACGACCCCCACGCCGTCAGCCATCCACGCGAGCCCGACGAGCTCCTCAGCCAGTGGCCCCAGCGGGGAACATCATGGCACGCGTAGCGCGCAAGTTGAAAGTATCGTATGACACCTAGAGGGGGGGGGGTGAATAGGTGCTACTTCAGTTTTAATACTTTTTCAAATTAGGCTTGACACAAAAGGTAAATTCTCTAGATATGCAACTAAGGTGAATTTACCTATATGACAAGCTAGCAATTAAACAAAATACACGAAGTAAAGACTATAAACAAGGATAGAAGTAACCGAAGTGAAAGCACGCGGAGACACGGATGTAATCCCGAGTTCCTCCTTTTTAGGGGAGTACGTCTCGTTGGAGAGGTGTGAGCTACCACGAAGGTCAAAACTCAACCGCCACAAAGGCGTCACCTTCTTCTCCGATGAACCGCACCACAAAGGTTTGGTTCACCTTCCACTATCGGAATCCTTCAAGGCGGAATCCGGAGCCCTTACAACAACGATCCGGGGCACAACCCACAAGAGGATTGGGGGCTCCCGAACAGCTACAAATCTGTCACAAAGACAACAAGTGAGATCAACAAGAAGCTAGGTTTTCCCAATGGAAACCCTAGCAAAGGGGCCCTCAAGTAAATGAGGGGGAAATGAAGAACGGCTTGGTGAAGATGTAGATCCGGGCCTTCTCCTTCAATCCTCCAAAGATCAACGAGTTTGGGTGGAGGGATTGGGAGATCTAGTGATTCTTGAGCTTGCAATAATGGTGTCTTCAAGTTTTGGGCGAGCTACCAAGCAGGAGGTAGGTGGAGGGCATTAAATAGCCCTCCCCAAAATCTGGCCGTTGGGGCCTTTTTCCCGGGCCAGCGGTAGTACCGCTGGCGCCTTCTGCGCCGCGGTCAAAACAGTGCGCTGACTGTCGGGGGAATACTTTATGGATTAACCCGCGGCCCATGTTGTTAAGTGCGACTTACTTTACTCGCACCTGAAAGGGCCTACGTGAAAGCAATCCCAACATCGTACCGCCACAAGGAGAAGGATCTAGAAGACATATCCTGGAAGATGTGTGGAGGAGTTAGTCTCCAAGTAGGTTCCAGTCGATATATTCCTTGTGGAGGAAGTTTCCTTTGTAACCTAGCGAGCCTCTGTGCATATAAAGAGGACTCGCAGGACTTAGACAGGGTCAAGCTATCAAGCCCTAGAACCCTAGCTCTTACGGCGAGTTCCCAGATCGGATCGCCTCCATTGTAACACCACATATATCATATCAATACCAATATAGGGTAGGCAGGAAGTAGGTCTTTACCTCACATTGAGGGGCCGAACCTGGGTAAATCTGTGTTCGTCCTTGTTCCTGCGATCCCAAGCTCGGAGACGATTGACTCGCGCAAATCCCACACCTACGAAGTCATCCATGACATCTGACGTGACAAACCCACGACAGTTGGCGCCCACCGTGGGGCCTGCGGTCAAGAGCGTCACGTTCCGCGCAGGATCGATGAAAGGAGCTGAAGATCTCGCCATTGGCCACATCATCATGGTTGATGGCACGCCTCTCATTGACGATTCAAGCTGGGACCAGAAGCTGATTACCTGGAGACAGGTCGCATCATCCCGTTTGGATCTATTCATGTTTTCGTCGGCTTCATCGGCGGCGAGTCAGAAGACCCATCACGCCGGGCGACTCAGAAGAAGGAGTCGCCGTAACTGTGGATGAAGAAGAAGAATCTACCAACAACGAGCCGCTGACGCTCGAAGACGAAGAAGCCCAATCCATTGAGTATGTACTCGAGGAAAGGCTCTGTGGAAACCCTAGGGGTGGCAGCTCGCCCTCCGTAGGAGATCAGTGCATGGAAGGGATCTACAGGACCGTGGAAGCAGAGGAAGGGCTGGGCATGCCGCAGGGCAGCTTAGCACCCACGGCACCAGAAGCAGCGGAACAAGTCGCACCAGAAGGATCAGGAGTCGCAGAGCTCGGTTCGAGTCGCGCGGCACCCGCTAGCCACCCCAGGAGTCGCGGCCTCAGGAGTCGCAAACAGAGAAGCCCCGTCCGGAGTTGTACCTACGGAAGAAGGGCCAAGAACAACCCCCAACACGACGGCCAGGATGCCCCAGAGCAGCCCGCTGTTTACGCCTATATCTGCAGTTAACGCCGCCGCAAGAGCTGCGGAGCTGGAAGCTACCAGGATTGAGCTGTATGATGAAGTCCAAAGGATTGTGGATGAAAGGAGCAGGCTCGCACGCGAGGACCAGCGCCTCCAACAAGAACAACAGCGACTCGCCGAAGACACCATCATCTTACAAGGAGGACCAAGCACCTTGCCACACCGACGTCATATCAGTCGCATGCAGCCAGGAACAGTAAATCCCATGGAGTTATTCCAATCACCCACCTCTGGACCTACAGCCGCGGTCCCTGCAGTCGATACACCAGCAGCCACGGCGCCACCCCACGCGAACCCATCATCGCAACAAATGCAGCGCGTCCAGTCGCGTGGCCAGAAGCCGCAGCACCATCAGTCGCAGTACCCTCATACACGGCACCACCTGTCGCGGCTGCGCGACCCGCGGCGCCTTTAGTCGCGCCTGCATTGCGGACGATGGCATCGCCAGCATTCGCGCCTGTAGTTCCATCTTTTGCGGCACCAAGAACGGCGGAAGCACCAGGGTCAAGAGCTCTGGTGCAAGCTAACAACAGGGCTATCATGCCACCTCCGTCGCCACAACCAACCTTTGTGCAGCAGCCGGCACCGCAGCCTCAAAGGTTCCATACACCGCAAGGACACTATGTTAGCCCAGTGGAGAATCTCTATGCGGCTACCAACATCTTAGCCAGGTTGACACCGGTAGGAAACACACCGATGGACAGAGAGGCGCGGCGCGCCATTGAGATGCTGAGCACAGCAGTGGTACAACAGGCAAACATGTCTGAACATGGGGGACGGCTGCACGCAACCCCCTACAACAGTAGAGTAACAGCGGAAAGAAGCATCCGAGCCGAGTCGCCGCAAGTCGCGACTTCAAGTTCAGCCCGGCGACAAAGGGAAAACCAACAGGTGGTACAAGTTCAACCCGCAGAAGATGTGCAGATGCGTGCAACGGTTAACCCGGCAGGGAGGCCAGCTCCATCCAACTTATCATCGCGACTTAAAGGTCCAGTCTGCTTCAGCGAGAGGATTAGGTCCGAGCCGTTTCCTGCAGATTTCAAAGGACCTCGCAAGGTCGCAAATTACAACCCAAGTATGGACCCGGTCACTTGGCTCAATAATTATGAGATGGGCATGAGCATTCTCAACGCATCTGAAGAGATCTGTGCCCGATACCTAAACATGATGTTGGAAGGCGCAGCCCACATTTGGTTACAAAACCTACCACCAAACTCAATAAATTCTTGGGATGAGATGAAGGAAGCTTTCGTCAAGAACTTCCAAGGAACATGCAAGCGACTCTGCAGTATAGAAGATCTTGAGCGCTGCGTGCAAAAAGAAGGCGAGTCAAGTCGCCATTGGATGAGGAGAGTGGCAGAAATTATACACTCCTCAGACAACATACCTCCAAGCTCAGCCGTCCTAGTTATGGAGAAAAACTGCAAGTTTGAGCCGCTGGTCCACAAACTGGGTCGCATGAAGGACAAAGTCAAGAGCCTCAGCGAGGTGATGGCAGCGGCTAACAAGTATGCAAGTTCGGATAAAACCAAGGACGCGTCTGATGGAGAGAAGAGGAAACTGCTGGCAAAGGAAAGAAGACCAGCAGCAAGCCTCAGCAACAGCAAGCTAGCAATAGTAATGCGAGTTACAACAAGCGCAAAAACGAGGAAGGAAACTCGGGATTAGTCGCAAACACGAACACTCGTTACAAGCCAAGTAGTGGCAGAGGAAGAAATTTCCACCCAGTTAACTTGGAAGAAGTTTTCAACCGTCCCTGTGACATCCATGTGGGAAAAGATGGAAAACCACCCAACCACACAAAAGCGCAGTGCTACCATTACAAAAAGTGGAAGGATGGGCAGCCACTTAATGGGAATAACAACAATCAGAACAACGAAGGAGGCAATCACGGTGGAGGCCACCATAATGCTGCTCCAAACCCACAGCCAGACCAACCGCAGTTCCCAAAGCAGCTGGGTCAATATCACACAATTGTGGTTAATACCTCTAGGAGGGAGCAGAAGCTGCGACGGCGCAACCAAGCTGTTAACGCCGTAGTACCAGCCGTACCACAGTGGCTGAAGTGGTCTGAGCAACCAATAGTTTGGAGCCGCGAAGATCATCCAGGAGAAATAAATGAAGGAGGCAAGCTCGCGCTTGTGGTTGCCCCTCAAGTCGCAGGATACAAATTAAGCAAAGTACTGATGGATGGAGGCAGCAGCATAAACATACTATACTATGAGACTTTCAAGAGGATGAATCTCCAAGAAAAGCAGCTGCACCCGTCCAGAACAACGTTTCACGGAGTCGTGCCTGGCGTATCAGCTCAACCATTGGGGCGAATCAACCTGGAAGTCGCCTTCGGGACGCAAAGCAACTTCAGAAGCGAGTACGTCTGGTTTGAGGTTGTAGATTTCCAGAGCCCATACCATGCCCTCTTTGGCAGAGAAGCGTTCGCAAAATTCATGGCTCGACCGTGCTATGTATACCTGAAGCTAAAAATGCCTGGTCCTAAGGGAGTAATCACAATAGATGGCAATAAGGAGATAGCACAAGAATGCGAGGAAGGCGACAGGGCTATGGCCAGAACGCTTGCGTCGCGGAAAATGCGCCTGCTCCTAGCCGCAACAAAAATTTGATGACATCGTGGAAGCCAAAAGACACCTGCCTGACCTGCGACTTCAGATTACAGCCGCAAGAAGGGCAAGAGCTGCAGGCCATCGGCAATAAGGGTATACCCCAACCACCACGAGTCGCCATCAACAATCACAACAGAACCAACAAGGGTTCACAGTATCAAGCTGGCCACTCAGGGCTCAAACCTCAACTCGGTCGCCACCTAGGCGCGACCGTACATATGTATCAAATTGGATCGCCACTTAGGCGCGATCAACCCATGTATCAGGAATTAGCTGCCACTCAGGCGCGGCCGTACCTGTGCATAAAAAATCTGGTCGCCACCTAGGCGCGACCGACCCCTGTATCATCTCTGGTCGCCACCAGGCGCGACCGACCCCTGTATCATCTCTGGTCGCCACCTAGGCGCGACCGACCCAATGAATCACTTCTGGTCGCCACTAAGGTGCGACCGACCCTATGTATCATATAATGATTTTGAAATAAAGCCGGCACCCCTACTATGTAGGTGGCTGTCGTTTCGCCTCAAACTACCAATTGAGTTGTGAGTCTTTCATTTTCTAATCATTGGTTCCTTGGGGGTGCGGCAGCTTTCTGAGCGCGGCCTATTACCTTGGAATCGCCAAACGAGTGGCATTTATCGTGATTATACTCAACCTTCACTTGGATGCGACTTGCATTATGCGGCCAAAGTACTGGGGTGTGGCGTCAATCGAGCTTGATTGCCTATCATGGCCGCTCTCGACCCTGAACACACATGTTCCTAGGAAATACTGAGCCGCGCAAGGGCCTAAGTAAGGAAAACCGAGACAAATCATAAGGACCAGACTATTGGTCGGAACTTGTACTGCTGAGAGTACTTAATAACATAAAACATTGTTGCTAACACACCATTTCAGCAATTATTACAAGCCACTAAGGGCTAACTTCACCATAACATTGTTTTTTACTCACTTCTTCCCAGCTTTTGGCTTGTGAGTAGGAGGCACCGGCGGCTTACCAGGCTTGGCAGGAGCAGCAGTCGCAGGCTTGCTTGAAGGCTTGTCAGTTGCGGGCTTGGGGGCTGAGGAGCTGGACACACCTGGAGAGGAGTTCTTCTCTTGAGGAGCAGCCACGCTGGTTGATGCAGTGGGTAATCTCTCGAATCTCGACCCATCTGGATGATACTTCCCCAGAAAGGTCGCCAGGTCCACTCCGTCCACAAGTTCAGTCGCGTAGCCTCGCATGCCCTTCCATGTCGCCGCATATTCTGAGGATGTCAGCTCGGTGCCGTCCGTCTTCTTTGAAGGCTTGCCTTGTGCGACCCTGGCAGCATCGAAGGATGGATCATATGTCTTAGCCAAGGCAAGCACATGAGCCGCGCCATAGCGAGCAGAAGATTCTTTCCAGTCCAAGAAGTACTGAGGCGCTTTGAGCAGCCTTTTCAATAATCCTTCAGCATCAGCGGGGACAGACTTGGTTGGCAAAAGGCAAGCTGATAATTTCTTCATTCCATCGATAGCTTTGTGCGCAAACTCGCGGATATATCCAGCTGCTCTTGTGTGCTGCCTTTCTGCGTTCTAGCATCCTCACCTATAACATGGCAGCCATCAATTAGCACAGCTATATGCAAACAAAGAAAGCTAAGGGAAAGTGAAGTTGTGGACTGCAAAACATACCAGTCAGCTCTTGGGTCATGATGGAAACTTTAGCATGGACAAGGTTGTGGGCGTCAGACACTTTCGCCAATTTCTTCTTAAGGTCGCCAATCTCCACAGCTTTAAGCCGCGCATCCTCATTGGCTTGAGTAATGGCATCCTTCTGGGCGTTGATTTGACAATCTTGCTGCTGGATCCTCTCATGAGACTTTTCTTCAAAATTTAAGCCGCAGCTCAGTGGCCTTGGCCTGTTCAGATAGCTTGAAGCTCTCATCAGTAAGATCGCCAATTCTGGCGTCTTTTTCTTTCAGTTCAGCCTCGCGTTGGAGAAGGAGTTTGCGCAGATTCTCAAGCTCAGAGGGAGTCTCCTGCAATTGCTTCTCCAGAGCAAGCTTCTCCGCAGTCACAGTATATAATTCTTCCTAAAAGACAGAAGATCAACAGATAAAGGGCAGCGGAGAAGTTTGCAGTAATTTGTGAGAAGTTATTATAAAAAGAAGTACCAAGTCCCCCTTTACGTCAAAGAAGGCCTTGATCCTTGGGGGCTAGAGACAGACAGGATAAGAGAAATAATTACCTTGTAAGCCGCAGATAAATTGGAGAGTGCCTCACGCAGCTCTGCAGCTTGTTTGTTGCTTGAAGCAATAATGGCCTGAGACAGCTGTTCTGTGCGGCTCAATGATGAGGAAGAGGAAGCTAACTCAAGGCGCAGCACAGGCGATTTCTGATTAACAGCCGCTGGCGACTCAACCAGCGGTGCTTCGACTGTGGCTGCGGGATCCATCTCCTCTGTGTCTGGGGCAACAGGGGACCTGTCCCATCCTTCAGAGCCACCTCCTGGGCAGCCGTGTTAGGGGCAGGCGACGAGCCAAGTCATCAGTGGTGGTGTGCCCTCCACCATGGCAGTATGAGCCGCAAGCGCCTTAGGCGACTCAACCACAGCCGCGGAGACAACTCCCAGATCAGCCGCGGTTGTAGCATCAACTGCAGCTCTGCAAGAACAAGACAATTATATAAGAGAGAAGCATGCGCGGCAGAAGAAAAATGCTATGAGAACAAAAGAACGTTACTAACTCTGGAGCCATCTTCACAGAGGCCATAAGGCCGTCGCTTGACGGCGATGACACACCTTGGAACCCTGAGTCTACAACCAGAGGTCCAGATGTTAATAAAAGGAAATGAAGGAACATGCAGTCAGGATGCCAAGGCAGCAAGAATTACCAGAATGGGGTTCCATGTCTTCTTCAGCCGAGGCGGTGGTCCTAAGCACACGCCTGGCAACAGGAGGGGTCGCGTCCACTGCGGTTTGCGACGCTTGATGACTTCAGGATTTTCCAGAGCGTTAAGCTCTGGCTCCTCCCGGGACAGTCTCTTTGAGGCCCTGCGGGGAGTTGGATCAGCCGCAGGAGGGCTCGCGGTTGGCACAGGACTGTCATCCTCCTCCAGATCAGTATTTTCATCATCTGAAGCCGCAGTGGCAACAGATGGGATGTCAGCGACTTCACTGCCCTCTAAAGCGGGCAGTAACTTCTTCTTTGCGGCACGCTTGGGAGCAGCAGTGCCCACACCAGCCGCGGGAAGCGACCAGTAGTTCTCATCAGCCTGATACAGAAAAGGGAAGACCTTAATATCAAAAAGAAAGGCAGCTCTACTATAAGGACAAAGGACTAGAGGAGGAGGGTTACCTCAAAAGGCTTGTTGTTAACGCTAAAAGGGGCGAGCCCCACCTTGTCGAAGGAGATGTTCTTCTCCTCAGTCACACGGGTGACGAACTCCACCCAGTCTTCAGGCTCCCAGTCAGCGGCTTTGACGCGATCAACATCAGTAGAAGTGCCAGAGCACTCGAGGAAGGACCGTTGACGGGGACTCACTGGCTGGATGCGCCATTTCGTCCAGCAAGAAAGAAGATCAAGGCCAGTAAGGCCATGACCGATCAAGGCGCGCACCTTGATCAGCGATTCATTTATGAAGGATGTTGCGGCATCCCGAGGTTTGGATTTTAGTGCCTCAGAAGGCACGAAAAGAGAGTTGGACCAAGAGGGGAGGCGAGTTTCGCCCTCCGGAGAAGTGTCTTGACAATAAAAGAAAGATTTTTGCCAAGCCCTGGGCGATTTGCCAGGGCTAGCTTGGGAAGGCAAGAGTTTCTGTGGCGCTGTAGAGAAATGGCGCCGACCTGGACATAGGCGCCACCTTTGGAGACAAGCTGGCTATTACAAGAAAAGGAGGCCAGCCACAGATCGATGTTGGGGGATATGCCCAGGTAATCCTCGCACAGAACATGGAAATTGCTCACCTGGAGCATTGAGTTAGGACCGATGTCGTGAAGACGGAGGCCCAGGCGTTGCATCAGGTTGCGGAAGAAGAGGGAGCCGGGCGGTGTGAATCCACGCTCCACATGCTCCACAAACATCACCAGTTCATTGGACCTGGGGCGCGGCTCGATCTCATCACCTGGCGCCCGCCAGACGTTGTCCTCCTTCGGCGGCAAGAAGCCGGCCTCGGTGAGATCCGCAAGAGTTTGCTCCGTTACCCAGGATCCTTCCCAGTTGCAGGAGATCTTGCGTCTATCATCGGATGGCTTTGCCTTGGGTGCCATTGCGTGGAGATTGGATCGGGGGCTAAGCTCGATTGAGGAGAACGGCGGCGCAGCTGGAAGTAAAGGGAGAGCAGAGGCAAGTGAATATTGACCTAGGCCGCCGCAGCTTATAACTAGGACGCCTGAAATCAATGGAACAATTTGCGCCCGCAGAATGAGGAACGGACCGCAATTGAAGGAAACAGAAAATTTCAGATGGAAAAGATGAGTCGCGCAAATGAGTCGCAGCTTTGAATTGCATCAGTCAGAGATTAGTCAGAACGCTCACAGTGCGGCTCAACAACTACCTCAAATAACCAGAGGATCCTCACCGTGAGTTCCTAACCAATCTTGGGGGCTAATGTCGGGGGAATACTTTATGGATTAACCCGCGGCCCATGTTGTTAAGTGCGACTTACTTTACTCGCACCTGAAAGGGCCTACGTGAAAGCAAACCCAACATCGTACCGCCACAAGGAGAAGGATCTAGAAGACATATCCTGGAAGATGTGAGGAGGAGTTAGTCTCCAAGTAGGTTCCGGTCGATATATTCCTTGTGGAGGAAGTTTCCTTTGTAACCTAGCGAGCCTCTGTGCATATAAAGAGGACTCGCAGGACTTAGACAGGGTCAAGCTATCAAGCCCTAGAACCCTAGCTCTTACGGCGAGTTCCCAGATCGGATTGCCTCCATTGTGACACCACATATATCATATCAATACCAATCTAGGGTAGGCAGGAAGTAGGTCTTTACCTCACATTGAGGGGCCGAACCTGGGTAAATCTGTGTTCATCCTTGTTCCTGCGATCCCAAGCTCAGAGATGATTGACTCGCGCAAATCCCACACCTACGAAGTCATCCATGACATCTGACGTGACAAACCCACGACACTGACTGTGCCTTGAAACTTCATGAGCGGTACTACCGCCCGTAGTGCCGGTAGTACCGCACATGGTCTTCCGAACCTCCGTCCGGCGGTACCGCGAGCGGTACTGCCGTCGTGCTGGTCAACCTCCAGCGCTGACCATCCTGAGCCAGCGGTACTACCGCCCGTAGTACCGCTGGTAGTGCCGCACATGGGCGCCAGATCCCCCTTTGGGCGGTATCGCGAGCGGTACTGTCGCCTGTCTTTTGGCAAAGAGGACCTAACGGTACTACCGCCCGAAGCCAAAAACAACTCCTTCTATTCCTTTTCTCGATGCGAGATCAACAGAGATGTTTGCATAAACCTGATCACACTTAGACAAGGAGTTAGGGGCAGATGTTGTAGTGTCAACATCACCAAAATACGAGTAAGAGCAAATTATGCTCTTTCAATCTCCCCCTTTTTGGTGGATGATGACAATACAACGATTTGCCACAAACAATTTGTAAAATTTAGACGGAGCTCCCCCTATATGTGTGCATATTCAAGGATAGCTTTTGAATGCTCAAATGCACAACAAATAGGATCAACACTCCCCCTAGATTTTACAAACCGTGCAAGATAAAATATAGAGCATACCACAACACAAGCATGGGAATGAAAGTTTAAAGTTCAACATGTCTTACACCATGCATAACAAACGAGGTTCACAACATAAAACGACAAACCAAGTTCACAAGCTCATAAAAAAACAACCAAGAAGCGCAAAGCTTGTAACTTCCCATGCAAAACCCTTCGAAGGCCTAATAGATGTTTCTCCCCCTTTGGCATCAAGACACCAAAAAGGAGAGAAACCGATGCTAACGTCCCGGGTTCACTCGGTGCTTGAGGGGCGATGACGAGAGGACACTTCTTTTTCAACATCTTCATAGTCCGACCAAGTGAAGATTTCTCCTTGGGAGTTCTTCGCTTGCCACTCTTCATAAGTTGGAATGTTCTTCTCCGAGCCGGAAGCAACTTGTTCACCTAGTTCACGGTGACGTTGAATGTCGAGTTGACGAGCAAGCTTCTCTTTCTCTTCACGTTCCCACGAGCACTTCTCAAGAGCCTTGGTCACACCAAAAAAATTCTTCATTTGACGAGCCATCCAAGTGAAACCACTCTCCTTGGCAGCCCGAGAGGGGCCTTCATCACCTACAACTCCCTTGTCCTTGCCTCTAGCAGTCTTGGTACCCTTGGCCTTCGCGCTATGATCTTTGACACGGAGTTGCTTGGGCTTGTGGATGATCCAAGTGTTGGGGTCACTAAGTCCCACAGCGGGATGCTGATGCATGTAAAATGAATACATGAACTTTACATTTTATTACTTGATATTCCAACTTATTTGCATCATATATGGGTTATATTTATGTTTTATAATGATTTTTGGGATAATTCACAGTTTCCCCATTTATTTGGAATTAACCCTGCACTGGCAGAAAACCCTATTTTCTATATTTTGATGTTTCAGGGACCCAAACGACGTCCAAATGACCTAATATTTTACGGGCATCCGTTTTTGGAAGGAACAAAGCGTAGGAATGAAGGAAGCGGACAAACGGAGACCGAGGGCCAAGATAGGTGGGCCCACGTGGCCAGATTCCTTGGCCGCGTGGGACCCCCCATCCTGGGCCTCGTGGCCCCGATGTCGTCCGTTTTCGTCTCCGTGGCTTCGTCTTGACCTAAAACTGACTATAAAAATAGTCCCCCGACGGCTTTCGGAAGGAGGTGGCGGAGAAACACAAAAACCATGAAACAGGAGACAGAAGGCTGCCACCGAGAAGATCAGAGGGGGGAAACGCCGCCGGAATCACCTCCGGAAGGCTCCTCCATCCCCTCCGGAGTCTCCATCAACACCACCGTCAAGACCAGCACCATCTCCATCACCATCTTCGTGATCCACTTCATCCCCCTCATAGTTTGAGATTGTTCGAACCCTAGCTATTGTTTAAGTGCTATTCTACTGTGTATGATTGGCTACTTGTCATTGTTTGGGGGTGAGATTATATTTTCAGATTGTGTTGTACCACTTATACCATTGAATCATATCATGTCTTTGCGTTGTGAGTAGTTCTCTCATGTTCCTGGGGGCATAGGATGAATTGGCAATGATTTATATATGACATGTGTTGGTATTTTGTCTAGTTTTCATCTTTTATGTAATTCTATGATGGTGTTGTGCGAACGTCGACTGCACATCATTTCACCTATATGGTCTCATAGGAGAACACCGTAGTGTAATGGAGTGAGGGAGACTTGGGAGGACATGTAAACCTGAGACTGAATCATGAAGTTGCATTATGAGGGTATTAGTATCGGGGACCTTAGAGTTTAAGGCTATGGTGGGACTCTATGTCTTAATAACTCTTGTGCAGTCATTTACTTGGCCATAAGAACCATCATAAGGGGGTTTAGTTTATTTATTTAGCTTTCCCTAATTATGGCTCCGTCCAAAGAAGATTAAAACTTGACAAAATGTTTACCTTGTTGTTCTAGAAATATTTATGCCATGAAGTCTAGGTAGCCCTTGGGAATGTTCTCCACTTATAAGAAACACACACTTGAGCTTGTCCTCTCGCTGCATAGAGGATTGGCTTTCTCTCTTTGAGAGCTTTCACTTGTCATATTTTATTTTCAGCCTTTTACTTTATTGCAAACTCTACGCCAAAACCCAAAAACACTTGCATCATTTAATTATTTTAATTTGTCTAGTGCATAGATAATAAGAGAAGTGACACTCTTATTTGAGAGGATAAATACTTATACCTTCTACTCCTCGTGGGATCGAGACTATACTTACACATTGAAGATTTCAACGATCCCCTATACTTGTGGGTATCAAGACATTTTCTGGCGCCGTTGCCGGGGAGTGTAGCGCTTAAGTTTTTATTCTTGTTTGCACTAGATATTTATTTTCAGTTTTGCATACCTTCAGTTTTGCATTTTGTTTAGTTTTACTTTCAGTTATATATATCAAAATCCAAAAAAATTAGAAAATGGAAAATACCATAAAAACTCTTCTGGAGATACATGAAAGCTTCTAAAATTGCTGAGGAATTTAAAGAGTCAACAGAACGAAAATACTAAAAGATTTCATGGAAAGTTTAAATTATATTGCTGGAGAGTGGCTTTTATTCCATGATAATAAAACTTGTTGCTTCAAACATACTGATAGACACTTTGAATTTCAATGTAGGTTCCATGAAGAATGTGTTATTGCATCTTACCATACTGGTGATTATGCTTATTTAGGAATGGAACAAGTAGAGGAATTTGTTACTTTCAAGGCATCTTTTGAATTGCAAACCTTCATTCATGAAAATAAAACTTGCCCTATAGCTAATAAATTTGAAAGAGAGATATATTTTATTCTTGAATATTGCATAGACAACTTCTCTCAAAATATTTATGTTGTTGAATATAATGAGGCTCCCCAAGAGAGCACTGATGTTTGCAGGAAGAGGAGGATAAAAACCTAAGCTTGGGGATGCCCATGCAACCCCAAGAAGATGATGAAAATGGTGAACAACTAGAAAATGAAGAGAGGAAACTTCCACCTTCACCACCTATGGATGAGGGTAACACTCAAAATTTTGTTGATGATAAACTTTGCTTTTATGATTCTGATGATGAAGAGGAATATAAACCTATGCCTAATGATAACATTATTGATAATAATTTTAAAAATGATGAGGAGTATGGCTTAGACATGTTTTATGATAGTACTCTAGATGATGGTCCTATTTTGCTTGATAATCCTCCATGTTTAGAACTTGTTACTAAATTACGTGGGATAAAGATGATATACTTGCTGTTTGTGACAATACTCTCACTCATGAGAGTCCTACTTTGTCTTTGAATTCTCCTGATTACACTATAGAGGAGAAAGAATATTTGATGATACTATGTCTCCCATTTATGACGATTACAATGATGAATGTGATATTTTCAGTCCACCTACTATTGAGGATAAAGTTTATTATGACTATGATATGCCTCCTATATATGATGATTACAATGATGGTTATGAATGTTTTACTCCCACTATCACTAATAAGAATGATTTTACTTATGTGGAGAGTATTAATACTTTTATGCTTGTAGATCATGAAAGACATGCTTTATGTGATAATTATATTGTTGGATTTATTCATGATGCTACTGAAAGTTATTATGAGAGGGGAAAACATGGTTCTAAACATTTCGATATTATTACGTTTCCTCTCTTTAAGTTCAAAGTGTTGAAATTGCTCTTGTTTTATCTTCCTATGCTACTTGCTTTGTGTTTCAATGATTTATTTTCTTACAAGATCCCAATGCATAGGTAGTGGGTTAGACTTAAAAGTGTTCATATTTTTCTCTTGATGCTCTCTTTTGCATTTCAATTCTTGTTCCTATGTGAGCATCATTAAAACTATCATGGCTGTCCAGAAAACAGATTCCTAAGCTTCACTGCGAAAAATGTTAAAAATCACAGAAAAGGAATTTGACCTGAAATTTTACGACAGCAATCTTTAGTTATTATTACACATTTCATTAGTTCAAAGTTTTCTGATTTGAGCAACGTAAGTGCCTCCAAAATTGACTCTTTACGGGCTGTCCAGTTTTTTACAAGATTCTGTCTTTATTTTGCATTACTCTCATTACTTGTGTTTTGTGTGGTTCTATTGATCAAAGAGCAATACACAACCATAGTAACAGTAGCTAATGTTTAGAATCAACTCATGATATGTCTTTGCTGTACCTATGTGGATTTAATTTATGGAGACACTAACCCCTCTAATCAAGTTTTATGATGAGTTTTGTGTAAAGAAAATTTTCAAGTGGAAGAGTTGAGGGTGATGAACAAAGATCAAGAGGGACAAAAACTCAAGCTTGGGGATGTTATCCTGGGCTCACCCTACATATTTCGAATAAGTACAAGAATTCAAGCTTGGGGAGGCCAAGCCACCTCACTCCAATCATCTTGATACCAAGTAAGTAAGCCTAGCTATATGGCTATAAAGAAAGCGCTTTACGGGAGGCAACCCGGTTGTTTTTATTTTTTGATTTTCTTTGTGTCCTCTTGCTGTAACAAGAGACTTAGTTTTTAATTTTGTTTCTGGAATTTTTAATTAAGTGCCAAGTTTTACCCGTTTTGGTTTGAAAAAGTTGCTATTTGTATTCGGAGATTTTATTCCAGCACGAATCTATGCACGGTATGATTTTCATTTCTATTCTGTAACTCCGAATGATCTGAAATTTGAACTGTAATTTCAACTTTTCATCCTCTGTAAGCGTGAATTTCTTCAGATTTTTTCGACATATTTAAGTAGGGTAGAAAAATGCGTTTTGCTAAACCATTGTGATTAAAATTATGAAGTTGTAACCTTGACAAGAGTCTTGGTTGGGAGTTAGCTCATATGTGCTGTCACATGGCAAGCTTTCAACGTGCTCTTAATTATATTTAGTTGATATCATGTACTTTTGTTTATGGATGCTTATCATGGTGCGAAATAAATGCGGAAACTTAGTAAGTTTGAGGAGTTTGTATAAATGGCTAGAGAGACGCTTGGGCCGCTAACCTAAGCCATGCATCATTCATGGTGGAAATTTACAGCACACCAAAGTGAACATTCAGTGATGCACGTCATAATAAAAAGCTATACAAATAGTAAATAAAAGAGTGCTGAGATTGTTCATTGTCTGTTTGTCTTGTCATTTTGACATGGGCTAGTTTCCATGTCCTGAGGCAAGAGGTACCCAGTTGACGCTCTTGATGACGCTATTATATTACTTACAATGATTTTAACTTGAACTTGCTTTGTGGCCCGAGTTGAGTAACACCATGGTGTAGGTACTCGTATTCACGGGGCATGAGGCATTCAACCCATACTTTGTCAAGCACATTACTCATATTTGCTTTCACTTTAAACTTTAACCATTAAAGATGCTATGATAGAGGTAATGAGAGCTCCACACCAATGAATACCACATTGCAAACATTAACTTAAGTAGAAGCATTTGGAAGCTAGATGAAACTTATTCATGTTTTACCTCTACTTATTTATCTATCTTTCCAAAGTGTCCACTTTATATTCAGATTTTACAAGATTACTCTATGACCATTATAGGATGTTTTTACTTTTCATTATGCGTACATTTGTTCCATAGTACTTTCTTCTATGTTACACTTTGTGAATTATCATTGAACATCCTTTCATTGAATATTTGATATCACTTTATAATCTATCTTGTATATTGCTACTCCTTTGAGAATGAATCATTTGACTTTATGTAGCAATAGTTATCATCTTTGATATCCATTGATAGTATTAAAATGCAAAGTCCATGTTAGTTTTATCACCTTCATACTCGAGGACGAGTATTGGTTAAGCTTGGGGATGTTGATGCATGTAAAATGCATACATGAACTTTACATTTTATTACTTGATATTCCAACTTATTTGCATCATATACGGGTTATATTTATGTTTTATAATGATTTTTGGGGATAATTCACAGTTTCCCCATTTATTTGGAATTAACCCTGCACTGGCAGAAAACCCTATTTTCTATATTTTGATGTTTCAGGGACCCAAACGACGTCCAAATGACATAATATTTACGGGCATCAGTTTTTGGAAGGAACAAAGCGTAGGAACGAAGGAAGCGAACAAACGGAGACCTGAGGTCCAAGATAGGTGGGCCCACGCGGCTAGATTCCTTGGCCGCGTGGGACCCCCCATCCTGGGCCTCGTGGCTCCGATGCCGTCCGTTTTCGTCTCCGTGGCTTCGTCTTGACCTAAAACCGACTATAAAAATAGTCCCCCGACGGCTTTCGGAAGGAGGCGGCGGAGAAACACAAAAACCACGAAACAGGAGACAGAAGGCTGCCGCCGGAGAAGATCGGAGGGGGGAAACGCCACCAGAATCACCTCCGGAAGGCTCCTCCATCCCCCTCCGGAGTCTCCATCAACACCACCGTTAAGACCAGCACCATCTCCATCACCATCTTCGTGATCCACTTCATCCCCCTCATAGTTTGAGATTGTTCGAACCCTAGCTATTGTTTAAGTGCTATTCTACCTGTGTATGATTGGCTACTTGTCATTGTTTGGGGGTGAGATTATATTTTCAGATTGTGTTGTACCACTTATACCATTGAATCATATCATGTCTTTGCGTTGTGAGTAGTTCTCTCATGTTCCTAGGGGCATAGGATGAATTGGCAATGATTTATATATGACATGTGTTGGTATTTTGTCTAGTTTTCATCTTTTATGTAATTCTATGATGGTGTTGTGCGAACGTCGACTGCACATCACTTCACCTATACGGGCTCATAGGAGAACATCGTAGTGTAATGGAGTGAGGGAGACTTGGGAGGACATGTAAACCTGAGACCGAATCATGAAGTTGCATTATGAGGGTATTAGTATCGGGGACCTTAGAGTTTAAGGCTATGGTGGGACTCTATGTCTTAATAACTCTTGTGCAGTCATTTACTTGGCCATAAGAACCATCATAAGGGGGTTTAGTTTATTTATTTAGCTTTCCCTAATTATGGCTCCGTCCAAAGAAGATTAAAACTTGACAAAATGTTTACCTTGTTGTTCTAGAAATATTTATGCCATGAAGTCTAGGTAGCCCTTGGGAACGTTCTCCACTTATAAGAAACACACACTTGAGATTGTCCTCTCGCTGCATAGAGGATTGGGCTTTCTCTCTTTGAGAGCTTTCACTTGTCATATTTTATTTTCAGCTTTTTAATTTATTGCAAACTCTACGCCAAAAACCCAAAAACACTTGCATCATTTAATCATTTTAGTTTGTCTAGTGCATAGATAATAAGAGAAGTGACACTCTTATTTGAGAGGATAAATACTTATACCTTCTACTCCTCGTGGGATCGATACTATACTTACACATTGAAGATTTCAACGATCCCCTATACTTGTGGGTATCAGATGCTCGTTGGCCCACTTCCAAAGGATAATCTTCATGATGAGGGGGCCGAAGCAAGCATTCTTCTTGTATATGGTGATGTTCCATATCTCATTCCAAAGGTAATCCATAACATCCAGTTTCTTCCCTTTGGATCTCCATTGATGAGTCATGACCATCAAGGTAACTAGGTAGCTGTGAATTTGATCCAAATTTCCAACCTTGGGGTTGATGGTTGCCCGGTAAATGCGATGCATGATCTCATATGGAGGGTAAAGACCCTCCGAGTTGCCAACGGTGTACCTCTTCCAAGAGTAGAGGGGAGCAAGGTCATCCTTGGGCAAGGGCCTTGGATTAACATGAACCCGGAAGTACTTGTCTTCGAGGGCATCGGTCCAATGAGGACCAAAATCTTCATACCCAAGCATAGAGCCAATATCACTCCAAAGTGCGTTGAGCTTCCTGTCTTTAGACATCCAAGTGATGTACCGTGGCTCCTCGGTGCCAAAATAGACTGTGGCAAGGAATTGGCAAACGAGAGCTTCATCATAATTCTGTTGGAGGGTGATGAAAGGAACAATCCCAAATTCATGGCACATAGACAAGGCTTCTCCAAAGTATTCTGGCTTTCTCTCCATGTGAGGGATATCAATGTACCTCTCCTCTAGCACATTGTCATTGGGCTTTCGATAAAGTATCTCATTGTAGCACTCTTCTTGAAAGCGGGTATAGAAGAAATGATTGTTGCCCCGAAACTGAGGTGTCAAATTCACTCGATCAACTGCATATGGATCTCTTTTCCTCAAGGAAGTGTAATCTTTGTCAGACAATTCACTAGCTGTCAAGTTCTTGCTCTTGTTGGCTGCAACTTTCTTCTTCGGAGCAGCCTTCTTGCTCTTGGTGACCGGGGACCATACACCTCTTCCATCGTGGGATCATACTCCTCGTCCATCTCGTCAACCCTTGGTTTCTTTCCCCGAGACTTAGAACCACTCGAACCACCTGTGAATAGCATGGGGTAGGAAAGCATGGAGATGACTAATACACAAATATTTCATGAATAGGAAACCAAGAACACGAGTGAACACAACTTGGAGGAAACAAATGCTAGGTGGGAGTACAACATCTAGGAAGGTTGGATTTGACACAAGATGGTGATACATTCAATGAGGAACATGAAGAACATCCATAATCATATCCAACAAATCTAGATAGAGAACTACAAAACTAGCCAAAGATTCTTCACAAGATTCGTACACAGGGTTCTAGGCATCCTAGATTGCATCTCTACCGCACCAATTTGTCAAGAACACCAAGAGGGAAGCAATCTAGTCATCTCCATCCATCAACTAGATGAGAGAGAGGGAGAGAGCTTACCGGTGCTCATGGCAAAGGATCGAGGGAGGGAGAGATGCCCGAGAGGTCCCGGGGCCGGAGGTGCAAGAACCACGGCCGGGAAGCTCGGTCCCGGCGGTGAGGATGGCCGGCGGCGGCGGATCACGGGAGGAGAGAGAGAGGGGCGGATGGGGAAAGTGATAGGTTTGACTTTCACCCATCCGCCCGACCTCTTATCCAGGAAAATCCGCACGAGCGGTACTACCGCTCGATCCAGCGGTAGTATCGCCCCCGATTCCTGCGCGGCCCGGGAAGGGATCCCACGCGCTAGCAAGGGGCTGAGGCACCCGAGCCAGCGGTAGTACCGCTCCAAGGACCGGTAGTACCGGTGCCAGGGGGCAAAAACTTGTTATGGCCCCAAATGAAGCCGTAAAAAGGATTTGTCACCGGTTCCGACCGTCAACTTCGCCGAGAGCATGAAATAAAAGGCATTTGAGAAGGAGTGTGGCTTAGGATAAGGTTGTGGCTTGGGATAGAACTCAAAACCGGAGAGAGAGAGTTTGCCCAAAAATGCAAGAATCGACACGAAAGGCCAAATTTGAGCACTCTACCAAAGCGAAAGGTCTAAAACACCCAAATAAGATCCAAATAAGATCAACTCCTCATATGGAGGAGGGCGGTGGCCTAAGCCACCATGTAAGAGTGTATGTGGCGTGACACCGCGAAGATGTATCTTGGGTTCACTACCACTACTCATCATTTAACCTCACAATTCATAGCACAAATATAGAGAGGCAAATGATTCTTAATGTCGGCATACCGGGGGGAGGGATGGTCCAATGTATTAGGGCCGCACTCCCCCTATATCCATGCCTACACCTAAACCAAATAAATAGTCAAAATATAGGTGTGTATGCAAGATGGTCAAGTCAAGCTCCTCGAATCCACGATATTTAGCTCATGCCTCAAAAAGTGAATCTTGCTTCATCAAGAGGCTTCGTGAAAATCCGCAAGTTGGTCTTTGGTTGGAATATAGCCAAGCTCAATATCACCACGGGCAATATGATCCCGAAAAAAATGATGACGAATCTCAATATGCTTCGTTCTTAAGTGTTGCACCGGATTGTGGCCAATCTTGATAGCACTTTCATTGTCACACAAAAGAGGAACTTTGTCACAATTGACACAGTATTCCTTTAAAGTTTGCCTCATCCATAACAATTGAGTGCATGCACTAGCGGCCGCCACATACTCGGATTCGGCGGAGGATAGAGATATGCAATTTTGCTTCTTAGAAGACCAACTCACCAAGGACCTACCAAGAAATTGGCATGCCCTGGAAGTTGATTTCCTATCATCCTTGCAACCGGCCCAATCCGAATCCGTGTACCCGACAAGAGAGAAATTAGTGCCCTTTGGGTACCACAAACCAAACCTTGGGGTATAAACCAAATATCGAAGGATTCTATTGACCGCCACCATGTGGCTTTCTTTAGGAGCGGCTTGATACCTTGCACAGACCCCTACACTCAACACAATATCGGGTCTAGATGCACAAAGATAAAGCAAAGAACCAATCATAGAGCGATAAAGTTTTTGATCAACATCGATACCGTCGGGGTTAAGTTCAAGATGGCATTTGGTGTCCATGAAAACCGCTTCTCCTTAGCATTTTGCATATTGAACCTCTTGAGCATGTCTTGGGTATATTTTGTTTGAGAGATGAAAGTCCCTTCATTCAATTGCTTGATCTCAAAACCGAGAAAGAACTTCAATTCGCCCATCATAGACATCTCGAACCTATCGGTCATAAGCTTTGAAAATTCATCATTGAAAGCTTTGTTAGATGAGCCAAATATAATATCATCAACATAAAGTTGGCATATGAAAAGCTCCCCTTTAACCCTCTTGGTAAAGAGGGTGGGATCGATTTGCCCCAATTCAAATCCACGGTCTAGCAATAGCTCTCTTAGGTGCTCATACCAAGCACGAGGTGCTTGTTTGAGACCATAGAGCGCCTTATCAAGTTTGTAGACATGGTTAGGGAATTTGGGATCCTCGAAACCCGATGGTTGCTTAACATATACCAACTCCTTTAGAAGACCATTAAGAAAGGCACTTTTCACATATACGGATGGACTCAAGGCGAGCCACGGGTGCATAAGTCTCTCCAAAATCAATGCCTTCAACTTGAGAGTACCTTGTGCAACCAATCTTGCCTTGTTCCTCACAACCATTCCATGCTCATCTTGCTTGTTCTTGAATATCCACTTTGTGCCTATAACATTGCGGCAATCTTTTGGCTTCTCAACTAGATTCCACACTTTGTTGCGCTTGAAGTTATTGAGTTCATCATGCATAGCTTCTAACCAATCCGGATCTTCAAGAGCTTCAAACACTTTCTTTGGTTCCACCATGGAAATATGAGCTTGATGTTCACTAAAGCTTGCCAATTGCCTTCTTGTGGTAACACCCTTCTTGTGGTCACCAAGGATGTTTTCTAGACGGTGACTCTTTATTCAAAGTCTTTTCAACTCTTGCTTTACGACGGGCTTCGATATCTCTATTGCATCTTGGAGGTATCTCTTGATCATCTTGATCATTTGAGTCCCCGTCTTGACCGGAATGTTGACCTTGATCATCTTGAAGCACATCTTCAACAATGGAAGGAGAGGGTTGATCTTGGTCATGACCTTGGCTAGCATCAACAATAGGAGAACTTGGTTCTTGCATAGCAACTTGGTCAACATGAGGAGGGTCTTGAACTTGTTCTTGGGGTGGTGCATCATTTGCTTCCATGATAGGCGCCGTTTCAACTTGTGATGAAGAGGCCTCCACTTGAATGGAGCTTGGACTTGCTTGAGGAGACTCGTAATGAATCTCAACGGGACGATGGAAACCAATGCCCATTCTTCTTATAGCATCTTGAGGCTCTTCATTATCTACATCACAAACATGAAATTGCGCCACTTGGGAGCCGTCATTCTCATCGAACCTCACATCACAAGATTCTATGACTTTCCCAACGGTTTTGTCATAGACTCTATAGGTGTGAGATTCGGCACCGTACCCAACAAAAACACCCTCTAAAGCTTTAGATTCAAATTTAGACAAACGAACACTTTTGTTCTTATAGAAACACTTACAACCAAATACTCGGTAGTAGGAGACATTGGGCTTGTTGCCGGTGAGCATCTCATAAGGTGTAAACTTCTTGCCAACGCGAAAGAATAGCCGGTTTGATGAATGACACGCCGTGGAGATAGCTCGGCCCATAAGAAAGTGGAGACTTAAACTCCGCCAACATAGACCTTGCCATATCCATGAGAGTCCGGTTCTTTTTCGGCTACACCATTTTGTTGAGGGGTATATGCAGCGGAATATTGATGACGAATCCCCTCTTCACTAAGAAACTCATTTAAGGTGTAGTTCTTGAACTCGGAGCCATTATCACTCCTAATGACCAATATAGGGACATTGTGTTGGCGTTGAACTTCATTGGAAAAGTCGATGACGGCTTGTTGGGTCTCATCCTTCGTCTTGAAGAAATAAACCCAAGTAAATCTTGAATAGTCATCAACAATCACCAAACAATATTTCTTCCCACCAAGACTTGGTTGAGGCACGGCACCAAAGAGATCAACATGAAGAAGTTCCAATATCCTCTTTGATGAAATGATGGTCTTGCTTGGATGGGGAGAATCATGCATCTTTCCTTCAACACAAGCCCTACAAAGACGATCTCTAGAAAAAGAAACATTGTCTTTTAGTCCAAGAATGTGGCCACCCTTGTGAAGACTTTGCAAAGTTCTCATGTTGACATGGGACAAGCGGCGATGCCACAACCATCCCACGTCGGCCTTTCCGAATAGGCATATTGCTTGAGTGTTGGTAGACCCCGAAAAGTCCACCACGAACAACTCATTTTCAACATACCCAACGAACATGACCTTTAGAGTCTTGCTCCTCAAGAGTACCACCATATCAATAGTAAAATGGACATCAAAATTCATCTTATTAAGTGCACGAACGGACATAAGATTGTAACCGAGGGACTCGACAAGCATGACATTTACAAGGGTGATATCCTTTGCAACTACCACCTTGCCGAGACCCGTTACCTCCGCTTTTGATTTATCACCATAGGAGACGGATGCTTGATTTATATTTGGTCCCAACTCCGTCATGATCTCCTTGCTTCCGGTCATATGACTAGTGCATCCACTATCAACCACCCATTTAGACCCACCGGAAGCATAGTCCTACAAGAAATCATTGCTTGGTTTTAGGTACCCATTTCTCAATGGGTCCTCTTTTGTTAGCAACAAGGGTCTTAGGAACCCAAATAGATAAGCAATGTAACCATCATAAGGACCAACATATTTTGCATAAACATCCCATAATAATCAACATAAAAATAGTTGGGGTTATGCCCCGCAAAGTCACTACGAGTGGTCTTGCCCCTAGTGGCATTACCACCGCAATGGAGTCTTGGCTTGTGCGGGCTTGGCATTGGTGTTGCTCTTCTTCTTCTTTGCCTTGGCCACATAACCAAGACCCTCCTTCCCTTTGTGTGGCTTTTGCTCAAAAATTTGAGCAACAACCTTTTCTTTACCTTTAGGAATAGAGGTCTTGGCACTAGTGGCCTTGGCAAGCTCAACCTTCAACCTAGCATTTTCCTCAATAACATTTGCATGATCACAAGAGGGAGTAGTAGTGCTAGGTGAGTTAGATTTAGAAAGTTGAGTTTGAAGTTGCTCATGAGACTTGACTAGAAGAGAGTGGGTACTTTCCAAGGCCTTGTGAGCCTTGTTAAGTTTCTCCACATCCTCAAGGAGTCTAGCATTAGCAACCACAAACTCGGCTTTCTCCTTTTTAATCACTTTATATTTAGCAAAGACATGGTCTCTATCCTTAATGATTTTAGCAATTATTTCATCATTTTTATCATCAAGGACTCAATTCTTTCCTCAAGAGAAGTTCTATATTCACTCTCTTCTTGAAGAGAGGCATTCAAGGATGCAATGGTGAGAGTCCTCTCTCTCAATTTTTCCCTTGTCATCAAGGATTTCTTCGGCCGCATCAAGTTGTCTCAAGAGAGACTCAACATATGCCTTAGTTTCACCTTGCAAGTTAGCCACAATAGTATCGGAAGCAACAAGTTCTTTCTTAATCACAAGACTAGTTTTATCATCTATTTCATGCATAGTCTTGGGAGTAGAAGATGATACCTCGGTGACGTGAGCCATGAGGCAACGAGCGGTGTTGATGGAGAGGTTCTCATTGGGGGATTCGAAGAGAGAAGGAGGTGGAGTTGATACAATGGCCAAAGCGGCCACCTCACGAGTGGGTTCTTCTTCTTCGGAATCCTCGGAAGGATACTCTTCTTGAGTCATCAACACAATTCTTGGTGCTTTCTTGAAGAATGGCTTCCTCTTGACAAAAGGCTTCTTTTGTATCATGTTTGATTGGCCCTTGAGGACAAGCCTTCCACCGTTTTGCTCTCTATTCTCATATGGACAATCTTTGATGAAGTGATGCTTGTTATGACAATTGTAGCAAGTCTTTATCCTATTAGCAAACTCCTTCTTCCCACTTGGATTGTTGTTCGATCAAGTTGAGCCTTTGCCTTGGCCGGGTCATTCCAAAATGTCCTTGTTGCAAGAGCTATGTGACCATGGAGGGCTTGTTCAAGTCATCGGGAGGAAGGTTGTTCGGGCATGCTTCAACTTCATCATGTTCATCAAGGCACACAACCTTGGCCTTCAAAGCAAGAGAGGGACCTTGCTTCATTCCCATGGCCCTAGCACGGTTGTCTAGAGCATTCTTGGTGGCAACCTTGGAGGCTTGCATCTCTTGCATAACTTCATTGGATGTCATCTCAAGGTAGTTGAATTTTCCTTGTAGGGCCTTCAAGTCAACGGGCTCGAAGGGCATGAGAGCATTCACATACTTCCTCTTGATCCAAGCATCATCCACATAGGTTGCCCCAACATTAAAAAGGCTTTGGCAAGAATCTTGAGTCTTCCATACATCTCCTCATGAGTTTCACTATCAAGCATGTAGAAACCTTCGGCCTCATTGCTCAAGCATCAAATCTATTCCTCTTCATGCTTTCATTTCCAAGAAATGCCACCTCAAGGCAATCCCAAGCTTCTTTGGCGGTGGAGACATGTTGAATGTGATGAAGCCACTTTCTCCAACGGCAAGTTCAATCATGTGGAGAGCGGAAGCATTGAGTTGTTTCTCGGCCACCTCTCTTCTTGTCAAGTTGTTAGGATTCACGGCCTTGTATCCCTCTTGAATGATCCTCCAAAGCTCGATAGAGGAACTGTTGATATGAGATTTCATTAAGTGTTGCCAAGTAGCAAAAGCCAATGCATTAAGTTTAGGAGGTGGACCCAAAGGGTTTATGCGAGTATGATGGATAGGTGGGTCGGGAGAGTACACAAGGGAACCGCATGGTACTCCGGCTTCCCACCTTCGGGATGGTGGTAGATGTGGAGGATTCTTAAGATCGGTTTTTCCAACCCCTTTCTTTTCTCTTTTTCCTCCTCGGTATCACCGTCATTGGAGTTAGCGGAGTCCTCTAGTGGGGTCTCCTTAGGAACCTTGCCACTTGCGAGTTGCTTGATCAAGTCACGCATCTCGGCAAATTGGGTATCCATGGACGATTTCAATGATGTTTCCATCGTTTTGAGATCGGCCATGGATGCCGTAGTGGCTTGGTCCTCGCGGATCATCACTTCGTGTCATACTTCTCTTAGGCGGTTAAGCCCAACAAGAGAGCCGAGGCTCTGATACCAATTGAAAGGATCGTATGACACCTAGAGGGGGGGGGGTGAATAGGTGCTACTTCAATTTTAGTACTTTTTCAAATTAGGCTTGACACAAAAGGTAAATTCTCTAGATATGCAACTAAGGTGAATTTACCTATATGACAAGCTAGCAACTAAACAAGATACACGAAGTAAAGACTATAAACAAGGATAGAAGTAACCGAAGTGAAAGCACGCGGAGACACGGATGTAATCCCGAGTTCCTCCTTTTTAGGGGAGTACGTCTCGTTGGAGAGGTGTGAGCTACCACGAAGGTCAAAACTCAACCGCCACAAAGGCGTCACCTTCTTCTCCGATGAACCGCACCACAAAGGTTTGGTTCACCTTCCACTATCGGAATCCTTCAAGGCGGAATCCGGAGCCCTTACAACAACGATCCGGGGCACAACCCACAAGAGGATTGGGGGCTCCCGAACAGCTACAAATCTGTCACAAAGACAACAAGTGAGACAACAAGAAGCTAGGTTTTCCCAATGGAAATCCTAGCAAAGGGGCCCTCAAGTAAATGAGGGGGAAATGAAGAACGCTTGGTGAAGATGTAGATCCGGGCCTTCTCCTTCAATCCTCCAAAGATCAACGA
This sequence comes from Poa pratensis, assembly GCA_947311845.1. Taxonomy (NCBI): domain Eukaryota; kingdom Viridiplantae; phylum Streptophyta; class Magnoliopsida; order Poales; family Poaceae; genus Poa; species Poa pratensis. Next base: position 28,076,787 of record CAMZMU010000010.1, read on the forward strand.
GTTTGGGTGGAGGGATTGGGAGATCTAGTGATTCTTGAGCTTGCAATAATGGTGTCTTCAAGTTTTGGGCGAGCTACCAAGCAAGAGGTAGGTGGAGGGCATTAAATAGCCCTCCCCAAAATCTGGCCGTTGGGCCTTTTTCCCGAGCCAGCGGTAGTACCGCTACTACCGCTGGCGCCTTTTGCGCCGCGGTCAAAACAGTGCGCTGACTATGCCTTGAAACTTCATGAGCGGTACTACCGCCCGTAGCACCGGTAGTACCGCACATGGTCTTCCGAACCTCCGTCCGGCGGTACCGTGAGCGGTACTGCCGCCGTGCTGGTCAACCTCCAGCGCTGACCATCCTGAGTCAGCGGTACTACTGCCCGTAGTACCGCTGGTAGTGCCGCACATGGGCGCCAGAACCCCCTTTGGGCGGTACCGCGAGCGGTACTGCCGCCTGTCTTTTGGCAAAGAGGACCCAGCGGTACTACCGCCCGAAGCCAAAAACAACTCCTTCTATTCCTTTTCTCGATGCGAGATCAACGGAGATGTTTGCATAAACCTGATCACACTTAGACAAGGAGTTAGGGGCATATGTTGTATTGTCAACATCACCAAAATATGAGTAAGAGCAATTATGCTCTTTCACATGTCCTCAGCACCCACGTCGCTAAAGGCGATCATGGTTCATGGAGCTCGCCACGCGGAGGGTCCCCGATGCGGGAGGCTTCTTCGTTCCCCATCGTCGCAAGAGTTGCGGGAATTGGTTTGTAGTTGAGACTGAGCGGCGCGAGTAGCTCGCTGCATGACGGTGTAGCACCAGCAGCTCACACGGACGGGCTCCCCTCCGGCCCCTCTGTTGATTTTGGTTGTACCTCATCCTTTACCGTGTTTCCTCGGTCTCCCACGATCTCCACCGGCCAAATCAGGCTCGACTCCTGGCGACAGTTGGATACACCTCCCTCTCTACCCACTGTCGGATCTCATGTGGTGCCATATTTTGCATCATCTGGAATTTTGCCGCTGCCCTACTTTACATCGTCTGAAATTGGTGCCCTATAATTTATTCCCTAAAACTCATAAAGTGGTGCCCTAAAACTGGTTTTTGTGCCCTATACAGGAGATGCTCTCACTTTTGCCCAAAAGCATACCCATGGGCATTTCTGTCCGAAGTCTCCGCGAGGTCCGATTTGTAAATTCATACTGTACTAGTCATTTCACTCGAAAGTCAGAACTGGGGCTGCCACTCGAAAATCTCCGTCGTCGCCGCCGCCGCCGCCGCCATGGCTTTCGCTCTACGGGCCACTCACCGTCGCCTCCCCCGCTCTCTCTGCTACATCAATCCCCTCTCCACCTCCGCCTCATCTCACGACCTCCGCGAGCTCCTCCGCATCCAACGCATCCTCAGTGCCGCAACAGCTACCCAACCCCCGCCAACACACCCACGGGCCACCGCCACCGACCTGCACCATGTGCTCCACCGCACAGCAGGCCTCACCACCGCCGAGGCCACTTCCCTCCTCCGTGGTATCTCTAACACCCACCGCCTGGGCCGCGTTCTCCAAGAACTTCGTGGCTTGCGCCTCCCGGCGGACGAGATCAAGAACGTCCTCAAGTCCGATCCCGACGGGCTCCTCTCCATGGAGCCCAGCGAGCCGTCCCGCCTCGTAGAGCTCCTGGACGAGCTCCGCTGCCGGGAGCCCGTCAAGGACCGGGTCCTCTCTGACGGCGTACTCAGCGCCGCAATCGCCACTAGGCGGCGGGTGGAGCTCCTGCACCAGCGCGGCCTGAGCCGGCGGGACGCGCTTAGGGTGCTCTCAGTCGAACCTCGGGTGATTTTATATAGCCTAGAGGATGTGGACAGGAAGGTGGAGTTCTTGGTGAGCAGGATGGGGTTTGGGATTGGTTGGCTGGTGGAGTATCCGGAGTTCCTGGGGGTGAATCTCGACAGGTGGATCATCCCGCGGCACAATGTGGTGGAGTACTTGGATTCGGTGGGCGGGCTCGGGGACCCCATTGAGATGAAGCATTATGTGAGATTCAGCCGTCTCAAGTTCTACAATATGTTCGTGAAGCCATACCCGGAGTGCGAAAGGATTTTCGGGGGCTAGTCAGGGAGAGGAAGAATGAGGTGAGGCCGAGACATCCAGTGGGGCTTTGGAAGTTGTTTTAAGCCGACGAAGTATGAGAGGACCGAGGAGGACGTGAAGAACATGAAATTGACCGTTGAATCAATTCATTAACTCCGTTAATAGTATCAGTTCACAGCGGTTATGAATTGGGTTGCTCATGATTCTGGGGATTTTATGGTGGTCACATTGCGGTTGGTATTGTGAAATGTACTTGTTCACTGAGATGCACGACTATAGAAAGACCTATCTAAGGCTGAGCTTGATTATAATGCCCTGATCATGTTATGATGATCAGAGCTGATTGCACTGGATAGAATGTAACTTATGGAAGACTTATCTGAGCTTACCAATAAATAGATGAGAGGGACGGTAATTCCTTTCTATATATAGAGAAATGTTTGATCATCAAGGAGAAACTTCCTATTGCGAGTTTAGTTTGCCAAACTGCTTCACAGTATTACCAGACAGTGGCTCTTGTATGCTTGAGGTGTATTAGTTAGTTTGTCAATCTGTGTATTTTTAAATCATAGTCATTCCTCTCGGGGGCTTTTGTTTGCATCATTGATCTTTTTACCTCCGAAAAATAAGAAAATCTCTTGGAAGTAGTAACGGAATTGGAAATTGGAAGATTGGTTAAGAAGGCACTCTATAGGTTTGCAATACTTATTATTAATCTTGGGAGACTTGTGAACTTGTATGGTCTTCTTGGAGGAAGGTGAGCGCAATACTAATTTGTAGGAAGCTAATTTGCCGCCTGAAATTTTATCAAAATCAAACTGAATGCATGAGCACATGACAGGATGCCTGCTGTATGTTTGGAATTTGTATAAGCAGATGACAGATGAAATATCGACTAAGTGATGTATCTAGAAGAAAAATGCAGCAACCAGGCTAGTAGTCAGCTTTGAGAAACATCATGGAATGTGAGGATAAAACCACGGTACTACATTTTCGTTGCAAGCTTCATGCACAATCTGTTTAGCATGGAGGGTGTAGGATACTAGGATTTGTAAAATGATCTTGTTTCCTACTCGTGTCCGTAACCGAAGGTTGGTAGTTGCTGCATGGAGACTACAGAAACACCAACAACAAAGCCTTTCAGTCCCAAGCAAGTTGGGGTAGGCTAGAGTTGAAACCCATAAGACCTGCATGGAGACTAGATGCCTTTATTTCTTTGGTCTCATTTTTTTGTTTCTTTGGTGGACCATCCGCTCTGTAATTTTGTGCAACAGTATTTGTCATTCTCGCCACCTAATGTCCTGCAGAATCTTAACTCTTTTTCTAGCCGATTTTTTTTCATAAGAATCGAGCTGCTGTTTCCCATTCCTATGCATATAATTATAGGAGAAATGACTCAGTTCTTTTGAATTGCAATAGCTGACATGTATCTGTGATAGAACCCACTATCTTTATGCCAGATATCAATAGAAATACTTGTTTAATGTTTTTTCGTCATCAAAATTTTCTGTTTGCATGTAGAAGTTAATCTTTCTGTGACTTATGGCATCAATTACACGTTTTTGGTTAAGTGGAATAAGTTTTATTGGGTCTTTTATATCATCAATGCCAGTTGTCGTGGAGATTGTGGTTTTGGTACAGTTTTACTTTTCAGAGAAGATACTAGCTTGCTGCAAGCTTAGCGCTGAGTCCATGGCATATTACAACAACAACAACAAAGCCTTTTTTCCCAAACAAGTTGGGGTAGGCTAGAGTTGAAACCCATAAAAACTCGAACCAGGTCATGGTTCTGGCACATGGATAGCTAACTTCCACGCAGCCCTATCCATGGCTAGTTGTTTGGTGATATTCCAATCCTTCAGATCTCTCTTAACAGACTCCTCCCATGTCAAGTTTGGCCTACCACGACCCCTCTTAACATTCTCATCCCGCTTTATCCGTCCGGTATGCAATGGCGCTTCCGGAGGCCTACGTTCTATATGACCAAACCATCTTAGACGGTGTTGGACAACCTTCTCTTCAATTGGTGCTACCCCAACTCTCTCACGTATATCATCATTTCTAACCCGGTCCTTTCTTGTGTGGCCACATATCCATCTCAACATGCGCATCTCCGCTACACCTAACTGTTGGATATGTCGTCTCTTGGTCGGCCAACATTCTGCGCCATACAACATCGCAGGCCGAATCGCCGTCCTATAGAACTTGCCTTTTAGCTTTTGTGGCACTTTCCTATCAATTGGCATATTGAATGAGGAAAATAAATTGGTCGGTGCTGAAAATGACAAGGACTAACTTAACTGTATTTGCAGGCTACCACCCCCCCTGCTGGCATCAAGAGAAGAAATACTGGTAATGATTGTCTGACCGTTCGAAGCCTCTTAATTAAGCATCACATCATCATGCCCTCGACACAGGGCCACTGATCTGCAGTAACCGTCATACTGTTCACACATGAAGAAAATATTACATGCTATTCTGCTAGAAAATTAAGCCCTCTTTGAACCGTGTCATGCAAGTGTACATATGGTTGTAAAACAAAGTGTACACTGTAACTGTTACATTATCAGTTGAAAAATGTCTGCTTACTTCACGTGCATAAAGATTGTACATGATGTATTCCTGCTTTAATGAATCACTTCAAAAGTAAAGGGAGCTAGACTTTTGATTGATGAGCTAGACATCATCGTGGACAATATTCGCCATGACTTTTTAAATTCCTGTGTTAAGGCGCTGTAAAAGCGCAAATACTTCACTCTTTTTTTAAGGCGTCATAGAAATTAGAGTAGTTATACTGCAGAAGCAAAGGTGAATGGGTATGAAAAAGTTATCTCTGCTGTATATAGCCATAGTGATTTTGGTCTTATGCTCTCTCATGCTGTGTATCAAGTACAGAATCTCTCCATGGTAATCTCCTCAAGCTCTAATCTCTTGCGTATTGAATATGGATCTTCTTCTCTTGTTAACTGTGGATATTTTACTTTTTACCACGCAATAGGTTTAAGAATGCTGCAGGAAACTAAAGCAAATCTAAGCTCCAGTGCAACAACTCAGGTGATTCAGACTTTTCTTTTGTCGGCACTCAGATAATGCATGAGGTGCACTTTCTGGCCCCTTTTTGCTCAATCTAGTCTAGGAGATGTTACATGTTGATTTTGATGTTTACGTTTTGTGTTAACATTGCATTGAATGTCGAAATACACGTGCTCTTTTTATGAGATTGAAGAGGTTGTATAAGTGCTGCAGTCAAAGAAATTTCGACAACATTTTCTTCTGATACAATTTGATATATACAAAAGATCTAGGACTCCATCCATGTAAAACATCCAAAACCAAATTAATTGTTCATGTTGTTGTTTTACTACTCTGCCGTGCTGAGAAACATTGAAAATTCAGGTTGTCAATATTGAGGAATCGGAATTTGTCCACAGTGGAAGTATTGGGGTTGGGCTAACCGGTTACCCTGGTTCTGGCGCAATCAACCGCCACTCGCTGCACTCCGAGGGCACCAGGTAAATGGAAGAACAGCTAAACCAGAACTACTTTACTGTGTCGTCATAAATTGTCGTCTAGTCAACTAACATTCATATTGTTGAATTCCCAAGGTAATGAGAACTCAACAGATGACAGCAGAATGGTGCCATGGTTGTTGCAGCGGCATGCGTATAGGAAAACGTTCGCGATTATCTAAAAGCATTTAAGTTCGTACCAAGTAATTTTGTAATCAATGATGCTCATGCGGATCACTGATCACGCATGCGAGGAAAAAAGAAAGCTTTCCCTACTGATGTTTTTAGTCTTGGTAGTGTGGGGCACTGGGGTGACATCTTGTAAAACCATGTTTGGAGATTACTGCTTGTCCCCGAATGGCACAAATGATACAGTACTATTTTCACACAAAAAAAGTTAATTAGTGTAACCATCGGCGGGATTTGTTTATAGCACATGAAAAAACATGTTCTTTGAAGTTTCACTGCCAATGTTCATGTGCTTTAAATCGGCAGCAACAACATATGCGACCTGGGAACTCTACCAGGTAGGCAGTGTCTAACAAATTCTCAGGAATTAGCAAAACCTGAAAAATCTATCAAACGATGTGGCAGACTTGAATCCCACGGGTTATGGACGCTCCGGCATGCGCCTCCATGTCGCCGGCGCTACCGTTTACCGCGCTCCTCACCGGCCTCGGCCACCGCGCCATATCGCCAGCGGCGGCGAGGCAGCTTCACGCGCAGCTCATACTCCGCGGCCTCCCGCTCCCCGCTCGCGCTGCCGTCACCCTCATCGCCTCCTCCTCCCCACGCTACGCCCGCGTCGTTTTCGACAGTGTCCCCGCTGCCTCCGCCAACGTCTACCTCTGGACGGCCACCATCTCCTCCTACGCGAAGCATGCCTCCCCCGCGCTCGCGGCCGAGGCGTTTGCGCTGTTCCGGCTCATGCTCCGGTCGGGCCCGCTGCCCAACGCCTTCACCGCGAGCTCCGTGCTCAAGTCCTTGTCCACGCTCCGAGCGGCTCAGGAGGTGTGCCAGGTGCATGGGTTCTTGGTGAAGGTCGGGCTTGGTTCCTCCGTGCACGTCTGCGCTGGATTGCTTGATTCGTATGGGAGTCTTGGTCGGGTGGGAGATGCAAGGAGAGTGTTCGACGAAATTCCTGCGAGGAACGTGGTGGTTGGAAACGCCATGGTTGCATGTTATGTCAGAGGAGGGGATGTGGAGTCTGCGCGGGAGGTGTTCGAGGCGATGGTGGAGAGGGACCCGATCTCATGGAACACACTCATGTCAGGGTACCTGCGGCGGGGAGATGCTGATGTCACGAGGGGTCTGTTTGATGAGATGCCGCAGAGAAATGTGAACAGCTGGAACATGATGATCACCGCGTGCTCGGAGGCTGGGCTGTGGGCTGATTCGGTAGGGGTGTTTAACCAGATGCGGCTCGCCGGTTTCCAGCCTGATGCTGCGACAATGGCTGTGTTGATGTCTGCATGCGCACAGCTTGGTTGCTTGTCAGTTACAAAGCAAGTCCATGGACTTTTACACAAGGGCTGTGTCCAGATGAATTGCCATGTGCAGAATTCTTTGGTTGACATGTTTGCCAAGTGTGGTTGCATTAGTGAAGCTCATTTCTTGTTTGTCGAGACATATCCCAAGGATGTCGTGTCTTACAATGTGATGATCAGTGCTCTTGCACAACATGGACATGGCAAAGATGCTCTGAAGCATTTTAACCAGATGATTGAGGAAGGGTTGCAGCCTGATGCAGTCACATTTCTTGGTGTCTTATCAGCTTGTGCTCATGCTGGGCTTGTGGACAATGGAGAGCACTATTTTGAGTCCATGGAAACTACATATGCAATTCACAAATCTGCAGATCACTATGCTTGCATGGTGGATCTCTATGGCCGAGCTGGATTGATTGAAGAAGCACACCACTTTGTGAAGATAATGCCAGTGAAGCCACATGCAGGTGTATGGGGAGCATTGCTAAATGCCTGCCGTAAGCATTGCAACACTGATGTAGGTGATATTGCAGCAAGAGAACTCATGAGGATAGAACCCATGAATCCTGGCAACTACATTCTCCATGCAAATACACTAGCTCGAAGTTAGCGATGGGATGCTGTTGAAGATGTACGGCGGTTGATGAGGGGAAATATTAACGAAAAAAATACAGGGTTCAGCTGGGTTGAAGTGGACACTGTTGTTCACGAGTTCTTGGCGGGGGATTTTAGCCATCCCCGTTTTGATCAAATTTACGATATCCTGGACCATCTGTATCTCCAACTGACTTGAGATTGTTTTTGCTTGAAGGAGTGGTGAGGTGGTTGTTTCTTCTTACTGCTAAATGTCATTAGCGACAGGAGATCACAGTTGTCCTGAAGTTTGTATCCAACTAGCCATGCACTTCAGCCAGAAGAGGTGTCTGTGTAGGCGAAAGCTACATCTGTAGTGGAACCTCCAAGAGGTGCTGTCTCAACTCTGAAGGATGGTTTATTCCATAATGTTGGCTGGAGGCAGGATAAATGCAAATGAGTTAAATAGAAGAGGAAGAATAGCGTGAAAGTGTGTTATGGCTCAAATTCAGTGATATGTTCAGAGTTTTGCTGGTAATGTTTCTTAAATTTAACAATTCATTTCATACCATTCCTGTGTAGCCTTAATGGCATATGTAACCCCTTCGTTCCTGTACTTACCACCAACTTATTTCTTGATTTGATTAGTTGTTGCATACACAACTGATGTCATGTGGGGCCGCCACTATCAGCATCACCCCTTAGTTCCTGTACTTACTACTACCAACTTAGGGATAAGCCTCCCTGTCCCTTAAACCATCTTAATCGATGAGTAACTTTGTACAGATTCTTAAGTAGTCTCGAGGATTCCAAACCAGATAGGTAGTTTGGACTTATTTAACAGATATTTACAGTCTGTAGCTTAAGATTTCAATGTCAATAGTCTCGGGCAAATCAGACAAACTTTAGCCTGAATATGTAGATAAGGAAGCGATCATTTAACAGAGTCTTGTTGTGTGATTGTATCATATGCACACAGCTAATAATGCTTACATCCCATATATTTTGTTGCACGAGAGCACTTTTTGTTATTCTTTCTGAAAGACAATGTGTATAATACATGTGTATGTGCTGATTTTGGTTTTATCATTTTAAAAGCTGCTTTATGTGTTTCTTAACTAGTTAAGGTTGTTTCTGATTCTATTGCATTCCAGTAGTTAACAAATGGAAATATGATAATTTGTTGTTCTTACATGCACACTACTACCAATGCTTGCATAATTGTTGGATGTTTTAGTTCTACTGTCAAAACACTGTCTTTATGTGCTCAATGTAATGTTTCTATCTGATCCTTATTTTCAGGTCTGCCATGGAATTCCGATGAGTCATCAGAGCTAAGTGATACAATACTGATGACTATACTGAGAAGGCATACATGTACCTGAAGTCTGGCAAGCTTGTGGCTAGGGTAGGCACTGACAGGTCTAGATGCCCGTTTTACCCCGGGAAGAAGCAGGACTACTGCGATGCAAAGGTGAAGGCAAACCACCAGGCCCTGGCTAATCTTCTCAAGACTGATCATGCTGATGCAGCAGGATCATTGTTGGCGTGAAAGTCAATGCACTGATTAATCCTGCTAAGCCCATGCAAGAACATGAGCTGTTTATTTGGCCCTGGATGGGCATCCTTGCCAATGTTCCAGCAGACCAAACAGGGAGAGGTGGAGCAACTCTGATGCAGCAGCTAGGTGATTTCAGACCCTCTCGTTTTAATGTTGCACATTGTATCAAAGAGTACAAATCACGTTATTTGGGTAAGATGGATGGAATGAGGTAGATCCACGAGGAAAGTACATTTTTGGTTGGCTGGCAAGAGACGGGGATTACAATGCCAATGATCCAGTTGGTAAGTTCTTGTCAGAAAATGGTGAGCTGAAGACAATGGCTGGACTGCAACTTGAGCTCCGCGGAAGACTGAAACTCTCATAACTAATTTGAAAAACCAGATTAGTGCTAAGAGCAAGTATTTGCTGGAACTTGACTGCACGTGTAATTAGATGGATCTTGCTCTTCATAGGGCTATGGAAGACGGGGACTCAGCTGCACCAACGCTACAATGAAGGTACCCTCATAGAGCTGCTAATGGAAAAGTCTACTGCTGTAGCTGTATGGATGTTATGCTCTTTTGCATTGCCAACATGATCATGTCTACTGTTTTCTTTTGTCTTTTCTGCAGAAATGGGAAATATAGGGTGTGTTGCCCGTGAACATGTTGAAGGGGTGGGAGGACTGTTTGCCGCATGTTGAATTCACCTAACACAGCAGTTTCTCTTTCAACCCTTTCACCCAATCAATGCGACATAGTAGAGGTTGGGCAATATCCACTCCTACATTCCTGTAATGCTTGCCTAGACCATGGCTGATCCCATTCGGATTCGTGGCGAAATACGCAAGATAAGAGAAGATGGAATGAAGAGATCTGTCTTCGGACTTGGTTTGGAGTGTCGGAGGTTCTGAATTTGAAATGGCTGCCATTTTCACATACAATATCAAAATGAAGCAAATAAGTATGCACCGGAAAACTAGTTCAAAACTTTCTGAGTGCATGCTCCTAACCTCAGATTCGTAGAGACCAAATCAAAATCATAAAAATAATCGTCTAGTTTTATTGCTATTTTCCAAATAATAGTCATGCCAGTTTTTAAAAACCGACACAAAAGTTTTGCCTCTACCTATTAATTAAGAAAGAGAGTTTTCTGATTACAAAGAGCAAGATTGCTCCGGCCACACAAAGAAACAGAAGCCTACTCTCCCGACATTATGTTACTCAAATGCTTGACTTCCGTGGTAAGCCAAAACTTTGCATCATTCTCGATGGTTGCACTGAGAATTGTGGGCGGCACAGATTTATTTTGGAACACCCTTACGTTTCTCTCATTCCAAATGACCCGACTTGTTAACATAGTGAGCGAAGCCATTGCCTTGCGGTTTGGGGTGGAGTTGTGGGATCATCCGACCACCCGTGGGGGTCGATGGAGAGCCCGAGCCAATCCTTGAGCGTGCACCGAACCCTCTTGGAGAAATGGCATTGGAAGAGATGAGCCGCCGTCTCCATCTTTGCTTGCAAAGCGGGCAAATGCCACAATTAGTCCAACCTCTTTTCTCCAATCAGTCTGTCATCGAAAGTCTATTTTGTATGGCCAACCAAGCAAAGAACTTGACTTTCGGGGGCGCACGCACCTTCGAAACCATCTTACTCATGGGGGTGAGAGGCGAACCGAAGAATTGCTCTTTGTAAACCGAGGAAGTAGAGAATTCACCATTGCCGTGAGGTTCCACACAATCTTGTCCTCCACACTCTCATTAAGTTGGACGCCGTTCAAGAGCATCCAAAGAGCCACGAATCAAGGACGTGTGGGATGGTCAAGTTGGCATCGATTTTAATCTTTTAATCCAAGTACCCTCATGCAGAACTTGCTTCACGCTCCATTTTTTCTCGTGGAGGGCTAAAAAAAAAGAGGAGCGACATATTCCGGCTTTTGGCCATTGAGCCAAGGGAAATCCCAAAAAGGAGCAATGCGTCCATCTCCAATGGTGATAGAGTTAGAAGCGTAGAAGAGGTCCATGTCCACCTTGTCGCAAGAGTTCCCCAATCCAACCTGGCCAAAGCTTTTTGGGGCTTCTCCACTTACACCAAGGCAACCTGAACCGCAAAGCACATGCGAACTTGACGAGATGAAGGATTCCGAGCCCCCTGAGGTGAGTAGGCCACAACGCCTACTAATTGATCTTGCATTTACCACCAAAACCTTGCTAGTACTGACCCAAAGAAAAGCAGATCAATCTTGTTCATATTGTAGAGGCAACCTGGAGGGATGACGAGCGGTGTGAGGTTGTGGATAGCTTGGGAGGTGAGCACGAAATTGACAAGGGCGGAACGGCCGGCCACATTGAAATTTTCCCCCTCCCAAGTAACAAGCTTGCCCTCCATCTTATCCTCGAGGGGTTGAACGTCGACCCATTTAAGTTGTCAAACCGAGAGAGGTAGCCCGAGGTACTTCATAGGGAATCTTGCTCTAGTGGCCGGGAAACCCGAGAGCACCTCGTTGAGATTAATGTCATTACACGATGGGCACCACCGAGCTCTTTTGGAAGTTCGTTTCCAACCCGGTGACCTCGCCCAAGGCAGAGGGATGGAGGAGAGGATTGGATATCCTCCTTAAGGGGAGCCACGAAAACAGCCGCATCGTCGGTGTACTAGGAGGTTCTAAGCACGGTCCCTCTTCCTCGAATTTTATGGAGACGCTCGGGCGGGTGGCAAGGTCAAGAATTTGTTGAGTGGGAAACCATGCCTTGAGCAACTCCAAAACGAATTCCCAAAGCACGGAGTAGCTATGAAAGTTATAGTTCTTCCCACAAAAAAGGAAAGCTATAGTTCAGTTTGAGTTTAACCCTAAATCATGGGTGGACTTGTTAGGTCTTTATTTGTCCCTCCGAGTTTAAGACTTTTATATCCGAGACCACTTCATGAATTGAACATATTTATTACTACCCTTTTTCTTTGATACTAGAGTTCATGCGATGATAGTTGAGAGAGGATTAAGTGATCATTGTTTGTCTATAATTCAAGTACATGACATCGTTCCTTTGTGGATTGGGACTAGCCTTATTTTGGTCTCGTAACGAGCATCTACCGGCGTGTATTGGAGTGGAGATTTCTGATTCCTAAGGTCAAGTAATCTCTTTAGTAAAATTCAAAAATTATATTTAAAAGTTTTTAAAAAACCACATGTTATTAATGATGTATACATAAACATAGAAAATTTCAGTTCAGGATACTTTACATTCTGAGCTACATAAACATGACAAATGTACAATTCTGACTGATGATCGAGCACACCACACACCGCAAAAATCAGCTCAGTTGGAATCCAGCGGAATCTATTTTGACAGGTCATGCTATGTGGCAACCTTCAAGGGGTCGATGACCTGCTTCTCGTGGAAGCTCACATGGAAAATATGGGCACTGCCGCGGGTTAAGTTGTTCCATTGTCTCGCCAATGAGGATCTATGCTGCTGGAATGCTAACCGCCTCACACGACGAGGCTTCCATCACCACCCCGCCCCCTATATGCTACTAGGTCACTGGAACTATGCGACACCTTTTGATGGAGTGCCCATTAGTTCAGCAAACCTGGCACGGAATCTTAGCTTGGCTTAGAGCATCTCCACCGGGGCCTCCAAATTCGTGTCCGACACCCCCCAATTGAGGCCCAATTGGGGGTGCCGGACATGTGTCCGGTCAATTGAGGGGTGCAGCCCACAGCGGCGCACCCCAAAGAGAAAAAAACATTTCATGAATTCAAAGAAATTTAAACGGTTTTCAAATTTCATTCATATTTGTTATATATTACAATAATTTTGAACGAAATTTGATAAACCCTAAACCCTAGCCGCCTAGCCTACATGGTGTCCCACCATGAGTCGTCGTCGCTGTCGTCCTCGATCTTCACCACTGCCGCGGAGGAGGCAGCACAGCTGGAGGAGGCTCCGTCGTGGCGCGGCGCGTGGCTGGAGGACGCGCCGTCGTGGCCCCGCACGGCTGGTGGAGGGGCCGCCGGAGGAGGAGGAGGCTGACAGCGCCAGGGTCGCCATGAGGCCCGGCGAGTCGTGCTCGATGTCGACCACCGACTCGGAGAGCGCCGCCAGCAACCCCGGCTGTCGCCGTCGTGCTCGTTCCGCATGTCGGACGGCACTCATAGCCATACGGGATGACCTCCACCATCATTGCCGCCCTGGGGCGACGGAGGAAGAGGCGCCCGCGCGGGCGTGGTGGCGAACGCGCTGGCGAACGCTGGCGGCGTTCGCGGATGGAGATGCCGCCTCCATGACGCGGCGGTGAGCGTCTCTCCTCCTTCACGCGCGGCACGGGGCGCGGTGGAGGGAAGCGCGGCACCAGAGAAGGAGGCGGAAGGGGATAGCGCTGCCCGTGGCAGCGTGTCGGCGCGCAGCTTCGATCGCGGAGGCAACCGTGTGGCCGGTTGCTCTCCACCAGTCTTTGCGGCCGCCGGTGTTGTAGCGCGTCTCGCGCGATCTGGGGCCGTCGTTGGTGCGATGACCGTCTCCCGCTCGCGCTCGAAGCGCTCCATCCAACGGTCTCAGTTGGCCTCGCCCTCGTCATTCTCGGGGAGGCGCCGCTCCGCGGCCGAGCGATGAATCGCCCCACCTGCTCGGCCGTCTGGGCAGCGGTGGGCACGGGGAGGCCACCGGCCGAGATGGTCCAGTGCTTGAGCAGGCGGCAGTCCGGAGGGGTGAGGAACCCGTACCGGTGCAGGTCCCAGGCGTCCTGCCCAGGTTCGCGCGCCCGCCGTACGCCATGGCTAGGTTTAGGAGAGATTGGGCGAGGGGATTGAGGGCGAGAAAGAAGCCGGGGTGGATAAGCACGGCGAAGGGGCCGACTTTTAACATGGTGATGGGCGGTGCAGCCGGCGTAAATGCGACGCGTGGGGAATCCGCAACGCCGACCGCGTGGCCTGGGGAGCCGTCGCGTCGCCTGGCCGTCCAGTCGCGTCGTCTGGCATGCGTGTGTGCAGGCGCAGCGGCGTCCAGTCGCATCGCGTTGGAAACCGCCGACGACCGCGCCATTAACGCGGCCACACCGGCCTCCTGCACGGCGCAATAAATGACGCATGAACCGCTGTTCCTATGACGGGCGGGCCACCCCTGTCAGGCGAATGTCCGCCCCAGGTCCACACCCCGAGAGGGCCTCCAAACTTGGAGGCCCTTCCGGGGGTGCCGAACACGAAATCGCTCGGGGCGACCCTTTGAGTGGTGCCGCAGGTGGCCGTTTTTTGAGTCCGGACCCCCAATGGGCCTTTGGGGGGGTCATTTGGAGGCCCCGGTGAAGATGCTCTTAGAATGATGACCGCAACCCCAAATTAAGAGGACTCCCTAATGGACTGATGGCGCAAAGCAGGACACGTCTAAGCTGCTGTGCAAAGGCCTCGCGTCCATCACTAAAGCATCGCAACGAGTGCACGTCGCATAGTTTAAAAAACCGGACCGACTATCCAACCGTTTAGCCTCTCGGTTCGCGGTTCACTGGTCCAACCGCCGGTTCAACTGGTTCAGTTGCTGGACCGGTGTTTAACGAAAATAATTATTTTTAGCAGTAAAATAGCTAAATAAAGTGGTCAAGTAAGCTAATTTCCCATTCGATAGCACAACCAACTCGTTGGAAAGTTGGCTAGAACGGTACGTACCATGCGCGAGGCCTAGGTTCACCGTTTAAATAATTTTACGCCCCCGGTGCTGGCGGTTCAGAGACCGGTATAACCATCTGGTTCGTCACCGGTTTAGATAAAAGCCGGCGGTTTAACCGAGATTTGCCGGTTCGCTTCCTTGTCCGGTCCTGTGCGCTTAACAGACCAGCTGAGGCTCTGGTTCCGGTTTATTCCGGTCGGACCGGCGGTCCTGTCCGGTTTTTTCAACTATACTGCACGAGTGCATGTTCAAGGCATCTAGCCCTTGGTCCACACCCTGGTCTCTAAGATCAAGGACGAGGCCGGGCTCTGGGTGCGGGCAGGTGTTTCGCGCACATGTGTGCTGAATATTTTTACGCCCGCGCGGTGCTGGCGGTTCAGAGACCGGTCTAACCATCTGGTTCGTCACCGGTTTAAATATTTTTACGCCCGCGCGGTGCTGGCGGTTCAGAGACCGGTCTAACCATCTGGTTCGTCACCGTTTAGATAAAAGCCGGCGGTTTAACCGCGATTTGCCCGGTTCGCTTCCTTGTCCGGTCCTGTGCGCTTAACAGACCAGTTGAGGCTCTGGTTTCGGTTTATTCCGGTCGGACCGGCGGTCCGGTCCGGTTTTTTCAACTATACTGCACGAGTGCATGTTCAAGGCATCTAGCCCTTGGTCCACACCCTGGTCTCTAAGATCAAGGACGAGGCCGGGCTCTGGGTGCGGGCCGGTGTTTCGCGCACATGTGTGCTGAATATTTTTACGCCCGCGCGGTGCTAGCGGTTCAGAGACCGGTCTAACCATCTGGTTCGTCACTGGTTTAGATAAAAGCCGGCAGTTTGACCGCGATTTGCTCGGTTCGCTTCCTTGTCCGGTCTTGTGCGCTTAACAGACCGGCTGAGACTCTGGTTCCGGTTTATTCCGGTCGGACTGGCGGTCTGGTCTGGTTTTTTCAACTATACTGCACGAGTGCATGTTCAAGGCATCTAGCCCTTGGTCCACACCCTGGTCTCTAAGATCAAGGACGAGGCCGGGCTTTAGGGGGCTGTTTGGTTTTTGCCCATGCCCACCCAACCAAATCAGGGGCGTGCCAATATTTTGGCGGAGGAATCGGCCGCCCCAATTTTGCTAGCGCCTGGGCGCAGAAATGCACGTCGCGACCAATATTTTGGCATGGTGCCGGTTGTTGGGCTTCAATCCAAACGCCACCCTATGCCACCGGTCAACTCCAAAATTTTGGCATGGTAACCGTCGGCCACAATCCAAACAGCCTCTAGGTGCGGGCAGGTGTTTGTGAGTTTCGGGTCATTCTGCCATCCACTTGGGATGTTTTTTAGTTCTTTGTAATATGCTTGTCCCATGCCTCCAAAGAAGATTGTATTCGAACTCTCTCTGTTTGCATTTTCGGCTAAAAAGAATGTGAGTACAGTCAACCATGCACAATTTTAAATCTCCAAATTTGCTAATATAAAGACTTTTGCTTTGTAGGATACATCATTGAAAACATCTTTTTTAAAATTTAAAAAAAAATTAGATATTGGGGAGTCAACGTGACTTTCCACATGTGTTGGACGTTTTTCCGATCAGGAGTCAAAGTAACTTTCCGCATGTATTGGACGTTTTCGAAAAGCCGAGGATTCATGTATAGGCACAATCTATCCACGGTTTCTCGCTGAGGGCTACCCGCACCACTTATTGCGCAATTGATTATCAAAAATCACATCTCACAATGTGGCGACTATGAAGAATAAGGAAAACTGATTTCCCAAATAAATATGCAATCGTTTCCCGGGCAAAAGAAAATGCAATCATTTTTAAAGAATAGCAATCATTAATGCGTTGCGTGTACTCCTCAACCGTAAATCACATCTCACAATGTGGCGACTATGAAGAATAAGGAAAACTGATTTCCCAAATAAATATGCAATAGTTTCCCGGGCAAAAGAAATGGACAGTGCTAGGCGTCCCGGGGGATTTGGGGCAAAAATCCCCCGGGTCCAGACGGCGACACGTGTCCCGTGGTCAAAAGGACACCACGTGCGTGGACCACCCCTTTTTCCTCTTTCCCCTTTCTTTCATGTTCGTACGAACACCACCACCGTCTCCGTTCGACCTCCCCCATCAGCCTCCGTCTCGTACAGCCGGCGGCGTGTCAGCTCTGACTGCCTGAAGCACGGCACCACGCTGGCAGCAGCTCCGCCCCGCTCCTTGCAGCACCAACGCACCGTCCCCACGCCGGCAGCAGCGCGGCCCTACTCCTTGCAGCACCACCGCACCGCTCCACGCCGGCAGCAGCGCCGACGAGCTCGTTGCAGCACCACCGCACCGCCCTCCCCGGCGTGCGTAGGTCCGACGGGATCTCGTCGACCACCGCCGGTAGCACCACGACACAACTATAGTAGCACTGGCGCCCTTCGTTGGCAGCATCGGCAACCCCCCGATGGCAGCACGCGGGCACATCCTCTGACCGGATGGTAGCAACGTCGGCCTGGTTGGGTAGCATCAGCCATCACCTATGGTAGCACCACCGCACAGCTATGGTAGCAACGTCGACCTTCATTGGCAGCATCGGCGCCCCCGGATGGCAGCACCTCCTTCGACTGGATGGTAGCAACCTCGACTGCGGATGGCAGCACCTCCTCGCGCCAATGGTAGCACCGGCGGACGCCACCCACCTATGGCACCACCGCTGCTCGCCTACGGTAGCATGGCCGCTCGCAGACGGTAGCACCGCCGACCACCTATGGAAGCACCACCGCCAACCGAAGGTAGCACTTCCGCCCTTCGTTGGCAGCATCAATCTATGAAGACTGGCCGGCTTACTGCGGCGACAACGGCCTCTTCCAAAATCTGCAGCGGCGACAGCGGCCGCTTCCAAAATCTGCAGCGGCTGTTTGCAGCAATTAACGGCGGCGCCCCGGCATGCCTCCCGACAGCGCGGCGATGGCGCGCACTCAAAAAGTGGAAGAAGGGTGGGGAACGACTTGGGCCGGGAGTGGAAGCAATTTGGAGCGGCGGCGCGCTTCTATGAATTCCGGCAGCGTGGGGGATACGATAGTGCTGCTGCGAGGAGGCCATGGCGGCAATTTCTGCGGCGATTAGGAGGTGGTGGTGCTCGGGCGGTGGTGAGTGTTGAGACGGCGGCGGCGTGATGAATTTGGCTGGCGACGGGTGAGACGGCCTGGGCTGCGGTTAATGGTGAGGAGGATGGTGGACTGGAGAGGAGGGGAGAAGATAAGATCGAAGGCACGTGGTAGGACCCAGTAGCGCTGCCGTCTCCGTTTTCCTTGCCACAATGGGGCACGTGGCGAGCGTAGGAGCCGGGGATGGAACACGCCCGATCC
This sequence comes from Poa pratensis, assembly GCA_947311845.1. Taxonomy (NCBI): domain Eukaryota; kingdom Viridiplantae; phylum Streptophyta; class Magnoliopsida; order Poales; family Poaceae; genus Poa; species Poa pratensis. The sequence continues at coordinate 28,094,956 of CAMZMU010000010.1, forward strand.
CCCGGATGATTGGAAGCTTTTCCCAAAAGAAATTGCAATCATTTTTAAAGAATAGCAATCATTAATGCGTTGCGTGTACTCCTCAACCGGTTTCGAGTACGCCATCCCTATCCGGCATCTCGTGATGATCTCAATCCGTTTGTCCACTTCAGCTTTTCTGATACAAAACTCAAAAAAAAAATAGGCAAATCCTCGCTTCCTCCGCCGCTCTGTTTCTCAGTACCCATTCCTCTGCTTCTGCTCTGCTTCCGGCGATGCCCGCCTCGCCGTCGCCTTGGCGGCTTCGGGCCCTCCCGCTCCTCCTCCTCCTCGCCGGTTACTTCACCGCCCCAGCATCAGCGGCGGGGGTGCTGAGGCAGGTGGCTGGGAGGGGGGCGGATGGGCCCTTCTTCGAGCCGTTCAACGTGACCTACGACCATCGGGCTGTGATAATCGGCGGGCAACGCAGGATGCTCGTCTCCGCCGGAGTACACTACCCCCGCGCCACACCCGAGGTGAGGATGCCGTCTGCAGCAGCTTGTGCAAGGGGAGCGTTTTGGGGGAGTTGTTGGCAGCCGCTTGAGGCCGTCTCCGCGGTCTTGGCATCCTTGTTTGTCCAGGGAAACGGTGACTGCATTGCGTGTAGCGCTCACTGAACTCTTGCAAATTGTGCCAGATGTGGCCTAGTATAATTGCCAAGTGCAAGGAAGGAGGTGCAGATGTAATTGAGACGTACATCTTCTGGAATGGGCATGAACCGGCCAAAGGTCAGGTAATGTAGTTGCGCCCTTCTAATTTACTTCAGTTGGTGTAAATTTTGTCCTTGAATAGCAACTAACGCATCTTACATCCCCCCCCCCCCCCCCCCCCCCAAGTATTACTTCGAAGAAAGATTTGATCTTGTGAGATTTGTGAAGCTGGTTGCTGCTGAAGGTCTATTTTCTTCCTCCGTATCGGCCCGTATGCTTGTGCTGAATGGAATTTCGGGTCTGTTTATCATCTTGACACCTGACTGTTCAAATATCTTGATCACATCCATACTAATTAGTAATTACTAGAGTATTCAGTTCTGTGACAACTTATTTTTTCTTGTTCTATACTTATTGGTATACATTTTTCTTTTCTGAAAAGGACATATTGGTATACATGCACATGTGTGTTGTGTTCATGCACGTACCGAGATATGCATACTTGTATCCTTTTTAGCTTGTCTCTCTAGGCTCCATTATTTCTTTTGGCGGGGGACTTTATAGGCTAAAGTCAGTCTCTCTTTGACAGTGTCACGTTTCATGCACTAGCCAACACAACCAAAAGTACGAACTTATGGAAAGGGCCAGGAAATCAACATATACACTTCAACACCCCCGCTCACATGTGACTCGGTATGGCTCAAGAAGCCTATACATGAACACATAGGGGGGTGTTGGACTAGCTTCTCTTAATCGGTGCCACCCCTACCCTATCCCTACCACATATTACCTTGTTCCCAATTCAGTCCTTTCTTGTATGGCTACACAAGTACACATCCAACCGTAGCATGCGCACCTCCGTGACACTCATTTGTTGGATTTATTGTCTCTTAGTTGGAACTCCGCCTATGTCTTCTAGGCATAGCCGGTCCCAAGCCCGGGTAAAGGAGGAGGGTTGTGATAGGCTTGGCGAGCCAACGTAAAAACTAGCCAGTCCCATGGGTATGGAACTCATTTGGGCGAGAGTAGTACTAGGCTGGGTGACCTCCTGGGAAGTCCTCGTGAAAGGGTTTCATATCTAAGGGTTGTGATAGGCTTGGCGAGCCAACGTAAAAACTAGCCAGTCCAATGGGTATGAAATCCATTTGGGCGAGAGTAGTACTATGATGGGTGACCTCCTGGGAAGTCCTCGTGAAAGGGTTTCATATCTAGCCTACCCCAACTTGTTTGGGACAAAAGGCTTAGTTAAGAAGAAAAAAAAAAGTTGTCTCTTAGTTGGGCAATATTCTGCTCCATATAGGACCGCAGGCCGGATCACCGTCCTATAGAACTTACCTTTTAGCTTTTATGGGAGCTTCTTGTCACATAGGATGCCAGGTGCTTGCCGCCATTTCATCCACCCTGTCTTGATCCTGTGCCAAACATCCTCGTCAATATCATGATCATAGATGGTTAGGCATACACCAAAGAAATAAAAAAGGTCATAAATCAACTTCGGCTTGGGAGTTCATTATGATGCTGGAGTTATAAAGGGTGTGGAGACTTGAGTATTGAGTCTACCATAGTTATTTATGCTGTTGAGATTGTTAAAAATTTAGATTCTTATAAAACTATTTAATTTGATTCACGTGAGATTACAAGGCCCACATGTCGGCACCCCTAATTCTGGGAGAGGATAGGTGGTGAAGGGAGTGTGACACCGTCACTCATTCACCAACTCCTCGTTAATATAAACGATGACCAGCTAATTTTAACTCATTACGAGGTACACATTATGTAGCTTATAGCCGCAGTTATTATATTCCATACTTCCGCAAAAAAATCTTCCTCGTGCAATTGAGCTTTTGCTCGTACATTGTCTTCTGTTTTCCGCTCCCTCTAAATTAAGCATAATGTTAGCATTTTCCTTAATAATATGAATAATCTAAGTACTTCCATTACAACTTTAGACAAATTTCCTTTTATTACATTTGTGCTATTCATAAAAATGTAAATAGCATTATTCATGCTGTTTATTAATCTGTTCTTTTGTCTTGCACCTGTGCAGTGGTTTCCCAGTTTGGTTACGTGATATCCCTGGCATAGAATTTCGTACTGACAATGAACCATACAAGGTAATATATATTTCATTGTTTGATCCATGAGCTTCTTCAGATCATATGTTTCATCTTGTAACAATACCGTACTGCATGAAGTAACAGGACTCCTGCATTTGTATATGTAGCAACAAATTACAATCACAACACTATATTTTGTTGGAGGAGCACGCTCAAGCTCTTCTGTAACTACTAAGCTGTATAAATGTTTCAACAGGCTGAAATGCAGACTTTCGTTACAAAAATTGTAGACATGATGAAAGATGAGAAGCTTTATTCTTGGCAAGGTGGTCCCATTATATTGCAGCAGGTCTGAAACCATTCTTAAAGTTCAGTTATTGAACATTGTTGTTTGTTCCATTTGCCTGGTAGCCTCGTGTCGCCATGAGACGCCCTTCTTCATCACAGCGAGAAAGTCCACTATGCTAAAATACGGAAGACTATAGAAAATGGAAAAAGAAGGTTCACTCTTGAAACTCCAGCATTCCGCTATAAAGAAACAAATGTCCACTCTTAGTTCGTCGACGACTTGTTGTCAATATTGCTGGGGACTTTGCAAAGCTTGCAACCGGACAGTGTGCGGTACACTATTAGATGCTAGCTTTATTTTTGCCACTATTGGGACATGTGATTTTCTACCCCTCTGGATCTAGTTACACCGAGGACAGTACACTTACAGTCAGGGAAGTTCACAGCCACATCGAGGCAGTTTACATACTCTATTGTTTTCTGGGTACCAATTTTTTTACTATGAAACTTCCTGCTCTTGAAACAAGTTGATGCAAAACTCAGGGATTATCATATATGTCATGGTACCAAGTTTGTTACTATGAAACTTCCTGTTGTTCTTGAATATACCATCTCATTCGAGCAATGATTGTCATTTAGTATATTAGAACAAAAGATATGCACAACAAGCTTATAGTTGATGCTATATGTTAGCTCTATTATCTGCATTAGAGGTAAAAACGAGTACATGGCCTGTCTTCTTACTGGGTATTCTCTGGAGATTGCTTAACAGATTGAAAATGAATATGGAAATATTCAAGGCAAGTATGGCCAAGCAGGAAAGAGATATATGCAGTGGGCAGCTCAGATGGCGCTTGGCCTTGATACTGGCATTCCCTGGGTAATGTGCCGGCAAACTGACGCCCCAGAACAAATTGTAGGTGATCTCACAATCTTGCGAGATTATTTTTAGTTACTCATTAATTCTACAAGTTTTCTTATAGTAGGAGAGTTCTGACTATACTTTTTTGGTAGCTTGATACTTGCAATGCATTTTACTGCGATGGGTTTAAGCCAAATTCTAACAATAAGCCAACGATATGGACTGAGGATTGGGATGGATGGTATGGTGTTTCTCCGTTGTTTCCTTTGATCATTATCATGCAAATCTTACTGGTATAATCATATGTTTTATTGTGTGAACTGTGATGATTGGGAGTTTGGACCCGTGTTTAGTCTACCCAAGGAACACAGCTTTAATACATCGAGTTTCCATTTAAGATAGTCAATGGGCATTTTGTCCTCTTCGTTAACATGCACGATGGTCGTTTGTGAGTTATCTCATTTGAAAAGTTATGCTATAAGTTGATGACTGCCGATGTTGAAATATGCAAATGGCAGTTGCCTCAGAGGAGGCCATTTGAGGAGTTAAGGCTTGCACTGCTGCACGGATGCGACTGTTCGAGTGTAGGCTGCTTCTCAGATGAGCGATTCTGAAATATTCTACTTAATCCAACTTCCATATACTAATGTATGAGGTGGCTTAAGGAACATTCTGCTTTAGGAGTCAATTTTAGAATAAAGAGTTATCTCATTTGAAAAATTATGCTATACGGTTGGTTATGGCTGACAGTGAAATGCTCAAATGGCAGTTGTATAAAAGGAGTCCGTTTGAGGGGTTAAGGCGTAAGAGAGATGGGGAAAGAGACATTTTCATGCCAAGATTTCAAAAACCATCCAAACAAGACTAATTTTTTGTTATGCCCAAATTTTTTGGTAGGACAGATTTCACCACCATCGAAACATTTCACAGATCAGACAATGTTTTTAAGTTTTAACAGCACCTTATTGTCAATGGCTATGGGTGGAAATGCATTTTCGCACTGTTGGAAGCTCTTGAATTTCCTGTTTCTCCTTGCATGATCTTTACATGGTAGGAATTGTCCATCCATCCTTTGTCGAGCAAAGTCACAAAACGTATTACTGCATTTGTGCGGTATATTCCCTCCGTTCCAAAATGTAAGGCATATTTGGATTTGTTAAGACAGTGCTTTGACCAACAATTACTTGATTAATATGTGGTACAAAATCACAGTCATAGGTTGTTTTGAATGCCAATCTAGTGATAACGATTTCTGTTACATGAACCGACATTTTCTTCTCATACTCACACCAATGCGTGTCGTCTAGTACTTAGAAGATAATATCAAGATGCCACCAAACGTACAGCCCAACTGCAAACATAAAACAACAACAAAAGTAAAAACAAAAGGCAACAGGAAGCTATGAAACACTTAAGATCAAAAAGCTAAACTGTATAGGTCTGCCACTGGTTCAAGCATGCCTGCCTGATCAGGTGGCCTTTTTTGTACATAAACTACATATTAACAAAGTAATTGTTGGTCTACGACTTAGATTTAGGGACAGAGTTTTTCTTTCTTTTCTTTCTTTCTTTCTTTCTTTCTTTCTTTCTTTCTTTCTTTCTTTCTTGTATACATGTCTATGATGGACTTCTCTTTTACATATTGTTTAGCTTTAAAGTGATAAAAAGGTGTGCTGAATTCTATGTTTTTCTGTAGTAGTAGATCGTGTAAATATATCCACACGGATGAATAATGCTCCATGTTTGTCCAAATGAATGATGTACCTATTCCAAATGCAACTACCGTTTGCATATATTTCTTCAAGAACTAGGAAGTGATCCACCTTCTAATTTTGCTATTCTCTTGAAAAATGCAACCTTGCCATGTTGACTTTTCTGTTTTGATTTTGATTTTGATTTTGATTTTGATTTTGATGGTGCCCTGATTTATTGTGCAGGTATGCTGACTGGGGTGGACCTTTGCCTCATAGGCCTGCTCAAGACAGTGCTTTTGCTGTTGCTCGTTTCTACCAACGTGGCGGAAGTTTACAGAATTATTACATGGTAAGACGTTCCTCCAAAATCATTATATCGGATGTTTCTACCAACGTGGCGGGAGTCTGACCAATATCACTGATATGCGTACGGTTCCGAGATTCTGAACAAATTTTGGTGGAACGAATTTTGTTTGCAGTATTTTGGTGGAACAAATTTTGCCCGAACAGCAGGTGGTCCCCTTCAGATAACAAGTTATGATTATGATGCTCCAGTTAACGAGTATGGTATGTAAATTTCTTTATAAGTGCTAAACCTAGGCGTGAGAACTATAAAGATTTTGTTAATTTAATTCTTGTGTCAACCAATAAGAGGACTAGGACCAATCTATACAAGTAGGTAACGCTTCTTACTCATTTTGTCCATGAAATAGTAGCATGTAGCCATCACTTTGTTAAAAGCATGATTTGGTAAGCTGCTACAGTTTCAGCATTACCCATCCAGACTACTAACCAAGGTTATAAAAGCGCGCTTAAGCGCACACTTAAGCTCGCTTAGGCGCTGAGCGGAGCAAAACGCCTAGCGCTCAACTGCGCTTAAACGTGCGCTTAATTGCGCTTAGCGCTTTAATCCTTCAGAAAAGAGAAAAGCGGAGGCAAAACGCTCAGTTAGCGCCTAGCGCTTAATTGAACCGTGCTACTAACATATGGTTAGCATGTGGGTGCCTTATTATAAGAACTTAGTACATTTGTATATCATCAAGTGATTTAAGAGGAGGATGGAGTTATAGCTTAGTTTCACGTATACAAGAGATACTATCCAGAATCCATGATATGTTATTTTCAGGCATCTTAAGGCAGCCTAAGTGGGGACATCTGAAAGATCTACACACAGCTATCAAACTTTGTGAACCAGCTCTTATTGCAGTGGATGGCTCACCTCAGTATGTAAAGTTAGGATCAATGCAAGAGGTACTGCCAGTTTCTTACATTTTGTTTCATAAACTGTGTTCAAACCTTCTATTATATGTTTGTAGGAACACGTCACCTTTTGTCCCTCATTTTAGGTTTGCTGCTACTTTTTTTTGTGAAACCGAGCAGTCGGTATAGATAGGGCAGTCAGACAGCCTGGATGTGGTCATTTCTGACTGCAACTGCGTAACACCCCAGCCACTCCGGGACTGGCAGTAGTGACAGCTCTAGACTGGCCCCATAGGCCAACAAAAGTCTTTCCAGTGCACTTTGTCCTCGCTCGTGCACACCCTGGGAAACTTCCCAGAGGTCGCCCGTCCCACAACAGAACACTTAACCGAGAGGTTTTTAGGAGATAAGCTTCCTGAAAAGAAGATTCCTTACTGATATGGATAGTCTCTCAATCCTTTTAACTCGGCCAGGATGTCACAAACTGGCGAGGAGAGAAATGGTTGTGGATGAGCACAGTTTATGAGTATAACGTTGATTGCACGAACAGTGTCCTAGGGCCTCGCTACTTGGCGAGGAAGGGAGACATGTTACATGCATATGTTATAGGTGTTAATCAAACAAATAAAGTATTTTATTTAAATAGGAAACAAGAGATAAGATCTTTCTTGAGGGTCAAAACATTTCCCTCCGTATAAGGGACACCCCCGTGTATTAACCAATCTAATAACTAACAAGGTAATAAGAATTAGTTTATAAAGCTAACCTCACTCGCTTGTGATCCTAACCTATATTGTACTCCCCAGTCCCCTATGTGTGCCGTCCGGCTATCCTTATGGAGGTCATATCCTGTAAGCACCCAACCTCACTCACTTATCATCCTAACCTATATTGTACTCCTCAGTCCCTATGTGTGCCGTCCGGCTATCCTTATGGAGGTAGTCCTGTAAGCACCCTAGGATGCTTACATTGTCCGTGTAAGGGAAAATTTAGCCTACTTTCTTGTCAGTGCCCGAGATCATAGGTGTGCAATTCAGTTTAATGATCAACAGTAAGTCGAGATTCCTGCTGGCTAATCAAACTTCAGCCACTCTGGACCGCTCACAGCGGGATATACTCTTGGAGAGCCCGGAATGTCAACTCATCTCTCCCTCACGTCATGTGTATAAATATTTCTGACAGGGTAGAGTAGATAGTTCCATCACTCTGACCTAAATGAGCTGGAGCATCAATCTATAACCGCTCGGTCACAATTAGTATTTAATACACAGTTGGAGTAGGGTGGTATAGCTCCCAAGCTCTCAGTTAGCGAGTCGATTAACACCGGTTTGATCATAGCCTGACACACCGCATGCACTTTATAAACATACACACATCATGTACAAAGTGTGTGTTGGAACAAAGGGTAATACAACAGACTGAAACAATTGTATTTTCAACAAAAAACATAGGTTTAAATTCCCCTCATTTTCATCTTACTTGGGATTTAAACATTATGCTAATGATATTCTCATTATCCTCCGCACCACTCCATTAAATCTTACATAACTTGGGATGATACATTTCACTTGCTGACAAGAATGTAAGAAAAACATACTAATCATACATCTGTTTATCAGATATTTACTACTCTAGGTTATATCTGGATGGTAGGCCACATATGTATCATTTACCATAAACTAGGTGTCATCTTTTTCTTGGATATTAACAGAGGTTAAGAGGGGAGGGGCGTTTTGGCACACGGGAGCATATGGTCCTGGTTTTTAAAATGCGGTTAAACGCATTTTGAAATTTCAAATAAATACGACAAAAATTTTGCGAGTACATCTCGACATTCTGTGTGCTGACCAAGTCGTTTCAAGAAAAACCGACTTTTTTCTGCAGTGTGTAAAAAAGACAAAAATGGTGCTAAAAAAGGCTTTTCACGAGACATATTTTGTGTTTTTTACACAGGCCACAAAACTTGGTGTGCGCACCTAGAATGTCAAGATGTACGCGCCAAACTTTTGTTCAGAAATTTTTAGCATTTCGAAATGTTTTTTTCCGGTGGCAGGAGCATATGCTCCCATGTGCCAAAGTGAATTTCACGGTTAATAACCACTCATTAGTTTAAATATAAAGACCAATAGTTTTATTTTGGATGTGATCATTCTATGCACACTCTGTGTTGAATATTAATACTTTACTTACGCTCTTGTTTGATTCAGGCACACGTGTATTCCAACGAAAAAGTTCATACAAACGGAAGCATTTCAGGAAATGCACAGATTTGCTCTGCTTTTCTTGCCAATATTGATGAGCATAAATCTGTATCAGTCTGGATCTTTGGCAGATCTTATAATCTACCGCCTTGGTCTGTGAGCATACTACCAGATTGTGAGAACGTGGCTTACAATACTGCACGAGTGAGTAATCTCCAACTGCACATAACCTTGGATGTATGAGCATGAAACATATGTTTGCTTGAGTTAGGTTGCAATGTACATTACCTGGGACAGACTGAAGTTTATGTACTGTTCAGAAAACATGCAGTAACTGGCTAGTTACGAGAGTTACGACTGGTTTTCAATGGAACTGCCCCCACTGTGTCACTTTTGTCAAAGGAGTCTGGAAGCTTGTGTTGGAGTTCCATTATTTAATTAATTATGCATGCATTTCTGAATCTATCGTCGTGTTAAAAATGTGGCTATAATTGCTTGGATGTGAAGAAAATGGTCAAAAAAAAACATGATAAACTTGGGTAAATCTTACTGAATTGCGTTTGGACATTTATGAGTATTGTTAATTGTTTACTCGTTATCTTTCAGGTTGGTGCACAAACTTCGATTTTTACCTTTGAATCTGGGTCCCCAAGTCATTCAAGTCGACCAAAGCCTAGTATTTTATTGCCTGAGGTTGGTGGGTCCTATCTCTCGAGTACTTGGTGGACTTCTAAAGATCATTGGTACATGGGGTGGTGAAAGCTTTGCGACTCATGGAATATTAGAGCACTTAAATGTAACAAAGGACACATCTGACTACCTGTGGTATACTACCAGGTGAATGTTGACCTATAAGTTGTTAGAGCATGTCATTTTGTGGGCTTAGATTCTGTAGAGAAAAAACTACCAATATACTTCTCTTCTCTAGTTAGCCAATGACTAACTGCGCAGGGTTCTCTGCTTGCAGCTAGATCCAATTGAGAACCACCTTAATATATATTTCTTGAAATTTTTATCTTGGTAGATTCTCAAAGTGATATGTTTTGCTTGACCACCTGCACAGCTATGGGCTAGCAATAGATCTGTTGTGCCTTAAGAATGCTTGATCACTATGCAGTTTGATTGTCATGTACTTCACGTTCTGTTGATAATGCACTCACTATATTCAGTGGATTTAATATATTTTTTAATTTACAGTATTAACATTTCGGATGAGGATGTTGCATTTTGGAGTTCAAAAGGGGTTTCTCCTGCATTAACAATAGACCAAATTCGTGATGTAGCTCGTCTATTTGTAAACGGAAAGCTTGCAGGTATTCATTTGGAACTAGGCCATTTACTTCTAATTTATTTTTACAAACCCCATGATAAGAAATGTGTGATGTTACTGCAGTTTGAATATGTTATTTATCACATAATATTATTAGCTTACATAGTGAACCACCTGGAGGGAGTGCAGTTTTGGCTCCCGAGCACATATGCTCCTGCTGAGTACGAAAAAAAGTAAAACAACTCAAACAAATCTGAACAAAACGACAACAAATAGATCCAAGTGTTTTATATACGTGCAAGTTTCATGAAGAAATGACATTTGTGGTGGCCTGTGTGAATAAAAAACAAAATCAATGCTCTGAAAAGACATTTTTAAATCCCATGTTGGTCACTGATTTTTTTTTGCACAGAACACCACATATATCATTTCTTCACGAAACTTTGCACGTATGTAGAACATACTGCAGAGTAATCACTTGATTCCTGCACACCTGACCTCATCAAGGAAGCATCAACACCACTATTACTAGAGCGCTCATGCTTGACAGGGTCACCAGCAAATAGCAATGCTAGTAGGACTTGTACTGCCTGACAAAAAGAGTAGTAACATCAGTGAAACAACCAATTTGCGTAATATTCCCATTGTATAAGGAGTTTTTTGGTTATTTACCACACCTCTGTTATCGGCTGATGGCCTCATGGAAATACAAGTTGCATATTTCTTGCACAGTTGCTCATAATGGAATCTTTCAATATGAAGGTAGTCAAGTTGGTCACTGGGTGTCATTGAAGCAACCTGTTCAATTCATTCAAGGTCTTAATAAGTTGACATTGTTATCAGAAATTGTTGGCTTGCAGGTATTTCGTATTTTTTATGCCTTTTCTTAGCTAAATAGTAGTATTTATAGAGTTAAACCATTTGAGAGGTCAGAGTACATAGTTATTGCCTTGACATCCATGTATACCAGTAATAAGTTAACCACCATGGCACTTAGGAGTTAGCACTTAGCACTGTAACTCGGCTTATGTTTTCTTGGATTTGTGGTATCTCCTTCCCGACTAGGGTGCAACTCCTGCCAGGAGCGAATTCAGCTGTCTTAATTAAAATTCCATGGGCTTCTCTCATTAGACTCATGTTTTTCATATTATACCAAGGTTGAAACTGTGGGGTTGAACTTATAATGGGTGAAGGACTTTTGAATTGCACTGAATTGAGCTACTTGCATGCCATATGAGCATGTGATGCTATCGTTTTCATTTGAATAGCTGCCTAGCTGTATGTTTTTCTTCTATTATATATGACCTATGATGATCATGCACAAAACGTAATAATACACTATTTGATGTTTCGTACCTTGTTGGGCAATCACAAAGAATTATGGTGCTTTCTTGGAGAAAGATGGAGCTGGATTTAGAGGTCAAGTAAAACTCACTGGATTTCCAAATGGGGACATCGATCTGACTCATTCCGTTTGGACATATCAGGTAAAGCTTTGGAACTTCAGCCATGCTTACTTCCACTTTGTTCACCCTGTGAGGCAGTCGTGCAGATTTCGCATTAAGTAAAGTGCATTATAGGTCCTCAAACTGTTTCTGGGATCTCAGGTAGGTCTTGGTACTTGGAAAATCATCATTTGGGTCCTGGAAGTGCAATCAGTGGCTCATGCTACGTTCAAACCAGTCAAAAACCAGAATAGTTTGAGGACCTATATTTAGCCTAGTTTGTGGACCTCTTATGCACTCTTTTACATTGGTTAAAGATACTAGAATACTAGTATAGTATTCTTATGAAAAAGATGCCAAGTAATCTTTTTTAGAGAAAGAGAACTGGGTGCTAACCCAGTGGCAGAGGCTGCGAGTGCGCGCCTAGCCGGCCCGGGTTCGAGTCCCAGCTGCGCCTAAATGGCTGCGCCGAGGCTTACTCGAATAAACCGGGCATCTCACCTACCTAACAACGTAAAGTCAAGGGAGGGATCATTCCCCCGTTGACCACGTTTATCTTTTTTAGAGAAAACGCAAAAGCTTTGCGTTTCGTTTCTTTGAAAAGGTAGAAGTTCGTTTACAGTCCTCCAGGGAGGCGAAATTCAGAGTTACAGAGTTCAGTGAACATCCCAGTTGGGAGGTAGGATGACCCGGAGGCCGAGAGCACCGCTCTTGCTCACAACCTTGCTTCATCCTTGATCTTGGACACCAGCTCTTGTACGAGGGGTTGGGCACCCTCGAACACGCAGTCGTTGCGCATCTTCCAAATCATCCAGGGCGTCAGTAATGTGATGGAGGCGAGACCTTTCCTCATGGGCTTGGGTACGGCGTGCTTGGCACGGCTCCACCAGACCGTGAGAGAGTCCTCGTGATCAGGTGCAGCGATTGGTACCCGGAGCCAAGCCAGGATCTCGTGCCAAGTCTGGCGGGCGAAAGGGCACTCCAGGAGCAAGTGACGCATTGTCTCAGGTTCCTGATCGCATAGAGGGCAGCGGGGGTGGTGCTGCAAGCCTCGACGCGCTAACCTGTCCACCGTCCAGCATCGATCCAAATTGGCGAGCCAGTGGAAGAACTTGACCTGCGGGGGCGCCCAGGTCTTCCAGGTAAGCTTCCACGACAGGCAGGTGGTGGAGCCCTGGAACGTGGCGGCATACGCGGAGCTGGCCGTGTACTCGCCATTGGCCGTCCATCTCCAAACTAGCTGATCAGGTCTGTCCGTCAGGTTGAGGTGTTGGGTCTCCTGCCAAAGTAGCAGGTACTGTCCAATTTCAGCGACGCCGACAGTGCCCTGGATGTCGCGCACCCAAGTGTTGCCTTGAAGGCCGTCGGCCACTGTCCTGATTTTTCTGCACCTCTTGGGGATGCAGGCGTAAAGAGCGGGTGCGATCTCCCTAATGGACCTGCCATCGAGCCATCGTCCTCCCAGAATCGCGCAGTCATTCCGTTTCCGACCATCATGATGGTGGATGTGAAGAAGAGTGCGCGTTCATGGGCGGAGAACTGCAGGTCTAGCCGCTCCAAGCACGATTGCTGTCGGTCCACGAAAGCCATTGCCACCGTAGTCGGAGCGCGAGCCCCGTACGCTCCAGATCTTGTACACCCAGGCCGCCGATTTAATTAGATTGAATTTCTTGACTAACTACTGGAAATGTACCAAAGAGTATAGGTTTACAGATTAGTTTGGTAGTGAAACTGCACAGTTCTTCCATTTCTCTACCGAAGGAAATGTTGAACTTAGTATCTCTCACCATGTGTTCTTCACCCAGTTTTGATCCAGACAGGCACCTGGGTTGCCATGTACTTGAAGTATTTGGTCCTGATTTGAGATTATCATGCAAATGTTACATGTATATTTGAAATGCAGGTGGGGCTGAAAGGAGAGTTTTCTATGCTGTATGCTCCTGAGAAGCAGAAGTGTGCCAAGTGGAGTGACATGCAGATTGGCAATGTACAGTCACCCTTCACATGGTACAGGTAAGTTGGCTTTTCACCTCCATAACTTTACATTCTATCTTGCTGATGGTTTTGTATTAGTTCCTTTGTGCTTTCCAATTTCCATTACTTATAGCAGTAGCACAGACATATCGTTTCTATGACTTTAATTTTTTTACCTACTCAGCTCAAACAAATCTTTAATCAATCCGTCAAATTTATTTTCACATTTATTCCAAGGTTTTCCAATCTGCATCATGTTTTAGCTGGACAATTTATCTATTGTTGATTGTTGTTTGAAATAGCTTAGCAGGCTTGCCGCTTGGTCATCCAATCTGCATCTTGGTTGTCTTTTGCATCTTGTTTGTCTTTTAAATAGTGTTTTCTATATGCAGACTATGTTTGATAGCCCTAAAGGTACTGAACCTGTTGCCATCGATCTTGGGAGCATGGGAAGGGCCAGGTTTGGGTTAATGGGCATCTACTTGGGCGCTACTGGTCACTAGTAGCGCCAAAATCTGGGTGCCCATCTTCATGCAACTACCCAGGAACGTATAGTGAGATCAAATGCCAATCAAACTGTGGAATGCCTACACAAAGCTGGTATTAAGAATATATTTTTAGCATAATTCATTCCATGGTGGTTGGGGTTCTCTTATATATCTGTCTATTCCCTATATAATTATTTATCACATCTCTATTGTAAGCATTACATGCAGACAAGCCACAACGTCGGAATAGTTCCTTCTCATTTTGTGTGAGAATTTACCCTAAAGTGATGACACAGTATAGACAGACATAGGAGTAGTCAAGCAAATTCATAATCTTTGTCGATACATCGATATACAAAATAAATACAATGATCTAAGTTATGATTTTTTTTACATAACTTATCGAAATAGTAGATATTAGATTTTGGATTGCTATAGCTATTACACAAAATATACATCTTCTAGTTAACAGCGTGACATACAAGTAGTCAAGGAATTTCATAATCCATGTTGATACATCAAACATATAAATAAATACAATGATGATCTAAGCTATGATTACATTTACCAAATATTGTTTTGTGGAGAAACAATGTTATGTCACATAAAAGATTTGCATGTTTAGATGAACCATATCGAAATAAAGCACCATTTGGTCCCGTTCAGCGTGTTTTGACTGATAGGTCTAGATGCACCTGTTATGAAAAATGCATTTTAAAATGTCAAAAGATTCCAAAATGCATTTTAAAATGTCAAAAGGTTCCAAACAAAAAAAATCAGTGTACATCCCGACATTCTATGTTCGCACACAAAGTTCCGCGAAAGAAGATGTTTTTTGTGGCCTGTGTAAAAAGCATTTTAAATAGCCGGCTATAGCCCAGCTATACCCCGGTTATAGCCTTTCGAGAGGCTTCGGGCTACGGCTATGATCTTCATAGGCTAAAGTGATAATAGCCGCTAATAGCCCGGCTAAGTTGATTTAGCCCCTTAGCCGCTAACTTCTACCTCACAGGCCAAAGTTTTGGACCCATATTTGTCCGCTCGGCCATATTTTGGACCCAACCTCAATTCTATGATGTTGTTGGCATATAATATGTGGCCAGAAATATATCCTGAACTTACTTTTGCTACATGCTAATTGATTTTGCTGGTTATGTAATATTTGGTCAGAACAATGTCCTGAATTGCTGCTACTAAATGTTGTAATATGTGGACATAACCACGTATTATTCGTTTCTCTTATATGACTATGTTAATATTTATCATTATTTAGCAAAACGGCTATAGCCTTTCATAGCTTCTGAAATTGCCGGGGCTAAATGCAATAGCCGGCTATTTTAAACTACGACTAAAAATAATAAAAAATGTGTCATGAGAATTCATAAGAGCACCGGAATTTTTCTTCCTACACGGACCACAAAAAGTATTTTCTTTTCGTGAAACTTTGTGTGCGAACATAGAATGTCCAGGTGTACGTCCGAATTTTTTAATGGAATTTTGTTACATTTTTGAAATGCGATTTTTGGATAGTGGGTGCATCTACACCTATGAGGCAAAACAGATGTCCCCGTTCAGTTGGCACTAATCTAGTTTTCTTTCTTTTTCCCAATGAGATTTCACCACTGGGAGTTACCCCCTATTGATGGAATGTGATTAATCTACTCGTAACTCTTATGATTGCATTCACTCCATTGTGCTAGTTTTTTCACTCTGTTTTTTCTAAACAACAACCTTTTAGTAACCTTGTTTTCGATTTCTCAAGCCTAACCTTGTTTCAATCAGGTATCACGTACCGCGAGAATGGCTGCATGAGTCGGACAATCTTCTGGTTCTTTTTGAAGAAACAGGGGGTGACCCTTCAAAGATATCACTGGAGGTTCAT
Source organism: Poa pratensis (assembly GCA_947311845.1). Lineage (NCBI taxonomy): Eukaryota > Viridiplantae > Streptophyta > Magnoliopsida > Poales > Poaceae > Poa > Poa pratensis. The sequence continues at coordinate 28,110,985 of CAMZMU010000010.1, forward strand.
TACACAAAGACAATCTGCTCAAGAATATCAGAAAACTATTATCCTCCCCTTTCTGCTTGGTCACGCCTTGCCAGTGGCCATGTCTCGGTGGATACTGTAGCACCGGAACTGCACTTACAGTGTGATGATGGGCATGTGATCTCTCAGATTAAATTTGCGAGTTACGGAACTCCGTCAGGTGGTTGCCAGAACTTCTCCAAAAGAAAGTGCCATGCTTCGAGTACTCTTGACTTGGTGTCGGAGGTAAGCTTACAAGTATCAACTGCTAAACCTAGTAAATGTCTGTTGATTGTATTGGACTAATTCAAAGCATTTTTTTTAGTTTCAAACCTAATAAGTGTTTGCAAAATTCTAAACAAGGAAGAAAGTGAAAAGATTTGAAGGGATTAATTTGCGAGGTTTCTGAACACTGCAAGACTAGTTTTTTTTCCCCGAAAAGGAGATAAATCACACCAGAGAAAAAAAATGAATTTTATGTTAATCTTATTGAGAAGTGAGCCCATTATATTTCTTCTCAAGACAAACCTTGGAACTGATATCTCCGCACTGGATATTACTTTGTTTTTGAATTTATTCAGACTGTTAGACAAGGGAACACATATGCTTGAACTCGGTTAACTAACTTGATGCAAGTGTACATATCTACTAGGTGTCATAATACTATATTTTGCCTCGTTTGCAGGCGTGTGTGGGCAACAATAAATGTGCAATCAGTGTTTCGAACGATGTATTTGGTGATCCATGTCGAGCAGTCACCAAGGATCTAGCTGTTGAGGCCGAGTGCTCGTCGTCATCACACACCGAAGAATCTCGAGATGAGATGTGATATGGAATTCTTCGTGACGACGGGTGGAAGGGAGCGTTTCGCTATCTCTGCGGGCCGCTTAGCTGCATGGTGTCTGTGCATTGTCGTGATTATTCATCTACGCGTGTAAAGATAATCTTAAAGTTAAAAAATGAGAAAGGGCAAACAAACTATGCGCACAGGAGGCCCGAAGGCCTTGAGCTTACAGATGATGCTCAAGGCAACACGGTAATATGTGATAACATGTTCTGTGATGGGGACTTTGGATCCTGGAAGGCATTCTCTCTTCCTTTCTGTATTTTGAGAAGATTTTATTCAACTGAAGAAATTTTACAGCATGCTTTCTAAATCAACACCGTTTTCTACAGAATTGTCATTCTCATCTGAACAAACTTGAAGAGACAAGACATACTGGACAACCAAAACTCACGCTTGAAACATCAGGCTACAACATAAATGCTATAAATCATTTGTATTAAGAGGAATAATATAAATTCAAATTACAAGATCCAAACAGGCCAAAAGAGAGCGGATTTACAGAGAACTGAAAAGTGCTATGACCTACTAGGCTGAGATAAGATAAAAAAGAATGGCTGAATCACAACTTCTGTCTACCATCCACCGGATCGACTAAAGCAGCAACCTCTGTAGAAGCAGCTCCAGACTACCAAAACTGTGACGTCGCCTATACAGAACCGGGAGGTCCTTCCAACCGAATGTAGTCGTACATGACCCCGAAGAAGATGCTGCCAGTGCCCGCTCTCGGCTGCGTGATGTGGATGGTGTTGTTGCCTTGCCGGAGCAGGCTCCCGCTGATCGGAAACTCCAGGTTCCACTCCTGGCCATGGTCGCCGTGCCTGGCGATGGTGTTGCCGCCGTTGCCGAACGTCGGCGTCGTGAAGCTTCCGGCACCACGCCTCGTCGCTCCGTTCACCTGGACCTGTAGTCTTGCCATGTGAGCGGCCGATAGAGCAACGCGTAGGGTGTAGGTGCCGTCCGGCACGACATGATCAAAGTGGAACCGTATCTGCCGCGTCGTCGGTACAATGCCGTCGCCCACCTTTCTGCATAATAACAAAGATCAACAACGTTATTACTTATGTCGTCGTCAGTAACTTGGTAATAATCATCTGCATATCTTACCTTGTGACGTGGGCGAAGAACCAGTCCTTGGAGTGATGGCTTTCGCCGACGGTGAAGACAGGATCCTCCGTCGGGTACAACTCGCCGTACCTCTCCCACAGACCATACTGCCTGTACTTGTCCTTGTTGAGGAAGAGCTTGTTGGTGGGGTATTTGGGGTCGGTGTCGGGGACGAACATCTCCGCCGCGCTCCTGTCAGGGACACCAATCTCCCACAGCGTCGGCCCGGATCTCGGAGGCTCAAACACGAGGTCTCCGAGGTTGATAGCGCCGGCGGGTGTGACCGTCACGCGGGTGGTGTTCATGTAGTCTCCGAGAACACCAGGAACCCACGCGTAGAGGTTGTACTCTCCTGCACGGACATTGTCGATGCTGAACTCACCGGAGGTCGCCGACGCCCTCGTCCAGAACTGGTAGCCCTTGCTCTCCGTCGCCCAGGAGCCAGGCTGCCCGGGAGCGGCCAGGCCGACGTAGGCTTCCCGAGCGGGTATGTTGTCCCTGCTCACGTGCCTGTCGCTGACCAGTAACCTGCCGGTGACGGAGCCTCTCTCGGCGGCTTTGTGGAAATCCGGTGACTCCGGAAGCTGTAGGGCCATTTGGCGGCCTCGGCCTCCGCCGTGGCCTTGGCGTCCTCCCAGAGCGCCCGCGGGTTGCCCTTGGCCGCCGGGTTGGAGTTGAGGTAGACGAACACCGGGCCCAGGACCTTCTTCCAGTACTCGCCGTCCTTGATGCGCGCCACGATCTCGTCCCCGACGTAATGTGACCCATGAAACACGCTGAGGCAGGTGGGCCCGACGTGGGAGGTGAGGTCCCGCTTGAGTGGCCCGCCGGTCTTGAACTCGTTGCTGGGGGCGACGAGCCAGAAGCCGACGGGGTTGGGGCGGCTGCCGGTGCTGACCCAGCCGTGGACCCTGTTGTCCCTGCTGTCCAAGGTGTACTGGTACTTGTCGTCCACCTCCCCCTTGAACTCCGACTGCTTGGGGTTCACCAGCAGCACGGCCTCCTGGTACGCCAAGGGCGAGCCGCGAGGCGGGTTCCTGTCGATGTCCGTCGGCATGTACCTCTGGATGTCGTCCGAGACGGCCATGTAGTCAAACGTCTCGTTGTTGAGCTTGAAGGCGAGGCGGGCGACGCTGATGTTGATGGCGGGCGTGTCGGCGGCGTGCTCCAGGATGGTGTAGCTGTAGAACCCGGAGCTGCCTTTGAGCATCACGAACCTCTTGTCGACGTTGAGCAGGACGCCGTCGTGGGAACGTGCGTCGTCGTAGGTCCTCCGGAACGACAGCTCCACCTGATCCTCGCTTTGGGACACCACCCTGAACTCCGAACCATCAAGCCTGCATGGATCATGCATGCGAATTAATCAGAGATTCTAATGCACATATATATGTAATAAAACTAATAAGACAATCAGGTGAAGTACGTACTGTTGTGTCTTGCCCTGCTGCGTAGGGATGCTCCAGACCATGTCCCAGTACCTGAACAAAACAATTACACATCGATCAGGCATATGCTTGCATGAAGTTGCACTTAATATATGTATCTCCTCGTCGTTAATTGTGATTAACAGAATAGTACTAACCCGCCTTTGCCTTTTGCCTTGGTGTTGTACAAGAGGTTTTTCTCCCCACCGTAGCGGATGCCGGTGACTTTGCCCACAGGCTTCGACAAGGTCAGCTGCACCACGCCGTTGTCCACCACCACGTGCTTCCTGTCCACATGCAGCTTAACGCCGCCGCCCGACGGTGCCGCCGCCGCCGCCGACACGGCGGCGACCTGTAGCAGCACGGCGAGGACGAGCAGGATGATCGAGCGCGTCGTCGTCATCGATCGTGAAGAAGTGCGCGCGTGTATCGCCGTGTTGCGAAATCGAGGATACCGTCGATCGATCTAAGACGAGTCAGTCGATTCAACTTGTTGCTCCTGGTACGTAAGTAGCTCTCGCGGGGCTTCCAATATATGGAACGCGGCCCCAGGTGAAAAGGAACCGAATCGGACTGCGATTTGGTTCCTCTAGTCTAATCTAGACCGAAACCAACATGTATTTGTACCATCGTACTCCTACCAGGAGTAGAAAAGTACTGAGTAATTGTCTGTCTGTCTGGCCCCAAACGAAATTTTTGACTCCAAAATTAAATTCCGTCTTGTGAGTAGCACTGGTAGAGAACAGGCCTTTCGTCCGGGCCATTAGTCCCGGCCGCGGCCTGGGCCGCGACTAATGGTCCGGACACGTCGCCCCGAAAACGCTTCGGCGTACGGCACCCAATAGTCCCGGCTCGTTAGGGCCCAATAGTCCCGGTTTGACTAAAGGGGTCTGCGGCCTGGTGCCCCCCTTTAGTCCCGGTTTGTATCTCAAACCGGGACTAATGGTCTGGCCCTATATATATGGCAGCCCCTCTCCCCTCTCTCTTGTTTTTTTCCTGGTGGGAGGTGGTGTAGGTTTGTGCTAGTTTTTTTTTTCATATGCACTAGAGGTGTTCGGTGAAATGCCTGTTAGAGCGATGTCACTTGAGTTCACACAAGACAAACATGATATGAGGTGCCCGAGCCACACTTAAGCTTCCTCCTCTTTGTTTCCAAGTGTCCTAAAAGGTTAGCAACTATTTTCTCGTTTAGACCGTGCAGTAATAATTTTAGCATCGTGATTGCGTTTGATATACAGTTGTATGATGCAGATGAGCCATCCATGGATGTACGGTGACTGACGCACATCCGCTTACAGAGAAGGCGTGCGTTCTTTTCGCGATGCGGCCGAGGCGAACAAGCATGGGGGTGGCTTTATGTTTTGTCCATGTGTTGAATGTCGGAATGAGAAGGATTACACTTCCTCAAGAGTCATTCAGAGCCACCTGCTTCGGTCCGGTTTCATGTCCGGCTATAATGTTTGGACCAAGCACGGAGAGAGAGGGGTTATGATGGAAGACGGCGATGAAGAAGAGAACGATGATGACAACTACCGATCTATGTTCCCTGAATACGCTGATACCGAAATGGAAGACAATGAAGAAGAAGAGGGTGAAGAACGGGCACCAGATGAGCCCGCTGATGATCTTGGTCGGGTCATTTCTGATGCAAGCCGAGGCTGCGACACAGAAAAGGAGAGGTTGCAGTTCGAGCAGATGTTACAGGACCACAACAAATTGTTGTACCCAACTTGTGAAGATGGCCAGAAGAAGCTGGGTAGCACACTGGAATTGCTGAAGTGGAAGGCAGAGACCGGTGTGACTGACTCGTCATTTGAAAAGTTGCTGGTACTAATGAAGAAGATGCTTCCAAGAAAGAACGAATTGCCCGCCAGCACGTACGAAGCAAAGAAGCTTGTCTGCCCTCTAGGATTAGACGTGCAGAAGATACATGCATGCCCTAATGACTGCATCCTCTACCGCGGTGAGAAGTACGAGAATATGGATAAATGCTCGGTATGCACTGCATTGCGGTATAAGATCAGAAAAGATGACCCTGGTGATATTGAGGGCGAGCCACCCAGGAAGAGGGTTCCTGCCAAGGTGATGTGGTATGCTCCTATAATACCACGGTTGAAACGTCTGTTCAGAAACAAAGAGCATGCCAAGTTGTTGCGATGGCACATGGAAGACCGTAAGAAAGACGACAAGTTGAGGCACCCCGCTGATGGTCGGCAGTGGAGAAAAATCGAGAGAGAGTTCGGGGACTTTGCAGGTTACGCAAGGAACTTATGATTTGGTCTAAGTACAGATATCATGAATCCTTTTGGGGAGCAGAGCTGCAGTCACAGCACCTGGCCCGTGACTCTATGTATCTACAACCTTCCTCCTTGGTTGCATGAAGCGGAAGTTCATTATGATGCCAGTGCTCATCCAAGGCCCGAAGCAACCCGGCAACGACATTGATGTGTACCTAAGGCCATTAGTCGATGAACTTTTGCAGTTGTGGACCAAACCAGGTGTAAGTGTGTGGGATGAGCACAAACAGGAGACATTTGACCTACGAGCGTTGCTTTTCGTAACCATCAATGATTGGTCTGCTCTTAGTAACATTTCAGGATAGACAAACAAGGGATACAATGCATGCACACACTGTTTGGATCAGACAGAAAGTATATATCTGGACAAATGTAGGAAGAATGTGTACCCGTACAATCGTCGTTTTCTTCCGCACAAGCATCCCTTAAGGCAAAAAGGCAAGCATTTTAATGGCAAGGCAGAAACCCGGACGAAGCCTGTCACCCGTACTGGTGCTGAAGTATTTGGTATGGTCAAGGATTTAAAAGTAATCTTTGGAAAGGGTCCTGGCAGCCAACCTGTTCCGAACGGCGCTGATAAGCACGCACCCATGTGGAAGAAGAAATCTATATTTTGGGAGCTACCCTATTGGGAAGTCCATGAGGTCCGCTCCGCAATCGACGTGATGCACCTGACGAATAATCTTTGCGTGAATATTCTAGGCTTCCTGGGCTTGTATGGGAAGTCAAAAGATACACCGGAAGCACGGGAGGACCAGGAACGTCATAAAGGACGAGACGGCATGCATCCAGGGCAGTTTCAAGGGCCTGCCAGCTACGCTCTTACCAAGGAAGAGAATGAAATCTTTTTTGAAGTCCTTTTCAGTATCAAGGCCCCGTCTGGCTTCTCGTCAAATATAAAGGGAATAGTAAATATGAAAGAGAAAAAATTCCAAAACCTAAAGTCTCATGACTGCCACGTGCTTATGACGCAATTGCTTCCGGTTGCATTGAGGGGAATTCTAGCGGAAAATGTTCGACTGGCCATTGTGAAGGTATGTGCATTACTCAATGCAATTTCTCAGAAGGTAATCGATCGAGAAAGTCTATCAGGGTTACAAATTGATGTGGTCCAATGTCTGGTCAGCTTCGAGTTGTTGTTCCCGCCATCCTTCTTCAATATTATGACGCACCTCCTAGTTCACCTAGTCGAAGAGATTAGAATTCTCGGTCCTGTGTTTCTACACAATATGTTCCCCTTCGAGAGGTTCATGGGAGTCTTAAAGAAATATGTTCGTAACCGTGCTAGGCCAGAAGGAAGCATCTCCAAGGGCTATGGAACAGAGGAGGTCATTGAGTTTTGTGTTGACTTTCTTCCTAACCTTAAGCCGATTGGTGTTCCTGAATCTCGGTATGAGGGGAGGCTAACTGGAAAAGGCACACTAGGAAGGAAAGCAACGGTATGTAGGGACGGGCATTCTTTCACTCAAGCACACTACACAGTTCTACACAATTCCACCGTGGTGGCTCCGTATATCGAGAGACACAAGAATATTCTACGCTCCGAAAACCCGGGGAAGGCTGACTCCTGGATTAAAGGGGAACACGAGAAGACTTTCGGCAGTTGGTTGCAGACACATCTCATGAATAACACGATTGTTGGAGATCAGCTGTACTTGTTGGCCAGTCACCATCTTCGACTATATGTACTTTCCAAGGGTACGAGATAAATGGGAATACATTTTACACGAAGGCCCAAGATAAAAAGAGCACCAACCAAAACAGTGGTGTCCGCTTTGATGCAACAGACGACAATGGGCAGAAGTACATGTCTACCAAACCGAAAAAAAGAAAAGATAATCAAAGAATACATCGTCCGATGAGCCAAAGCGCCACATAGTTCTTTCAGGGAAAAGAAACATCGTGGGAGTGGATGACAAGACAGACATGTCAGAAGATTATAATAAGTTTCATGAAATTCCGCCCTTCAGAGAGAAAACTGACCCAAGCATCCTGTTAAATGATGAAGATTCTCCATGGCTACGGCTCAGAAGAAAACAGAAACAATAGATAGGGATGTTGGTGATGTGTAATAATGTATTAAACCTTTTATGTAATGCATTCTATGGAATGTATTAAACCTTTATGTAAGGAGCATGTGTAAGAAGCTTCAATCAGCTGCAGTTTTACCAACACAATCTCTGCATTCTCCAAGATCTTTAGCATTTCCAAGTGATAGAACAAAACATACGGTTTCCCCTGCATACAGCCCGACGGTGGCTCGTGAGTGCCCGCATATCAAATGCACCGTCAGACGTATGCAGGGAATCCGAATGCTTTGTTTACGAAATGAACTACAATGAGTACAGAGTGAGTGCCAAACATGTCCGAGAGGTGGGCTATATATAGGGTCACTGTATTCTGAAAACTCTAAACACTGAAGAGAACAAAACACACGGTTTCCCCTGCATACAGCCCAACGGTGGCTCGTGAGTGCCCGCATATCAAATGCACCGTTGGACGCATGCAGGGAATCCGAATGCTTCGTATACCAAAATGAACTACAATGAGTAGACACTGAGTGCTGAACATGTCCGGGAGGGGGGCTATATATAGGGTCCGTGTTGATGTAGGTTGGTCCCGATTTTCACGGATTTGTGCGGAGGGAACGATGAACACGAAGAACAACGGAAGAACTCAAGAACACAAAGATGGGAATCACTCAAAACAAGGATAAATAGCAAGTAGCAACTCAGCAAGACTCAATTGGTAACAAATCTCCGAGGGTAGCCCCCAAGCACACCTTACTCTTAGAATTGTTTGTCCAATTGGTCAATCCAACCAACCCAATCTAACCACTCAAAGAGGGAAGATTAGCAAGTAATCGCAACTACAAGCGGAAGCCTTGGTATCCACGTAGGGATCTTCTCCTCAAGAGGAGGTCTTGGTTCATCTCCACAAGGGGAGGCCTTGATTCATCTCCATAGGAGGAAAGAGACACTTTGAGAAGAAGGAGCAAGGCTCTACTTTAGTTCCCAAATCATAGTCTAACCCTAGATCTGGAGGGGATGGGTCTATTTATAGTCTATGTCACGAAGTAGGTGAAAAGGTGGGAGGTACAAGGCCACACGGGCCCGTCAAGCGCGCAGGCTGAAGTTTCGGGCAGACCGGCGTGGAGGCCGGCCTGGGGGCCGGGTCAGGGGCCGGCTGGAGGCTGGCCGGGGATGGAGCACGACCGGACCTGGGGCCGGCCCAGACCGGCTGGGAGGCCGGTTGCCTCGGGTGTGTGGCCGGCTGGGGGGCCGGATGCTTCGGGAGATGGTCCGGCCTGTGGCCCGGCCTAGGCCGGCCTGGAGGCCGGTTGTGTCGGGAGGCAGTCCGGCCCTGGAACCGGCCCAGGCCGGCAGGGGGCCGGCTCTCCAGTCTTCTCCGCTTCTTCTCCATCGTCTTGCGTCATCTCTTGGCCATCTTCTTGGGTCTTCTCTTGGTCATCTTCTTCACTCCATTGTGGGCCGTCATCAAGGTGGTTCCTGAGTATGCACAAAGTATCCGAATGAAGTAGCAACCCATTCAAAGGAGTGTCGAGGTCACACATAGATAGGAGTGAATTCACCTTATCATGGAGAGCTTTGACTCTTGCTCTTGTCATTGGGCCACTTGTTGTAGGAGCCGTAGGTTGGGCTACATCATCTCCCCCCCCCCCTTGGAAAAGAGTCGTCCTCGACTCTTGGTCATCCTCATCGCTTGATGTTCCAAGGTATGGCGATAGGTCGGCGACGTTGAAGGTGTCATGGACCAAGTGTTTGGAGTGGAGATGTCGATCTTGTAGGCATTGTCGTTGATGCGCTTGATAACCTTGAAAGGTCCATCTCCACGAGGGTGAAGCTTGGACTTCCTTGCATCCGGAAAGCGATCTTTGCGAAGGTGTAGCCAAACAAGGTCTCCTTCTTCAAATATCATGGCGCGCTTGTGTTTGTTCATCTTCGTAGCATGGTCTTTGTTGTGCTTCTCAAGCGTAGTTCTTGTTTCCTCATGGAGCTTCTTCATGTAAGCGGCTCGCTTGTCGAAGTCCATGTTAACTTGCTCACGGAGTGGAAGTGGTAGCATGTCGAGCGCGGTGTAGGGGTTGGAGCCATAGACGATCTCGAAGGGTGTTCTCTTTGTTGCGCGATGTAGTGCTCGATTGTAGGCGAACTCGGCGTGTGGGATGCACTCTTCCCAATTCTTCAAGTTAGGCTTGATCAACACACGAAGGAGTGTGGATAGGCTTCGGTTCACCACTTCGGTTTGGCCATCGGTTTGAGGGTGGTATGCGGTGGAGAATAGTTGCTTGATTCCCATCTTGGCCATCAAAGTCTTCCAAAAATAGCTCACGAACTTGACGTCACGATCCGACACAATGGTCTTGGGCTCCATGAAGACGGACGATTTCCCTGAAAAACAAAGTAGCAATATGTGAAGCATCGTCGTCTTGTTGCATGGTATAAAGTGTGCCATTTTAGAGAAGCGATCAATGACGACAAAGATGGAATCCTTGTTTGTTTTAGTGCGTGGGAGTCCTAAGACAAAATCCATAGCTATATCGGACCATGGGTGATGTGGAATAGGCAAAGGTGTATATAAGCCATGAGAGTTTAGAGTAGACTTAGCTTTGAGACATGTAGAACATCGTCGAACTAGGCGTTCCACATCACGCTTCATTCTTGGCCAATAGTAGTTGGTGGCGAGCATGGCGTAGGTCTTGTCGCGGCCAAAGTGACCCATGAGTGATCCTCCATGAGATTCCTTCAAAAGGACCAAACGAAGCGAAGACTCGGGTATACATAGTTTGTTAGCCTTAAACAAGAAACCTTGGTGCAAATAGAAATCACCAATTCCTTTGTGCTCCGAACATTGAGCGAAAATGTCTCCAAAGAAAGCATCGGTAGCATACAACTCTTTATCTCATCCAAACCCAAGACACTAATGTCAAGACGTGTAAGTAGGTTGGCCTTGCGGGATAGAGCATCCGCGACCACATTGTCTTTACCTTTCTTGTATTTGATTACAAAGGTAAAAGACTCAATGAACTCAACCCACTTAGCATGTCTTTTGTTCAAATTTGTTTGACTTTTCAAATATTTCAAGGATTCATGGTCGGAATGAATGACAAATTCCTTAGGACGAAGGTAATGTTGCCACACATCCAAAACACGAACCAAAGCAAATAACTCTTTGTCATAAATGGGGTAATTCAAGCGAGCTCCATCTAGTTTCTCACTATGGTATGCGATGGGTCTACCATTTTGCATAAGCACTCCACCAATGCCCAATCCACTTGCATCGCATTCAATCTCAAATGTCTTAGAGAAATCCGGAAGGGCAAGGAGTGGTGCTTCGGTTAATAACCGTTTGAGCTCATTGAAAGCAAAATCATGTGCATTGCCCCAAATGAAAGGTACATTTTCTTTGTAAGTTCATGGAGGGGGCAAGCAATTGTGGAAAAATCCTTGATGAAACGGCGGTAAAATCCGGCAAAACCAAGAAAACGTCTCAACTCCTCAAGTGACATCGGAAAAGGCCAAGTCCGAATTGCTTGTATCTTTGCTTCATCAACTTCGACTCCATCCGAAGAAACAACAAAACCCAAGAAAACAAGTTTGTTGGTGGCAAAAGTGCACTTAGAAAGATTTGCATAAAGCTTTTCATTGCGAAGAACCAACAAAACTTGAGCAACATGAGAAGTGTGCTCTTCCAAAGATTTGCTATAATAAGGATGTCGTCAAAGTATACCACAACAAATTTCCAATGAAAGGACGCAAAACATGATTCATGAGACGCATAAAAGTAGAAGGTGCATTGGAAAGACCAAATGGCATGACAGCCATCATAAAGACCAAGCTTTGTTTTAAATGCGGTCTTCCATTCATCACCTTCACACATCTTATTTGGTGATATCCACTTTTAAGATCAATTTTGGAGAATATAGCGGAACCACAAAGCTCATCAAGCATATCATCAAGTCGAGGGATAGGATGGCGATACCGAACGGTATGGCGTTGATGGGCGACAATCCATGCAAAGGCGAAGAGTGTTGTCGTGCTTGGGTACCAAGATGACGGGCACGGCGCACGGACTCAAGCTCTCGCGGATATGTCCCATGGCAAGAAGTTCTTGTATTTGCCGCTCGATCTCCTTTGTCTCTCGGGGTTGGTGCGGTAAGGAGCGCGGTTTGGTAGCGGTGCGCCGGGAACAAGGTCGATGCGGTGCTCGATTCCGCGTAGAGGAGGTAGTCCCGGTGGCACTTCTTGAGGGAAGACATCTTCAAAGTCCTTCAAAAGAGACAACAAAGAAGGAGGAAGGTTTGTGAAAGTGTTAGTCATAGAAACTTCACCCTTGCATATGAGCACATAGTGGAGGGTGGATGGGTTCTCTCTCAACTCCCTCATCTCTCTCTTGTGGCAAATAGTGTAAGTTTTGTGGGAACTCTCTTTGAAGTGTCACACTCATTTGGCTTGTGGCTCTCACTCACTTTATGGTGGGTCTCTCGCTCACCACTCATCTCACTGACGAACGATCTTGTTGTGCCCTTGCAATAGTCTTGGCGTTGTCGGCGATGACTTGACTTGGTGTCATGGGACGAAGGACGAAGGTCTTGTCGTTGTTCTTGAAGCTATAGTAATTTGTCCTTCCATCATGCATAGCACCCTTGTCAAATTGCCATGGACGCCCAAGAGTAAGTGACAAACGTCATAGGCACAACATCACAATCAACCGTATCTTCATAGGCTCCAATCTTGAAGGACACTTGCACCATGTGTTGAATCTTGACGGCTCCGGTATCACTCAACCATTGCACATGGTAGGATGTGGGTGCTTCTTGAACTTCAAGTTGAGCTTATCACAAAGTTCTTTGCTCGCTAGTTGTGGCAACTTCCACCATCTATGATGACCTTGATGGACTTTCCATTGATTCCCGCTCTTGTTTGAAACAAGTTGCATCTTTGGTCTTCTTCCACTTGAACATTGGTGGTTAAGCTCTTGCCACAACCAAGGAAGGGTTGTTGTCGCCATCACAATATATCTCACTTTCTTCTTCTTGAGCACTTTGCATTGTGGCGACCTTGTTCAAAGCATTGTACTCATCTTCACTCATAGATTCATACTCTCCCATGTCATTGATGATCATGACCTTCTTGTTGGTGCACTCAAAAGATTTGTGCCCTTGTCCGCCGCACTTGTAGCATTGCAAAGTCTTGTGCCGGACGAAGATCCTTGAGGCGCCTTGGTAGGGGAGGTACTTTCTTGAAAGGTTGAGGCGCTTGAGGTGTCGATGTAGAGACTCTTGGAGGACCTCGAGTGTTCGCTTGAGGAAGAGCTTGTGAAGGTGTAGTGTTGACGAAGAAGGCTTGTTGGCGAAGAATGCCTTTGTCTTGAGGTATTTGAGCTCTTCAAGCACGTGGCGCTCGGCCTTGGAAGCTTGATGTACTAGCTCACCAAAGAGGCATATGGTTGGAACTCCACGATCTTCTTGATTGGATAGTTGAGGCCATTCATGAAACGAGCCATGGATTGCTCTTCGTACTCGTTGACATTGGCTCTCATCATGGAGATTTCCATCTCCTTGTAGTACTCGTCAACCGACTTCAACCTTGCTTCAACTCTTGCAACTTCTTGTATAAGTCTCTAGTGTAATGGCTTGGCACGAAGCGCTTGTACATTGTTTCTTTCATTTCAACCCAAGTGTCAATTGGTTGTTGGTGGTTAGCGACGCGAGCATCTTGTAGTTGTTCCCACCACAAGAGGGCATACTCTTCAAACTCCATCGAGGCTAAGGCAACCTTCTTGTTGTCGGAGAAGCGTTGCACGGAAGATCTTGTCAACCTTGAGTACCCATGAGAAGTAAGCTTCCGGATCACTTGTGCCGTAGAACTTGGGTATGTCAAAGCGGACGTTGGTCAAGTCATCATAGTTGTCACGATGGCACCACGTGGGAATGCACGTCCACGTCTCCTTCGATTGAGTCCATCACCATTGTGTTGGCTTGACTCGTTATCACTTGACTCGGAACGTGGTGTTGTGACGATCATGTGGAAGTTCTTGACGAGGACGAGGATCATGGAGGAGGTAGCTCTTGTTGATGAACGGGTTGTTCGTTATTGTTCGCATTGTCATGATTTTGATGACGTGGCCTTGGAGGATGACGGGGTGACGTCCTTGTTCACAAAGTCATTCGCACCCGGACGCCATTGTCATTAGCCAATGGGTCATGACGATCACGTTGTTGCGGTGGTGGTGATGGTATGCGTTCGTGACGTTCATCATTTTGGTGAGGTTGTTCTTGATGCGCATTGGCATTGTTCGCGTGAAGATCATGTGGTTGTTCAACGTTAGGAGGAGGTCGTTCATGGGCGTCGCGCCTTGGTCATGTTGACGTTCTTGTCGAGGTTCATGACGTCCATGACGTGCTTGTGTCGACCTTGAGGTGCTTCTTGTACGGCTTGAGCGTGAAGAAGCTCGTTGTCGCACAAGGTTGTTGAGAGCTTCGGTCACCGCTCCATATGCTTCTTGCGCATGCATGCGTCGTTGAAGTTGTTCTCTTGAGCTTGAAGACGGCGCTCGTAGCGTCCTAGCCATCACGAAGAAGGTGTCGAAGACCAACAAACTCCGTTTGTGTGACATAGCCATGATCACCGCGAACTCCACCATGGATTTCATCGTCCGAGCTTGAGCTTCCGTTTGTACTTCCCCTAAACATTTTCTCAAGAACAAGTGAGATATGTGGTAAGGAAAACCAAGACAAACTATATCCCAAGTATAATGTGGCTTGAGAGGAGAGAATCCGGTTCTAACACCCACACACACACTTATGAGGATAGGAAGGTATGAAGTGGCAAACGAAACAAGCAAACCGCGAAAAGATATTGTCAAAGGTAGAGAAAATCCACAATGATCAAATTACCAAAGAAACTCCAACCACAAAGTATCAAGAAACACACACAAAAGCGAATGATGGGGTTGGGCGACCAAAGGGCGAGCACTCGAAGATAGACAACCTAACGAAGACTACGTGCTCAAATGTCACCCAACACAAGAGGACGCTAGCTCAATTGCTTTTGTGGGCAACGGATTTGCACAAGTTACACACTCACTCTCACTTTGGCGGTTCAAGCTTTGTCGCAACCTACAAGAGATGATACTTGGCACTACTCATGTTCTTTTCTTTCTCTTTTTTTTTTTGATTTTTGACGATGATTCCTTCTCTTTTGCTAGTGCCAAGCTCTCTAACGATACACACTCGCCAATACTTTGAAGACAAACACTCAACACGTGCAATGCCTCGCAATATCACCGAGCTAGTCCGATAGGTCAAGTTACGCGAAAGGAAGAAGGGTTCACAACGGATTCCGATGACGGGGAAATGCCGAGTCCTTGGTGTCGTCTTTGCTTGGCGTTGATGACGCGTTGTTGCGGAAGCTTGTCGATGTTGTAGACGTTGCACACACCGGAAAAGGACTCAAACAACAAAGGAGAATTGCCAAAACGAACCGAGGAAAAAGCAGGAAGAGAAAAAATTCTGGCAAACCGGCCCTGGGGCCGGCCTGGGCCGGCTGGGAGGCCGGACGCGTCGGTGGCTGGCCGGCCTGTGGCCCGGCCTGGGCCGGCTGGGAGGCCGGCTCCGCTGGATCTCGAAAATCCGCAAATTTCGGGCGGAAAAACGACGCGAAAATCCTCGATTTCGTGGGAAATTGGCAAAATTAAGGCTAGGGAACGCAAACAAGGGTGGAGGGGTCCTAAAGCAACAGATCCATGGATCAAAACTACCAAAAACTCATCAAATCGACCAAATCGCTCGAATCCCAAAATGGCTATTTTTGGTGGAAATTTTCGAATTTCTCAAAAACGAAGAAAAATTTGGTGGATTTTGGTGGAAACACAAATCAAATCCGTGTCAACCTAGAGCTCTGATACCATATGATGTGGTTGGTCCCGATTTCAGGATTTGTGCGGAGGGAACGATGAACACGAAGAACAACGGAAGAACTCAAGAACACAAAGAGGGGAATCACTCAAAACAAGGATAAATAGCAAGTAGCAACTCGGCAAGACTCAATTGGTAACAAATCCCCGAGGGTAGCCCCCAATTCTCCTCTCCCAAGCACACCTTACTCTTAGAATTGTTTGTCCAATTGGTCAATCCAACCAACCCAATCTAACCACTCAAAGAGGGAAGATTAGCAAGTAATCGCAACTACAAGCGGAAGCCTTGGCATCCACGCAGGGATCTTCTCCTCAAGAGGAGGTCTTGATTCATCTCCACAAGGGGAGGCCTTGATTCATCTCCATTGGAGGAAAGAGACACTTTGAGAAGAAGGAGCAATGCTCTACTGTAGTTCCCAAATCATAGTCTAACCCTAGATCTGGAGGGGATGGGTCTATTTATAGTCTATGTCACGAAGTAGGTGAAAAGGTGGGAGGTACAAGGCCACACGGGCCCGTCAAGCGCGCAGGCTGAAGTTTCGGGCAGACCGGCGTGGAGGCCGGCCTGGGGGCCGGGTCAGGGGCCGGCTGGAGGCTGGCCAGGGCTGGAGCACGACCGGACCTGGGGCCGGCCCAGACCGGCTGGGAGGCCGGTTGCCTCGGGTGGGTGGCCGGCCCTGGATCCGGCCTAGGCCGGCTGGGGGCCGGATGCTTCGGGAGGTGGTCCGGCCTGTGGCCCGGCCTAGGCCGGCCTGGAGGCCGGTTGTGTCGGGAGGCAGTCCGGCCCTGGAACCGGCCCAGGCCGGCTGGGGGGCCGTCTCTCCAGTCTTCTCCGCTTCTTCTCCATCGTCTTGCGTCATCTTTTGGCCATCTTCTTGGGTCTTCTCTTGGTCATCTTCTTCACTCCATTGTGGGCCGTCATCAAGGTGGTTCCTGAGCATGCACAAAGTATCCGAATGAAGTAGCAACCCATTCAAAGGAGTGTCGAGGTCACACATAGATAGGAGTGAATTCACCTTATCATGGATAGCTTTGACTCTTGCTCTTGTCATTGGTCCACTTGTTGTAGGAGCCGTAGGTTGGGCTACATCACGTGTGCTTCTTTAGTCCCGGTTGGTAACACCAACCGGGTCACCAACCGGGTCATGTGGCTCACGAAGTGGTCGTGATAGTGCTGATCCAACAGCTCACAATCCCTCAAAAGAAACACACCCCTGATCCAACGTGTCACAAGCGCTTGAAAGAAACACACGATCCGTGTGCTTCTTTAGTTCCGGTTGGTAACACCAACCGGGACTAAAGTCGGGCTTTGCGGTCACGACTCGTGTCAGCCACGTGTCCTCCCCCAGCGCTGCCCTAGCCACGTGTCCTCCCCTAGCGCTGCCCTGGAGGTCTTTTTATATTCTCGCCGACGGGGTAAACCCTAATCCACCATTCCTAGCCACGAACGCATCGTCTCCACGAGATGGATCCGCCACGCCCGCCGCAGCGCCTTCTGGACGAGGTCGAGCGTGCTCGGCAGAGCGCGCTTGGGCGCTACCGCCGGAGCCTATCCCGCCGTATGCCCACGAGCCCGGCGTGGAGAGAAATGCCCTGCTACCGGCCTCCTGCTCCGGTGCCGGAGGAGGTGCGGAGGACGTACAAGCGCGCGTGGTCCGACGTCCCTGACCCCGACGAGGATGCGTACGCCGCAGAGGTGGCGTGGGATCCGTGGCCGTACCTCCACCAGTCGTCGCCGCCCCTCCCGACGAGGAGGATGACGACGACGACGACTTCGACTGGAGCGACCATGGGGAAGAGCACGGCGGGCCGCAGATGCAGGAGGCCCTTGAAGCCTCCTTCCAGTCCGTCCACGACGACCGTGTACAGCGAGCCAGAACTGCCTGCCAGCTCAAGGCGAAGGAGGCTTCCGAGCTGGATTGGGCGCTGAAAGACTCATCCTCCATGGATCTTGCCCTCCGCCGCAAACGTGCGCGCGAGAACTGGGCGGCCGCGAACGGGGCTGGCTCCTCCCGCCGTTCCTCCTAATCCTACGGCCTCCGAGCCAACAAGTCCGTTTATGTAGAATAATGTTGGTGATGTGTAATAATGTATTAAACCTTTTATGTAATGCATTCTATGGAATGTATAAACCTTTATGTAAGGAGCATGTGTAATAATAATGAATGTGTATTTTCAATGTATATTGTCAAGAAGCTTCAAATCAGCTGCAGTTTTACCAACACAATCTCTGCATTCTCCAAGATCTTTAGCATTTCCAAGTGATGCAGAAAGCACCACAATCCGGATGCATTAGCAAAAAAACAGAAAATGGCAAAATTGTTAATAGTTTGTAGAATTAAAATAATTTTATAGATGCAATTTTATAGATGGAATTTTATAGATGCAATTTTATAGATGGAATTTTATAGATGGAATTTTATATATGCAATTTTATAGATGGAATTTTTTAGATGCAAATTTAAGATGCAAAATTTTATAGATGCAATTTTATAGATGAAATTTTATAGATGCAATTTTATAGATGGAATTTTATAGATGATAATATTATTCATTTTGAAATAATATTGTGTACATTTTGCAGAAACTATGGATCCAACGGCTCACAAGCCCTCAAAAGAAACACACCCCTGATCCAACGGCTCACAAGCGCTCCAAAGAAACACACGATCCGTGTGCTTCTTCCTTATTGGTGGGATTCCCTTTAGTCCCGGTTGGTAAAATTGCGCGGGAACAAATAAGCCCCTTTAGTCCCGGTTGGTGGCTCGAACAGGGACTAAAGGTCTGTTTCTTCCCGCCTTATTTCTTTCCGCGCTTTCCACCGCTTTCCGCCTCCGTCTTCCCGCCATTTCTCACTATATATATGTAGTCATGGCCTCCATTGGCATAGCACATCTAAACTCATATCTGCAACCTCATCACTCTCCCATGGCTTCCACCGTACCCACTCTAACCTACTCGGAGGCGGAGGCGTTTTGCGCCTCGAACTACCCCTGCCCGCCCGGCTACGACGTCCCCGCCGGCTGGAGGCTGAGCACCGGAGGCGTGCCGGTCCCTCCTGTCCCTCAAAGTTTGGCGCGCCGGGCGGCCATCACGAACCACTACTACCTCGAGCTCACTCCGGAGCAGCGGATGGATCCCCGGTGGGATCCCGACTACTGCCCGACTTGGGACGCCTTCTTCATCAATCGGCGTGAGAGGGCGCTCGCCAGGTACGAGGAGGACGGACCGCCTCCTTCGAACTTCAACAAGGCCGGCCGTCGGCTGTGGTGGGGCGGCCGGACTCTCAAGAGCGTCATGGACTACATCACGGCCGGCGATAACCCCCGCCTGCGCTACCCTCACTTCCAGTCCAGGCGAGCGCCGCCCGACGACAGCGACGACAACGCCGGCGACTACGACGACTACGAGGACGAGTATTATAGGCCTAGGCAGGAGTATGACTAACCTGAGCCACATCATTGGTTAGGACAAATGGTTCATCTATGTACCCAAGATTGTTGTCATTCCCTACTACTGGTCTAGCTACGACGACGATCGTGTAAAATGTATTCTTTATCTCTGCATTTCCAACTAATGATCTTTAGCATCTGAATAAGTAATCTGGTTTTGAGTTAGTTATGCAAAAGATAAAAGTTAATGCATTTTTTAATTCAAA
Source organism: Poa pratensis (assembly GCA_947311845.1). NCBI lineage: Eukaryota > Viridiplantae > Streptophyta > Magnoliopsida > Poales > Poaceae > Poa > Poa pratensis. Next base: position 28,130,251 of record CAMZMU010000010.1, read on the forward strand.
ATGACAAAATGGTTAATAGTTTGAATAGTTAGAATAATTATTTCATAAAACAGAAAATGGTTTTGAATTAGTTATTCAAATTCAAACACTTTTCATGTTGAAAGTTTTGTCAGATTCAAAAATATGCAAAAACTGCTTAATTCAAATGTTTAAATGTTTAAAAAAGGTCCTGGTTCTGTTAAAAAAAATTAAGTTGCGCGCGCAATTTTTGGGCATTTAGTCCCGGCTTGAGCCACGGCCCGCGACTAAAGGTGTGGGTAGCGCGCGGGAACGCGAAAAGCCCTCTCACCCCTTTAGTCGCGGCTCGTGAGTCAAACTGGGACTAAAGACCCCTTTAGTCGCGGTTTGAGCCACGGGCCGCGACTAAATGTACCTCCACTACTTAAGGCACGGTTCATCCTTAGCCATTTTTTTCATCGAAGACGAAGGCAGAGAAGCAGAGGGACGCCGTCAGGCTGCCAAAATTCACCGTCGCCGTCACCCCTTTTCCGCCGTGTGCTCCTCCTCCGGCGCCCTCCCGACGCCGCGCTCCGGTGCCCTCGATGCCGTCCACCCCTTGCTCCTGCTCCGGCACCCTCCCGTCGCCACGCTCGGTGCCCTCGACGCCGCGCGCGCCCCCGAGAATCGCGCCGCCTTGCTGCCGCCGTTCGCGCTCGTCGTCCGCGCCTCCGTGCTCGTCGTCCGCGCTCGTCGTACGCGCCTCCGTCATCCGCGCCTCGTCGTCCGCGCTCATCGTCCGCGCCACGTCGTCGCCGTCGATCACCCCTGCTCCTCGTCGCCTCGTCCCGAGCTCTGCTCCTCTTGCTCGTAAGCATCCCTGCCCCTTCTCTAATTTCTTGTTTACAAATGTATCAATTTTTAGATAGAAAGATTTTGGATTGCAAAAATTTTAGATAGCAAAAAATTTGTAATTTTAGATGTTAATTTTAGTTGTTAGAAAAAATTGTTGTTAGAAGTAATTTTAGATGTTAATTTTAGTTGTTAGAGAACAATTGTAATTTTAGAATTAATTTGTTAGAAGATGCAAATTAGATGTTAGAAAAAATTTAGAAGTAATTTTAGATGTTAATTTTAGTTGTTAGAAAAAAATTGTTGTTAGAAGTAATTTTAGATGTTAATTTTAGTTGTTAGAGAACAATTGTAATTTTAGAATTAATTTGTTAGAAGATGCAAATTAGATGTTAGAAAAAATTTAGAAGTAATTTTTTTTTGTAATTTTAGATGTTAATTTTAGTTGTTAGAAAAAAATTGTTGTTAGAAGTAATTTTATATGTTAATTTTAGTTGTTAGAGAACAATTGTAATTTTAGAATTAATTTGTTAGAAGATGCAAATTAGATGTTAGAAAAAATTTAGAAGTAATTTTTTAGTAATTTTGGTTTCAATTTTAGTTTTGTAAGTTCAAATTTAGGTTTATTTCAGAATTGGGAAAGATGATCTATTTGCATATTCAGATGATCTATTTGTAGTAATTTTTTAATTACAAAGTACTGATGATAACAATTGATACACATTAGATAAGTGACTTGTATTGATTGCTTTAGTAATTATTTATAACAATTGATACTCATTTTATTTGATGCATTTTGAAATAATATTGTGTGCATTTTGCAGAAACTATGGATCCACCTAGTCCAATCCGCAGAGACCTAACACAGGAAGAAATTCTCGAGAATATAATCCACGACGCCCCAGGTGCTGATCCAGCCGAATCTCCGTCGTCGTATCTGAACCCCTCCGGGATGGAATGGAGGTCGACCGAAGTGAGGATGAAGCCGACGGCTCCGATGATGGAGAAGGCGATAGCTCCGATGATGGAGAAGCCGGTGGACCCTTAACGAAGTCCGGCGAGGTATATATGAAGTTCGGCGATCAGTACATGCATTACTTGAGTTGTATATATGAAGTTCGGCAATCAGTAGATGCATTACTTGAGTTGTATATATAAATTGACGAATGTTTCTTCTCTTAGGCCTCCACATCGAGCAAATCTTCCAAACGAGGCCCGACCAAAAAGTTGGCCCTATCTACGCATTATACATTTGAGGCCATATCCCCTACGGGCGAACCGAAGGAACCCAAGAAGGCTGCCGATGTATTTAGAAAACAATGCGGAGTTCTGGTTAGGGATCACGTCCCGATCACCGTTCGAGACTGGAATAAGCGCAAAGGGGCGAACGATAGTGAGTATGTCGCCGAAAGGTACAAAGAGGGTCTTTGGAATGACCTCATGGCACATTTCACCCTGCCAGAATTTGAGGATCCTGCCGACACTGCAAAATTGAGGAAGAAAGTCATGAAGTGGCCTCTTACGAAGATGGACGAACTATTCCGGGTGTGGAAGAAAAGATTATGGCAAGAATATCTGAAGAAAAAGACTGCTCCAGTATTCGAAGGCTATCTAGCGAAGCAGGCGAATCACTGGAACGCATTTAAGGAGTACAAGGAGTCACAAGATGCCAAGGCGATGTCAGTAAGGAACAAGAAAAATGCTGACAAGAAGAAATATCACCATAAATTGGGGCAGGGGGCTACGAGACTGCCATGCCAAATTGGGATAAAAAAGAGTAAGAGCTGCTTGCTAAAGGGATCCAACCAGAATGGATGCGCGAAGAATGGGAATTGAGGGCAAGAAATTGGTTCCTTGCGCATGGGGGTTCATACGACGAAACAACAGGGGACCTTATTTGCAGTGACGGGATTAGGATACCCATGGAAAATTGGCTTAAAGTGGTGAAAGAAATTAAAGAGGGGAAGTTAAAGTTCCGTCCCGATAGAGAGAAAGACTTGCTGACACTGGTCCTCGGAATGACGAAAAAGGAGGACGAACACGAGGATTTGGCCCTAAGTATCCGTGGTGGCTTGGGTTTGCCAAAGACGTAGAAACTTACAGAAGCCAAGCGAGAGCAAAGCAGCGACAGCAGGAGGAGGAGGGAGACAAGTTCAACCAGTTGCTTGCCAGAATTAACCACCAGCAGCAGCAGATTGATGAACTTAGAGGAGTAGTGCGCCCGCAAGATCCTGTACTCGATATTACCGTCGGTCCATCTCAGCGAAAAAGCAGCGTGGGTGACTCGAAGGTCCCGGCTGACGATGCACGGCGGATGATAGATGGCGGTCCCGGCTACCCCGTGGATGGAATCAAGGATTCAATATCTTGTGAGCTCCATCAGAAATTGAAGAACATATCCATGAAGGTGGCGGTCGGATATGCTTTACCTTGTCCACTTGACGCACGCTGGCAAGACCGTGAGATTCCAGCTGGCTATGCTAAAGTCGGGGTGGATGAAATCGTATCGGGGTTTCATGATATGGAGCTTGACATCCCTGGACCTGAAGATGAGAGGACACTCGGAGAAGTTGTGGGTGATATCATTCTATGGGACAAGAACTACATCAAGTTTCCAGGCTCGACGCCAAGGACAACACCGCCTCCGAGTCGTCGCAGGTCACCTACACCTCCATCACCTCCAAGAAGCACACCCCATGACTACGACCACCACAGCGTGAGTCTATCTCGATCTCCGCCGCCGGACTTGGGTCGGCCGTCTTCGCCGCCGCCTTTGCCCGCTAAGGACAATAATCGGAAGCGTGCTCCGTCGATGAGTACTAACCGACGCAGCAGCCCAAAACGACAAATGTCACCCCTCCCAAGAGTACCTCATAAGAATCTTCCCATCAGAACTTACGATCGTACTGACGAGCAAACCGCAGCGATCGCAATGGCCGAAAAAGATTGCATTTTGCAAAGATGAAACACAAGCCCGCTCCGGTATACACCGAGAAGCAAAAAGCGTGGGCACGTGATTTTCTGAACACAAAATCGCAATATGAGTTGCACCATAAGCCAGATGACTATCTACGCACACTTCGGAAGGAAGTGGAGAAGAGCAAATCAAGTAAAAGTGCAAGCGGGAGCAAATCAGGTAAAAGTGCAAGCGGGAACAGAAGGGACGTTCCCCAGCTCGGAGAACAGGCCAAACAATCGATCCCATCCCTCAAGGTGTTATCCGAAAACGTTCCCCAGGTGCTGCAGCAGGATATGGAAGAAGCTGCGAAGTTGGCGGCCGCTATGGGTGTGACTGTTGCTGAATTGCTAGGTTCCCAAGACGACAAGTTACCCAAGGCTGATGTTGTCCCTACATATGTCCCAGGGAAGCCTTTGGTCAGCAAAGAGAAGTTGGAACAACTGCCAACACAAATGCGGAATTTGCATGAATGGTACTTGAGTGTGGTAGGGGGGGGGGGGGCAGAACAATGATCGTGGCGAAAGTCCCACATGAGTACTTTTCCGACCCGAAGAGGTCCATGTTGACTTTTCAGAAATCTTCCAGTTATACAATTTCGACGCCCTCGACAAAACTCTCATGAGTTGCTATTGTCTGTAAGTTGTTGAATTCATTGTCTACATATAAGTTGTTCAGTTTTTCAGTTGTTCAGTTCATTGCATGTAATTATCCTCATTATATCCTTTTGTACTCTATTATGCAGAATGAAGATCCGGGAATGTAAAAGAAAGATCTATAGTGTTGGGTTCATTGACCCAGATAAAGTAAATATATATTCGCTAACGACGAAACCCGACGAGACGGCGGATAACCTTCTAAGGTTTCTAACGGAGCAAAATTTCTGTGACAACATACTGTTTCCTTACAACTTCCAGTGAGGGTCTTACTCTGTTGTACACATTCACTTTTGCTTACTCGATGTTAAGTGTAATTGATGAGTTACTGACGTATATATAAACGTGTGCAGGTTCCACTGGATTCTGCTAGACATTCAAGTTGATAAGGGAATAGTTGAAGTCATGGACCCATTAAAGAGACACCTGGAAGAGTTCCGCGACATGCAGGACATGCTCCATAGGTAATTTTCGCGCTATATCGGTCTCTTTCGTTGATTTCATGAGATATCAGGTAATGAATAACGCATTCATTAATTCATTTTCTTTGCCGGGCAGGGTTTGGAACCTGTTCAGGAGTGTGGTGACGGGTTCCTTTAGTGAGAAGCTGACGTTTACTCCGGTCACGGTAAGTAGTACGAGATATGTCCGCGCATCTCTTTAATTCTAGTTTCAATACAATTATGATGCTAGATTATTATTTTGATTGAATTCTATTCTCGTAAAGTGCGCGAGTCAGCCACCGGGGACGAATCTATGTGGATACTACGTTTGCGAGTTCATTCGCACGTTTACCACTGAGCACAATGATTATAGACTCGACGTAAGCAATACATTCACAACATTATTTTATTACCGTCACTTTTTGTTATCATGATTGATGTTCATATTGATCTCCTTTTCTTATATAGTTCGAGAGAATGCGGGATCGGCTCCTACCAGAGCAACGCCTACTAGGAATTGCAGAGGAACTGGCGGGATTTTTGATGAAAGAGATGGTAGACGACGCCGGAGAATTTAGAGTGAATATGCGCTACTGATGATCCCCGGCCGTGTAATCGAATAGACGGGCTCTAGTCCCGGTAATTGTGATATCCATGTAACTATCAAAATTGTATATATTTGTATGCTCGATCGTAAGACAAGTTATCTTATATATATGCACGAACATGTACGGTATGTGGTAGCGTAGAAATACCGCTAAAAGAAAACAATTATCTTTGTATGCTCGAAGAAAGAAAATAAAAGAAAACAAATAAAGCCTAAACCCTAAACCCTAAAGAAATAAATAAAATAAAACAAAATTATTAGTCGCGGCCCGTTATACGAGCCGGGACTAAAGGGGTTGCCCCCAGCGCGCTCCGCAGGCGGCCACGAGGAGGGCATTTAGTCCCGGCTGGTAACAGGCCCGGGACTAAAGGTTTGCCCTTTAGTCCCACTTGTCCTGTCCCGGTTCGCGAACCGGGACTAAAGCCCCTCACGGGCCGGGACAGAAGGCCCTGTCTCCACTAGTGTAGGTTTGACGACTTGACTATATGTGTAGCATTGTGCTGAGTAATTGTCTAAAATGCCCTTAGAGTTACGAGGACATATTATTTACTGATTAAACTGGTACACGCTTTACCATGATTAGTGATTTTAGGAGCCGTCGAAAGGGGTCAATCCAACGGTCTAAAAATAGGAAGTACTAGGGAATACTAATAAGAAAGTACTAAAAAGTAGTAGTTTACCGGTACAAATTTTTTTTATTTATTACAGTTACTAAAAGACCGATAGGTAATTTGTGGCCCACATGTCACTCTCTCATCATCACAGAGTACATCTGTGCATCCGCCAAGGTACCGCCGGCCCGCTCGGCTGTTGCTCTGTGGCGCGAGGAGGAATTTAGCTACGACGCGACGAACAGAGAACGATGAGGAGGATCGGAGGAGCGCGGGTTCAGATCATGCTCGTCGCGAGATCGGCTGTCGCTTTGTGGCGCGAGGAGGAATTTGGCGACGAGGCGGCGCACAGGGAACAACGAGGAGATCAGAGGAAAGAGGGGTTCAGATCGTGCTTGTTGCGAGCAAAAAGTCATGCAGGGTCAACTCGTCATGATGTTACTAAAATACTCCTAATTAACTGAACTAAAAGCCGATAATTAGGTGTGCAGATCAACGGACCTAAATAATTCTAGCAGCAGTACTCGAAAGTACAGAGAAGTACTGCCAACCACCGTAAAAGAGCTCTTAAACTGTATAAGCATATCTATCACTATAAAACAACTCAAATACTATTAATCGTACACACTAGTATATATAATTACTACGTGGGCCATTTGAATTAGCATCAAACACGTACATGAATCTAAATTTTAGGCATAACTAAGCTGCTGGTCGGTTGTACGGAGTTGCACCCAGAAGTACTAGTACTAGAGGAATAAAGCATCAGCGAGCAAGTAGCACATATCATCAAAATAGTATTCAAGCCGTATGAAAATGTAAGATGAAAATGAAAGGTGCTTTAGCCTTTTCTGAATTATATCTATGTAAACATGTTTTAGTGTGTCGATTCATTTACATCTTACACTAAAATATACATGCTGGTGCAAAATGGGTAAAACATCTTACATTTCGATACGATACGGAGTGAGTACGAGCAAGTAGTGTATTTCCAAAAGGCAATGTATTTATACATCTGATTCATTAATTATGATTTGTATTCTCTATGCCATAACTGCGGTGATTTCTGAATACGTGATTTAGGGGAAAGCTCACCCGCACGTGTAGAGAATATGAACATGTAAATAAACCCTAGTTCTTTTACGGATGAATTCGTTAATTGCTAGATGACACTGCATTCCTAGTCATGGACATTGTTTGTGTCAGCATCAATGAGCGGCATATTATTGGATAATTATATGACCGGGTAGACTCAAATTTTGATATGCTAAGAGATTCCGTTAAATTGTTTTTTTGTCGTTAGCTTTATGATAGTAAGGTTATTATATAACATGTCCAGTAACCATGAGGTTATTAGGGTTATGCCTGGAAGAGTTATTTTGGCTCTATCAACGGCACGGCCGTAACTGGGGGTCAAAACGGTAGTCACTGGGTAACTTCAAGGTGTGTATATCCTAATGTTCTGAGATGGGAAATTACTCCTCGGTGTTAAGAGAGATACGCCCTGGGCCCTCTTGGTATTGTAAAGTTATCCAATATGTTTTGCAGACAATGCATGGTGAAGTTACACCGTGTGGATATCATAATACGGAAACGAGTAAAGGGAACTTGCCGGTTAATGAGATAGACAAAGATGTTATGAATCAATGATAGATTCATGGTAACATCCACGGATCTATATCTCGGGCGAAGTTTTGGTATCGCGAGTAATGGAATGATATATTAAATAACCAACAGGTTCAACAGAGTGTCTTCGCATAACGGTAGCAGTTATTCAGGTCGTCCTCGGACCTGACCCTGGCCGGTGATTGGATGGATATCCAATTATAGCTACACGTTATCGAACCTGTAGGGTGGACACGCTTAAACTAGGATTGGTTAGTTGTGTATTTGGTTGGTCTGGAACATGGAGAGTGTATCACCGGAATGTATCTGCGTGATAGATATGATTTTATCAGAGAGATTATTTTGTGATAGAAGTTGCTATCACAGTCGTATTTATTTCGAGGGTTTATAAAGGATGGAAATATTTATCCAGTGAGTTTTGTCAGCGGACACTAGGTGTCCCGGATCATGTAAAAAGTTCTTATATGATAAGTAATTAATTCCGGGAATTTTCTGTAAAAGGAAAATGTTTATTTGGAATTAAATTAGACAAAAGAATTAATTGATTAATTAATTATTGGAAAAATATAAATAAAATTGAAACCCACCATGGGCTACCAAGATGGGCCCTAGGGGCCCACCAAGGTAGCCGCACCACCATGTGGTGGTGGGCCAAGGCGCCGAAGGGGGGGGAGGCTCTCCCCCGGCCGAAACCCTAGTGGGCCCTTGTAGCCCATGGGGGAGGCGGCGGCCAAGGGACGGTCGGCCTAGGGCGGGCCCCACCCCCTAGGTCGGTGCGGCGTAGGTGGGACCCTCCCCCTAGGTCGGTGCGTCCTAGGGCGGGCCCCACCCGGCCGGCGGCGGCAGCAAGGAAAGGGAAGGGGGAGGGAGTTGGAGTAGGACTCCAACTCCTCCTCCCAAACCGAGTTGGGGTTGGGGGCTTTCCCCTTCCCCAAGTCCCCCTACCCCTTGGGCCATCTATATAAACCCCACCCCCTCCTGCTTTGAGGACACACAATTAGCTCTCAAGTTTAGACCTCTTCTAGTTGGATTAGAGGAACCTCTAATTAGAGGCAACCTATCCGATTAGACTAGATCAAATATCTGAGATCTCCACCTTCATATACACCAGTAGTGCTTCAAGCTTGGACGGCGAAGCCCTGCTGAACCTTTCCTGCGTACGCGTGCAAGCTCTCGGAGGGGAGATCCGTCGATCATGACAGTTGACCCTCACGCTGCTGAATCAAGGTGACAAGGCAAGGAGGAGAGGACGTCGGCATCTCTTTACCAGGCTTGGTTGAGGGAATCGTCTACACGCTTCATCGACTACGTCATCGACACTTCTTCCGCAACTATGGTGTTGGTAACGTATACTATCTAGATCTTTGGATCTTCATATTCGCATGTATCTTCATAGTAGATCTTGGCAGTTGTTGCGTAGCAATATGGAAAATTTTAATTTACCGTACACGCAACCCAATAGTGGTATCAGAGCGATCTATGCATAGATACATGATTTGATCTAGAGCACATGGTGTCGGGCATTGCATAAGTTTGTGCAAGTATGTTATTGAAGAAGTTGCTTCTAACATTCAGTTTATTTATGATTGCTTCCCAATAAACTACTTAAGAATTGTTCCTGACGGCATAGTTTGATCTTACGGAATTCTGGCGATCCGCGGACCTTCCGACTGCTCCTAGTATGCTTGTCGGTACCAACGACGTGCTTCAGTAGCTTTGGGTCTTTCTATCGTTGGTCTCGTTGACTTGGTAGTGGAAAGGGCATGTGGACTAGGTCCACACGGGGGTCACGCGCACATGTGATCATTTAGATGGGGAGCCGCAACGTTTTCGTAATGTTGGGTTGTCCATCACCCCGCAATGTCAATTTAGCAACATGGATAAACATGCTTAGCGAGGACCGTAGAATTTCTGGTTGTCCCGTTGATCCTACAGCCACACTAAAATTATGCAAACAAACGTTAGAGGCATCTAACTCTGTTTTGCAGGACATGTGATGTGGTATAGTCTCGAAATTACATTTTGTTGACTAACCTTTGTTTTCTTGGCTGGCGTGCTGTTTATTCTTGTTCGTCGAGCTATGGTGATAGTGGAGGATAGGAGAAGGCATGCCAATGCCGTGAACCTCGACATGGCCGAGCCGGTGGAGGCGCCACCGGTGGAAGGAGGAAGAAGACTATACTACATCACAAAGTGTTATTTACTTGTGCATGTTTTATATCTGCTTTCTTGCTCTTCCCTTGATTGCGCAGTAGTGTGATTATTAGGGAGATTCCTCGTAGCTGCAGAGTTTAATTACTTGAGCTAAAATTAAAAATATCAAGGAGTTCGTGCTTTTCCAACACGTAGCAGCGTCAAACCGGATGCTTGTCACCGTGCGCCATGTATCCATGAGTAATGTGCGACAAGGGTTCGGGAGGCGTGTAGTGTACCGTACCTACAGCAAAAGCGGTTGGTTGTCTTGACGTTCGGGCATAACTAGTTATGAGCTCGAAGCACACGCATCGAAAGATGAAACGAAAGTCAAGAAAGGAAGTGATTGGTCTGTTGACCTACCCGTTGTAAGCTACGACATGACATGTATCCATCCATTTGTTCGTATGTTGAGCGTGGATTTCGTATACACTAATTTGATCATGAGGAATATAAATTTTAGTGGGAGCACTTTTCATTTAGTTTTAAATTTAGTGCTAGATAATAATTATGAACATGTCTAAGTGAACTTAATTTTTGTAGATCAATGGCTAAGATAGCACCCACGCTTAACCTTGGACCACTGATTGAGAAGAAGCCCCTGACTGCGAATGGGAGCAACTATGCTGATTGGGTTCGCGCCCTAAGGATTGTTCATAGGAACGCGAAGAGCGAGTACGTTCTCGATGGCCCTCTTCCCGAAGCGCCGGCTGACAATGCGTCAAAAGCTGAGACAGATGCGTACACCTTGAAGAGTGATACGGCGATTTCCGTTCAGTGTCTCATGTTGACATGTATGGAACCTGAGTTGCAGAAAAAGTTTGATCAAACTTCTGCATACGACATGATTGTCGCACTCAAGGCCATGTACCAGACTCAGGCTAAGACTGAGCGTTATGAGATAACAAAGGCACTGTGGTCATGTCACATGGCCGAAGGAGGCTCTGTGAGCGAGCATGTAATCAAGATGTTTGGTTATGGTACTAGGCTCGAGGCTCTGGGATTTCCTATTCCAGCCGAGCTAAGTATAGATTTGGTGTTGGCATCCCTCCCACCATCTTATAGCGGTTTCATCATGAATTACAACATGAATGGGTTGGAGAAGACACCAAATGAGCTCCTTGCAATGCTGAAAACTGTTGAACTTAGTGTGAAGAGGGAGAAAGTTATGATGGTTACCCAAACCGCATATTTCAGGAAGAAGAGAATGAAGAAGTCTAAAAATTCTAACGCATTGGAAAAGGCTGTGGTCTCGGCTCAGGAGGAATCCGAGTGTTTCTTTTGCAAGAAGAAGGGACACTGGAAGAGGAACTGCAAGAAATTCCTGCTGCAGAAGAAGAAGTCTTCTAAAGGCAAGAAAGGTATAAGAGTTATACTTAAATGATATGTGTCAATCTTACTAGTAACTCTGGAGTATCAATTGCTAATTATTTTATGCACTTGATATAGGAGATGCGGCAAGTAAGGTGACGGAGGAGTAAAAGATGGTGATGTGCGTCAAGCTCGGCGCATGGAGTTTCATCCACAAGATGAAGACATCTCCAATTTACTTTTCAGTATTAAGTTTGAAAGATTTGGGGGTTTCGGCCCAAGTTATTGTAATGAGGTCGCATTTTGGCGATGGAAATACTCTTGTGAATTTGTGTGATTTAATGTCCCGTTTATCGAAAAATATTTTGGATCGATCCCTTCGTGGATGATCAAGTTACAAATCTTTTGATTTATGGGAATATCATTTGTTCTGAAATATGTTGTGAATATGTTGATACCACCTTCGAGTGGCACTATCGTCTCAAATGCATCATATACATGATGAAAGGATCTTTGAGATATTGCACATAGTGAAGTCAATAAAGGATGAGTTGAGAGATAGTCAATAATTTATTGAAATCTTGAAACTGCACAATAATGTTTTAGAAATATTGTCTTAGTAATATAATGAATAGAAATTCAATTTCAATTCATGTATTTGATCAAGTTTGATTAAATAAATTGCTAAGATATTTCATTTGCAGAATCATATTCCAAGAAATCCAATTTAGAGTATTAATTGCTTGTTTTTAGTTTTAGCACAAAAGATAGTCTTTTAAAAGTTCATGTCATCGTTTTGAAAGATAGACATAAAGGGAGGTGATAATTTTAGATACTTAGAATTTTTGAAAAGAAGTTCAGTTCTAAGATAATGTAAGGACTTAGAAATATTTATCTTATTTATTGTGTCATAGTTTTGAAAGATAAACATAAAGAGACAAAAGAATTTGGGTCCCAAGTTTTATGAAGGATTAGAACTTGGTCCTAAAGGAGGAAGATAAATAAAATTTACTTTGTAGGTTGTTCCAATAAGTTAATTAGAAATCCTCTTTTAACCACCACATAAGTGACAATGTTTTGCCACTAAGATAAATGTGATTCTTGAGGCATTTTATTCCTCTACAGAATTCAGTGGGAGAATGGTGAAATCTTGAAGAGATTATTGAATCTTCGGAAATAGTTATCAGATGTTGTGCAAGCGGAAGCAATTCCAATTGACGAGTCTTTTAGACTAATACCGAGAGTCAATGCAATTAAATGCATGACGTCTTGTCAAGATAGTTCACTTAACCAGATTAGGTGGCAAATAAGTTTCTAGGAAACTTAATATGCTAAAACAAAGTAAAGAAAAGAATGTGCTATAATAAGACCCCAATAGGATATGACTTAAATGTCATATACATATTAATATCATTATTGTTAAGTTATGATAAACTTTATAAGGATCTTTTTGTTAGACAAAAAGATGATCACAACTTTTGCTGATCAAGAAAATGTTTTATGATAAAGAGTTTATATAAGATATTGACAAAGACAGAATTCTTTTCAAAGGAAAAATAGATCGAGGATGTGTACTTTGTACAGCTCGAGGGTTTTTGTTAATTGAATGTAAATCTAAATCATAAAAGGAAATATTTGTCTAGGACAAATAGATTAATGATATTAAATGAGAAACAAGAAACAAAGTTTTGTTTTAAGTTCCAGAGAAAAAAAAGGAAGTCAGAATTTCAATTAAATCAGTGGGAGCTTAATTATGTTGTTCGGTTTTGAATGATGTAATATAAGATTGATTTATTTGATTATGTTATGTTATTAAAGGCAATTAATAATACACATGTTTGGAACATAATAATCACATCATATACGGAAGTTTCTGTATGTTGGTGAGGTATAATGTTGCGTAAATTTCACTAATGTTTTAGATATTATTCTTGAACAGGAGGCTCATAGAAGAGTTTGAGAAATTCATGTGCAAGATCCATTTTGTTTCGTACGGTGGTGAGTATGATCAATTGATTTATTATCTTGGTCATAAAGGAATTTTTGAAAGTGTGAAATTTTAAGATCAAAACAAAATTAGTCAAACTTGATTGTTGACAAGTGAATTTGATAAAAGTTCAATTGACTCCAATTGAGATGAGAATTCTCCATAAGGTGTATTTTGAAGAAGTTACTTCAAAAGTGAGAAATGCTCATAATGTAAGAGTTGCATTGGGAAATCTTATGAGATAAGTTTAAAGGATAAGACAAGGTTAGATGACATAATTTTCTGAATTTTATACATCGCAAATCATGGGGATGTTTATGAAAAACATAAGGCTATATTACGAAAACTACAACAAGCAAAGACAGTGGGAGCGTAATAACTTCCAAAGGAAAGGTTGTCGGTTCAATGATGAACTAGGTGTGGTTCTATACAAAAGAAACAACTAATTGTGAGAACAATGAAATTGTGTTCTTGGTTAAAGTACTAAGGTTTCACCTCGTATGACCAGATGCTACAAGTAATCATATGATCAATTGAGGTTGTGCACGAAAGATGTATTTCTTTGTGCATAAAAGAATAAAGTTCACATAGCCCTAGAAGGGACTAAAAGGACAATACGTCAACCACACAAGAGTGAACATGAGAAACACCAAACATCGATCAAGATGTTAAACTTATGCAAACTAGACATTGCCAGTTGTGCAAGTGGGAGACTGTTGGATGTATGCCCAAAAGGCAATGTATTTATACATCTGATTCATTAATTATGATTTGTATTCTCTATGCTATAACTGCGGTGATTTCTGAATACGTGATTTAGAGGAAAGCTCACCCGCACGTGTAGAGAATATGAACATGTAAAATATACCCTAGTTGTTTTATGGACTAACTCGTTGATTGCTAGATGACACTGCTTTCCTAGTCATGGACATTGTTTATGTCAGTATCAATGAGTGGCATATTATTGGATAATTATATGGCCGGTATACCCAAGTTTTGATATGCTAAGAGATTCCGTTAAATTGTTTTTTTTTTTGTCCTTAGCTTTATCACAGTAAGGTTATTATATAACATGTCCTGTAACCATGAGGTTATTAGGGTTATGCATACTGGAAGAGTTATATTTGGCTCTGTCAACGCACGGACGTAACTGGGTGTCAAAACGGCAGTCACTGGGTAACTTCAAGGTGTGTGTATATCCTACTGTTCTGAGATGGGAAATTACTCCTCGGTGTTAAGAGAGATACGCCCTGGGCACTCTCGGTATTATAAAGGTATCCAATATGTTCTGCAGACAATGCATGCTGAAGTTACACCGTGTGGGATATCATAATACGGAAACGAGTAAAGGGAACTTGCCGGTTAACGAGATAGACAAAGATGTTATGAATCAATGATGGTAACATCCATGGATCTATATCTCGGGCGAAGTTTTGGTATCGCGAGTAATGGGAATGATAGTATTAAATAACCAACAGGTTCAACAGAGTGTCTTCGCATAAAGGTAGCAGTTATTCAGGTCGTCCTCGATCTGACCCTGGCCGGTGATTGGATGGATATCCAATTATAACTACACGTTATCAAACCTGTAGGGTGGACACGCTTAAACTAGGATTGGTTAGTTGTGCATTTGGTAGGTCTGGAACATGGAGAGTGTATCACCGGAATGGTATCTGCGTGATAGATATGATTTTATCAGAGAGATTATTTTGTGATAGAAGTTGCTATCACAGTCGGATTTATTCCGAGGGTTTATAAAGGATGGAAATATTTATCCAGTGAGTTTTGTAAGCGGACACTAGGTGTCCCGGATCATGTAAAAAGTTCTTATATGATAAGTAATTAATTTCAGGAATTTTTTGTAAAAGGAAAATGTTTATTTGGAATTAAATTAGACAAAAGAATTAATTGATTAATTTATTAATTAATTATTGGAAAATATAAATAAAATTGGAACCCACCATGTGGCTACCAAGATGTGCCCTAGGGGCCCACCAAGGTAGTCGCACCACCATGTGGTGGTGGTGGGCCAAGGCGCCAAAGGGGGGAGGCTCCCCCCCGGCCGAAACCCTAGTGGGCCCTTGTGGCCCATGGGGAGGCGGCGGAGGCGTCGGCCAAGGGCCGGCCGGCCTAGGGCGGGCCCCACCCCCTAGGTCGATGCGGCGTAGGTGGGCCCCTCCCCCTAGTTCGGTGCGGCCTAGGGCGGGCCCCACCCGGCGGCGGCGGCAAGGAAAAGGAAGGGGGGAGGGAGTTGGAGTCCTACTCCAACTCCTCCTCCCAAACCGAGTTGGGGTTGGGGGCTTTCCCCTTCCCCAAGTCCCCCTACCCCTTGGGCCATCTATATAAACCCCACCCCCTCCTATTTGGAGGACACACAATTAGCTCTCAAGTTTGGACCTCTTCTAGTTGGATTAGAGGTACCTCTAATTAGAGGCAACCTATCCGATTAGACTAGATCTAATCTCTCTCTCTCTCCTTCTCATGTGTTGAGATCTCCACCTTCATATACACCAGTAGTGCTTCAAGCTTGGACGACAAAGCCCTGGTGAACCTTTCCAGCGTACGCGTGCAAGCTCTCGGAGGGGTGATCCGTCGATCTTGACGGTTGACCCTCACGCTATTGAATCAAGGTGACAAGGCAAGGAGGAGAGGACGTCGGCATCTCTTTACCAGGCTTGGTTGAGGAATCGTCTACACGCTTCATCGACTACGTCATCGACACTTCTTCCGCAACTACGGTGTTGGTAACGTATACTATCTAGATCTTTGGATCTTCGTATTCGCATGTATCTTCATAGTAGATCTTGGCAGTTGTTGCGTAGCAATACGATTTTTTTTAATTTACCGTACACGCAACCCAATAAGTAGCAGTACCCGCCAATGGTTGCAGCTCACGCTAGAAAGCAAGCAGCACACACCACAGACGGCCCACGTGAAGCCAGAAAACGCTCAATGGCAATTCAACGTAATTAAGACAAACGACATGGGCAGATAGAAATAGCGGTTCGATTGTAAGTCAAAAGCTTCGGAAAGCCACACGAAGCACCTTGCTTTCTCTCGACAGTGTATTTCGCTCGGTGGCTTCAGCGAAGCCAACATCCAAAGCACCCCCGTTTGTTTGTTTGTTTGTTTGTTTGTTTGGTTGTTTGTTTGTCCTACTTTTTCCACCGAAAAGGTAGTAAAACCCAAACAAACACCCCTAGCGTCTAGGTGAGGCAGAGGATCTCGTCCAGGGTATCTGCCGCGCATCGTGAGCATGACATTAAAGAGAAGACGAGGCATATCTTATTTTGATAAGGGCATCCGGATGATAAGGGCATCCTAGCAGGTAGGACAATTATCACGATATATTGTATAAGGTTTTGTCAATTAGAGCTGCGTGCCAATTATGTTTTGGCCGAGCCTTTTTTAATAGGTCTGTCCAATTGATATTGACTTCCTATATAATGGAGCCGACAGCTAGATTCGAATTATGTAGAACTGAAAGTCCAGGTAACCACCGACCCTCGGGGATCAGCATGTTGGGATGTTGTCAGACGTGCGTCTCGTTTATCCGTGTTGGGAATTGATCGCGTGATTGAAAATCAGTTATGTGCTGGTATAGAAATACAATGCAATGTCGGTTTCGTTTCTTGTTTGGACGCCGACATGCAACGTTTGATCCATGGCGGTTTGGTTTGGTCGTTACAACACTTCCTAAATACGAGGCCATTTTGTTTTTCGTGTTAAACTTTGGCTTTTATTTTGTTCAACAATATGAGTTCTATTTTATAAAAAATGTATCACTAGAAAGTTCTTTGAAATATGCATCCAATGACATATTTTTTGTGGTATATAACTCAGATTTAGTAGGCAAAATTAACGGTCAGAATTGGTCCTAAAAGTATGAAGTGCCTTGTATTTAAAGGCGGAGGGAGTACATCACATGCATCATAACCTTTTTGCAAGTCTAGATTGTTTTGTTTGGATGCCCGCTTTGGTACCAATTTTTGCAGACCTGCTTCCGCAACGAACGGACAAAACGTTCAGTCGACGAAAAGTTTTTTTGGCGGGTGACAAATAGTAAAAAAAAAACAATGAAAACCCAAGTTCGATGAGTGCGGCCTTTTGGAGGCTGAGCTGCTCGGAAATCTTATTTTGGAATTTCAGAAAAGAGACTTGAAACACGCACGCATGTAGATGATGTTGTATTCTACCGACGTGTAAAATATCCGCTAGAAATATTTTGTATTTTGGGTTCTGCAAAAATAACAAATCTGAAACTGAAACTAGTGAACAGTGCAAAATTTGAACTCTCCAAAATGTGTCAGATTTTATTATGTTTGTGTGGACCGGAATATGAATTATTTTAAGTCGAGATTGTGCAAGTTGGAAGAAGGCCCTATTGTCTACATCAAGGATTTATTTTAGATATATCAGTTTCCAAAAGAATTATAGAACCCCCCCCCCCCCCCCCCCCCCCCCCCCCCAACACACACACACCATTTCATTGTATTAGGGCACCAGCATAGTACATATAGTTTCCGAGCCACACAAAGATGTGAGGCCTAGGGTTTAAGACGGCAATGTCAAAACGGCAAAAGTTAACAAAAATCAGCAGCAAACTTCAGAAAATTATGTTGAAATTTTTAAAAATAAAGAGCTATGTGTATATCGGGTGCCATTTGCACTTTCCAAAGTTTGACGTACGATATTAGGCAGGTATAGACTAGCAAGGTGCCCGTGCTTTGTAACAGAATACACATTGAAAAATATAGCGACCACAATAAGGGCCATTCAATAGAAATACCCGTGAGTTGCTACCGAATAAAGAAAAAGAAGAAAATCATAAATAAACTTAAAGGGCAATTTAGGGGTACCAAGGGCACAGTCGAAATTCTGGTAGCCCACAAGTCTTTTTTCATGTCAGAATGAAGGGGGGAGGGAGGAGAACAACGTCGCCTTAGTCGGAGAGGAGTGAGAAGGGATCACCGTCCTCGCCTTCAAATCACATCCTCCCTTGCATCCACCACCAACCGAATCTGCCTGCCATCACCGCTCGCGGACGCATCGCTGTATCGCCCTCTCAGTCTTGGCCTCAACCAATCCATCACTGGCCCCCAACATCCCTCTAAGTCCCACAGTTCTCCGTCGTCAGTGAGCCTCACCCTAGCACCCCCTAATTCCATTGCCCGTCCATCTGAGAAGACGTCTTTCTCACTTCTGCTCGCTAGAGGTCGCAACAGTCATCACGGGTGGCAAATGGTGGTCGTGATAGCAGAGGGGAGAGGGGGGATCCATGGCATGATAAAGAATAGGAAGAGGTAGAAAGAAGAAAGGAGGAAGCTCACTCGGTGAAGTGCTCGTTCGCCTTCCAAGCATATTTTAGAACTTGGGGAACTTCTGCTTGGTGAAGCTCGAGAGACGAGTAACCAGTTGGGCCGAACTTGCTTTGTGATTTCTAACTGAAGTACACATTACTTGGTCAGTTTTTACTAAAATTGCTTAAATTTTATTTTAAAATGACATTTTTTTTGTTGCCAACAAACCAGGTAAGCCGGCAGTCTGACCGCTGAACCAGGGAGAGTCGCCTAATGGTTCACTGAACGATCCGGCTTTTTGAACTATGCTTCCAAGAGCTCCTAAATACCATAAGAAATACAGTTTTGTTAGTTTTAAGCTAGTACTCAGTCGAGTCGTACACTATCTAAGCACTTATGAATTGCAATTTAGTTTTCAGCTAAGATTTTTTCATCGCAAGCGAGGCTGCAAATGATAAAACGCCATGAACCGTTAGATTTGTTTCATGATTCATTCTAGTTATGAGTTACAACTAAAATTCGATGAACAATTTTTAGAATGATGCACGAGTACTGAACTGTTCATTACAACAAGTTAGTTTAAGGCACAGCAAGCATAGCTAGAAGATAGTAAAATGTCAGTTTAACTGTTCTCCAGATTGTGGTTAAATCCCAACTTCAGACGATCTCCAGATTGTGGTTAAATCCCAACTTCAGACGGCTCAAGACAGTGATTAATCCTTGTATGCTGAGAATATTAGCAAAATTTAACGCTTTGAGTTCAAACGGTCTCTAAAGCAGAACATAGTCGCTCTCTGGTCTGGAATTATCAGATCACATCAGTAGCTTCATCTGTTTGCTCAATACAGTATCATAAAGTTCTTCCAAACTGAAAACTTGAGCCAATTCATGCAGTTCAAACTTGACTTACTGATACTAAACTTACTAATAATAAGATACCAAAACCTTTGCAGCTTAAAAGTATACCAAATAGCAAGGCAAGAATTTACTAAACTGTTTAACTTGTGTGGAGCATTATCTCAAAGTACTTCACATAATATCTGGAATGAAGTATGTTGATGCCATTATAACATCCACTCGGAAATAAATCGACAATTTCAGATTTCTGCAACGGAGTTCTTATACTCGCTGGATAAGTAAGGCAGTCAGAATACGATATATGGGAAAGTGCACTGAATTATTCTAGGAAAAAAATGCACGTCAGACATCAATCACACATTCACTTGCAAGCTAGCTACAAAATTCATATAAAGAAACATAGATTATTCATTGGCGTAAATATCCACAAATCTACATGTATAAAGATGACTCTGCAACCTAAAGTACTGTAAAGCTGTGTTATAACATCTGTGAAATATGATTTAGAAACTGAAGAGTGGGTCTGGGAAAAAATCTTACTTAATTTACTATCTCTTACGTAATAAGACAAACAAAAAATATGCTCACAAACAAACCAGAACTCAATTTTATGGTATAAACAAACACAATCAAGGAACACAAACTTCAGAAAAAAACAGATGATTACCTTCTTTAGCCTAAATGCATCTACTCAAACCCTGAAACTTTTCCAGGAATGAACTTAGTGGTAGTCAGATATGTAAAACAACACGATTTAAGTAACACAAGATATGCACACCAAGTTCATTTCGACATATTCCTTATCAGCTCTCTTACATACATCTCAACCGTCAGCATCGACACCCTCGGCACATCATCAGAGGCATGTAACCTAGGTACATTAGCTGCTAGATTGATCTAGCCAAATGAAATCTGCATGATGTATTATGCTCAGCATTATAGTTATATATATCTACCTTCACCATGGCTTAACAGATATATGGTGACACATCAAAGCTTAGAATAAGGTGATTAAATAATAGATAAGCTGAAGATTAAAAATGGTGAAAGGGGCATCCGCTTTAATATTCACTATGGTGACAGAACAGATCCCATCAATTTTGACTACTTGTTGTCAAAAACAATACCAGCAGATTAAATAGCAAAAAAATAAATAAGCTGAAGAACTGAAAATGATGAAACGGGTATCCGCTTTAATATTTAATATGGTGACAGAACAGGTCCCCATCAATTTTGACTACTTGTCAAAAACAATACCAGCAGATTAAATAGCAGAGGAAAGAGCAATTGATCTGCCAGGTGGAACTGACTAGCAAAAAAAAGAAGCAAACATGAAGAATAAAACAACTAAGGTTGCCGATGGATAAGGTTATCATTTACCTTATGAAAAAGAAGCAAAGCTAAAAGAATTAAGGCATATATTTTATGAGAAAAAAATACAATTTCTCTCATCGACACCTACAATTGATCGTTATCAATTCGTCCAAGGTAATACAATAGGCGAAGAACCATGCATGACCAGGCCATCATACGGAGAAAAGGAAAGAAACAGATCTGCTTTCAGCTACAGAAGTGTCAGCAGAGCCATGCACACTCGAACATCAAAAGTCCAAGTAATAATACCGGATTAATCTCACCGAGTACTATCAAGTCAAAGCAATCCCGTCGTAAGTCCTAAATAATATAAATTCAGAACAGTAAGAGATAGAAATCAATATTGTAATTTAAAAGGCAATATTTAGCATCCAAATTCCCAAAATAATATAAGTTCAGAAAATAAGAGGTAGAAATCAATCCTGCAGAGTAAAAAAGCAATAATTAACATTTCAAAACAGCTGTGAAGATGCGCTGATATGCAAGGGCTATTCGTGTTGCTAGGAGCACGAGTATCATGTGCCCACCAAAGTGGTTTGGCTATAGAACAATTGGGTATTACATATCACCAATATATTAGCAACTGTATATTTTAAAATGAGTTCTGAGACGGTGTTTGAGGTAAAAGAAATAACATGGAAACTTGGCATATTAATAATGTTCAGTTTGAATGGGCATGTGTGTTCTATCAAGATTAGATCAGAACTTTCTAGAGGCTATCTAGTGTATGATTGGGAACTACAGATCTCCTTGCTGTGTAAACATGAAGGAACAACAAGAAATAATAAAGCAGGCGTTATCCAACATGAAGTAGGACTACACCAGATGTCCTGGGGTGATCACAGAGAGAAGCATCCACAAGGCACTAAAAATACAAACCTTAAACTTTCTGTAACATCAAGGAATCTGACAAACAAAACATGACCACAAGCATCACATACCGGCCAACAACGGTCTCCAAAGTAAAGTGTCACAGAAGCCCAACAAGCACAATATCATATGGTTTAGTCGCTGCTAAAGCACAAGCACAGAAAAAAAAACACCTAACTGAAGACGTTGTCGCCCAGATACACTCAACACAACTGTAATCAAATTTCAGAGCTAGAACAGATATGAGCAGAGACCACACACGGTAAACCCATCACCACACATGTCAAGGAATAGAAGAAGATGCAAAGCAGTCACTACCTGGCTAACAGAGCACACGCGATAAACAGACAACAAAGCTGATGCATTTCCGGCGGCAACCCCTCGGCAGGAATAATATAATCTTGACAAGGGAAAGCGCAACAAAGATAACGGGAATGCAGGAACTATCTCACCAGGGCTGAGAAGCGACACCAGGACCACAGCCTGCCCCTGGAAACAGCGCACCACACTGAACCTCCCCCTCGAGAATCCTACACGTACTGACTGTAGGAGACGTTTTAGAATCCAAAGGGAAAGCGAAGAATGGAGAGACCAGTGAATTAACGCACCAAGTACTATCAAATGAGATAAAAGGCAACAAGAACCTTGTACAATTTTTAGACAACGATACTAAGTTGTGATTTGTGAAGCCTTGTATCCTCACAGTTTATCTGCCACAATCATTATAGTTTGTTCCTTTTATTAAGCTAACAACACCAAGCACATTAAACAGCTATATATCATTGGCCAATCCCCACATTTCACATCTTCGTTAGCTTCTCCATCCCGAAAAATCAGAGACAAGAAAGGTGGTTAGCGAGCACGCTCGTGGGTGTGGCGTCTTCCTCACTGATGACTGCTCCCTGCCATTAACAAGAAAGGTGGTTAGGACACGAGTGTGCGTCGCGGTGAAGAGCTTCTGCAAAATCGAGCTTGAAAGATAGGGGAGGAGGAGGAGGACGATGCCACCGGCGTGGAAGAAGATGAGCCCCGCGTCGCTCGAGCCAGCGCCGGCGCTGCGACGCACCACGGAGGGGCAAGCAACCCGCGGGGCGGCGGCTGACGCGTCCCCGTCCCGCCTACGCTTGGAAAGTTGACGCCTGCGACCGGCGGCGACCATGGGCAACCGCCGCAAGAGGCAGAAGCGAGAGCGTGCCGGCGAGGGACGAGGTGGGCATGGTCGGAGAGGCCGGGCTCGGTATCTCTGCCGCGCGATACCCCGCCGCCTTCCCCGCGGTCGCCGCCGATCTTCCGCCGGAGGCGGCCTCCGTAACGCGCGAGTACCCGGCGCCTGGCCCGCAGCCGCCGCCGCAATCCGGCGAGAGTTTTTTTATTTCCCGCGAGAGGTCGTCTCTGTCGAGAAAGGACCTCGGGTTGGGCCCAATTAGAAAACGATCGGAGGCCCAATTAGAGCGTACCGGGGAGGGAGTAGCTTTTAATTATGGGCCGTTAACCGGGACACTAATTAAACGGTGGACAGAACCGTATCGCGTATTTAGTTTAGTCCCACATCGCGTATTTGAGAACGATTACCTCAGCTTAAATACACCGAAGCGGGAGTGGTATCGGCTCCGGCCAAAACATTTCATTAAATCTTTTCAGCGCTAACGATGTCTTCAAGAGCTGTGATGCAGGTGCAGGTTCAGAACAAGAGAAGGCGGGAGGACGCCGGGGCTTCCCCGGCTGTCGCCCGAATGGATGACGGAGAAGAAGAAAGATGGGAATCGCGCCGCCACCTCAGCGGCGGGTCACCCGACGACCACCGGTGGACGGAGACGAAGAAGGCGCCGCCGTCTCGTTGGGGGTTCCCGCGCCACCTCGGCGGCGGTTCCCCGGACGACGACCGGTGGGACGCCCGGAAGCCCGGCTGTGGCTGCTCAGCCACTGAGCATGGAGTCGAGACGAAGACGAAGAGGAAGCTGGAGTTCGAAGACGACGACGAGGCTGAAGAAGATGATGACGAGGATGACTACTGGGCTGGGCCCTCGTTCGTCCTGTCGCCGGACCCGAGCGCGCTGCCGTGGCTGGCGCCGGTACTCCTGATGCTTCCAGCCTGTGCATGCGAGCTGCTGAGCCTGCCGACGTGTACCTGTAGGCCTAAGCCGGACTACTATCTAGTATAGGGTTGGGTCGGCACCATGTGCCCGTAGTGTAGAGAGTCCATGCAATACGTGTATCTGTAGTCGGCACCGTGTGCCCATCTGTAGTTGTCCTACAGTAGTATAGTTTTCTTCTTTTTGGTCTCCGGGCACGTTTCCCCGGTCGGGCACGGTTGC
>CAMZMU010000010.1:28190294-28469342 GCA_947311845.1 Poa pratensis
TGATGAACCTTCAGTATTTAATTAAAATATTGACTTCACACAATGCCTTAACCAAGAAATACCATTCAGTCTCAGGTATATGAAAACGAAATCTCTGTAGTGCTTCAAAAATGTAGGTGTATTTTTTCTTCCACAAAGAGATATATTTATTCGACCGATGTATATTGGCAAGAGAAAGAAAATTTGGACCTTTAATACAGGTATAGAGGGAACGACGCCTACCAAATACATTTGTAGGTACAAGATACATGCTATATTTCAAATGGAGAGAGTATTTAGATCCGTGAGGTGGAAATGGGACCATTATATCTGCCATTCATACTATAATTTTTTTATACAGCTACTAAACACACGTACGTACAAATAACAATAGTCAAAGTTCCATACCGGAGAACTTACTTATGCATAAAAAATCATTTAAATATTTATTATACCTTAGTACGATGTTGTGCAAATATATGTTAAAGTAATATGTACCACCAGCAGCATTTCTCTGGCTGCCATGGCGACTGTATGTTGATCTTGAAAATTGTGTCTTTCATCTGTTGCAGAATGATAGGCTGTCCGCCACATCCTACAATCATATTGACCAATGAAATACATATGTTTTATTTCTGTTATATACTAACTTTAATGACTTCCCTCCGCTTATGCAGTACCATGGTTCCATTGAAGAAGCGTGCGGCAACAGAAGAGATTAGGTTAATAAAAAATGGACATAAAGTGACAAATGAAAGGGTGAGATATATTTGTTTGCTCAGCTATAAGTGATTATGCATCACACAATGCTGAGGCCTGGGGCTTTGACTCCTTTTAGGACAAAAAAAGTAAAGTGATATCTATCTTGATTTTTCGTTCTATTGTGTTAGCCACTTCCAAAACGTAAATAATGTATGAATGAATGTTCCTAAAGCCATCTAAATAAATCTATATGAAATTATGTTGTTTTCATCTTAATTCCTTCATGACCCATATATTAGCCATTTACAAATAACACTTTATATATATATATATATACTGCCCCACTAATGTGTTTTGTTCTAATGTCGGAGAATTTATTTATAACAGATGCTCGAATGAAAATAATAGTAACATAATTCCAGCTACTTCTCTTATAGGGTACAAAACCTATTTTGAAGTATTGTCTGGAAGACCTTTCCTGGTAATCATACATGATTCTCAATTTGGTGCGCTCTTATCTATCTTTTTTGTGCTTTTCAAGCTCATTGTTACATAATATCTTTTTGCGAGTAGTTGGGCGCTATGTTTGCATAATCATTCCAAATTAGGAACCTTCCTTGACCTGATCAAGAATTTTTTGCAAATCAAGAAATCAGGTGTTCTTCACTAATTAATAATATTGTGAAGAATATGTGAAGTTAGCCAAAATCTATTGTAGACAAATAACAAAAGCAAGTGATGAAGCTTCGCAATTTTAATCACTTCACGAAATTTCAAATTTCAACTAAGTGTAATTATATGTAGTGCTATCATATTTGTTGGGCAAATAAGGTTTTGAAATGATCATTGTATGAAACCACTTAACGAAATAGTGTGTGAATTACCATTGTTCCAATGTTCTAGAACAGAAATAAGCTGGGAATCATGTGTTGAAGTTTCACAAAGTATAGCATTTTAGCACTAAACCAGCTACCCGTGTAAGCTGTAATTTTAGGTAATACGCGTTTTCCTTCTCAAAATATTTTTCAGTTATGCAAGTAATTGACACATTACAATGGGTTCCGGCGCAGATGCCTTTTGTATGTTGTTCGATTTATGACAGTTAAGAGTGACGTGTATAATTCTATTTTTATGCATGATATTATATTTCATTTATACTCACATAATATGTGTGAAACCATTTACAGAAATGTCAAGACGCCGCCTTCGCATTTGCGAGGGCCACTTTTCTAGTTAGAGGAAAAACAATAGCAAAAGTGTTCGGAAAAGTAGATACGTTTTGGACGTATCACTAGCACAAGATAGAATCGATTGCCAAAACTAGCTAGCACATACGAGAATCAGGTCTCGGCCCAGCTTGGAGCGGATCGCGAGCTGCCGCTGCAGCTGATGCAGGCGACCTGTGCGGCAGCGCAAGCGCCCACCGCCGGGAAGTGGCGGCCGCGTCGCCTGGCGCCGCACGCCATTGCTGGGAGCGCTCGCCGCACGCGGTTACCGCACACGCCCGAGCGCGTCGCCGGCCTCGTCGAGCCGCGAGGCGCCACTCCACCCGACGTGCCTGGCATCCGTGCACACCGTAGACGCCAAGGCTGCCGTCCGACACCCTCCCTAAGCCGTCGTGCTTGCCCTCCTCGCCACGCGCGACAGCAGCAGCCACGGGCCGTCCATGGAGCGTGGCATCTCCGAGGCCACTGGGCGGCGCGCGGCGAGCTCGAGGCAGGGGCAGCCTCCAGTCTCGCACGCGCACGGCACCGGCTGATGGGGCGGTGTGTCGCAGAGCACGGCGAGCTCCTCGGGCTTCTTGACCAGGCCCACACGCCGCCTCCAGCCTCGCCCGCGCACATCTAGGTAGTTGGCCACCTCGCCTTGTCGTCCCGAACAGCGTCGTCTTCCGACGAGCTCCCCACGCCGATCCAGCCCGAGCTCGCCAGCCAGCGTCGCCGCGGGAAGTGACGGCCGCGTCGCCTGGCCGGAGGCGGCATGCTACGATCTGGCCGGCGGCGGTGTAGGGCGACGAACTGCGGCAGGTAGGGCGTCGCGGCAGGTGGGAGTGAGCGACGCGAAGCCAGGAATCGGGGACGGCGGCGGTGGTGAGATAGAGCAGAGAGAAGACGTGGTAGGTGGGAAAGTGGAGATGTGTGGCTACCAGTGGGCCAGGCGGACACAAGAGCCGGACAGCGGACAACCCCAAACGTGGACCAAACTTGGGCCAGGTTTGGGGAGAAACAGACTGTCCGTCAGCAATTTGTCCGTTTGCGGGGGCGCGTTGGAGCACGTCCTTTGTCCGTTCGGACAAAAAAGGACACGGTCCGTCCGTATGCGGGGCTGGGTTGGGCATGCCCTTATGCCCCATTCCAAAATATAAAACTTTCTAGTTTTGTTCTAATTCGCACGTATATGTACATATGTTAGATATGTTTTAATTTATTTATTTAATTATTTACAAACGAATTTGTATAAAATTAGAAAGTCTATAAAGTTTATATTTAGAAACGGAATGAGTAAAATGTTATGATTTTCAAATACTTTGGTTTTTGAAATAGTTTTCTACCAAACATAGCCTTGGACCTTCCACACTGTGGTACGGATTTTAATGGGAAAATTAGCTTCGTTAAATCGGTGTCTGCTACCGTCACAAACAATTAGATGGGCCCAGATGAAATTATAAATAATATCTCTCCTCTTTTCTTTGTTTTCAAACGGACGAACTTTTCCGTTCTACAATAGAAAATATAGTAGTTTATCGGATATGTTGAACCAACAATGTGGATCGCTTCAAACTTCAAACTCTGCAGTGTGCTGAACCGTTTCAAAAAGATAGCTGAGCCGTTTTGTACAATGGTGTATGTGGATGGTCTTAATTAGTTCTAGTTTCTGAGTTGTAACCATAGAACTGTCATTCTTTTACTAGACAAAAGAGCTAACGATGGATTTTAAATTAACAAAGCCAATACGGCTAGAGTACAGGTGCCAAGGAAATCAGCTTACAAGTAAATGAGCAACAAGAAAAAATAAAATACACAAGACAAACAAGTTGAAGTGCTCCAAACCCCTGATGGCTGCAACGATCGCTGAATGACACTAATAACGCTCGTTTTAAACACCGAGTCACGTGTCTGGATGTCGCGGTTACAGCCACATGTGCAGCGATTACGGTTAGATATCGATTCTTAGGTTAGCGACCCGTCGTGTTGTTTGTGGTGCCATTTATGCTAATTCATAGTGTTTCGGCAAGCATGGTAGGCTATTTCCCGCTTATATTGATAGTTGGAAGGTGATTAAAAAATCAAACCATAGTTACAAGAACCGTGTACATTACCGCAACAAGTCTGATAGATGAGGACACTAATCAGTTTTTAGTATTGGCGGAAGAGCTTGATTAGAAAGAAGATGGTACGAGTATCTAATCTGCCTTGGCGAAAACCTGAACAACAGCAAAGCCACACCTAGTAACACTGTTCATACAAGACGTCGGTAAGACAGAACACATCATGCTCACGGCGTGGTGGATTTTGAAGCAACGGAACGCAGTCGTCTTCGACAACGCACGTCTCTCGGTTAGTATTTTGGTGGAAACCATCAAAACTAGGACTCGTTCTTGGGTGAGCGCGGGAGCCGTGAACTTGCATATCTTCCCTAGTTTAGGCTTGAGTTGTATGGTGTGGGTGGCCTCTCTTTAGGCTTGTAAATAACTCTTTTATCTATCAATGCATCAAAACGTAAGGTTTTTGCGTTTTGCGTAAAAATGCACTAC
This sequence comes from Poa pratensis, assembly GCA_947311845.1. Classification (NCBI taxonomy): domain Eukaryota; kingdom Viridiplantae; phylum Streptophyta; class Magnoliopsida; order Poales; family Poaceae; genus Poa; species Poa pratensis. The sequence goes on from CAMZMU010000010.1 coordinate 28,194,730, forward strand.
TTTTGCGACATGGTACACTTGGGGTTCCACATTTATCGCCAGTCCCCTCATCATGACATTGTGGGGTACTCTGACACCGACTAGGCTGGCTGCCCGGACACGCGTCGCTCCACGTCAAGGTTCGGCGTCTTCATCGGCAACAACCTCGTCTCCTGGTCGTCCAAGCGGCAGAACACTCTCTCCCGAGGCGGAATACTGTGTCGTCTCCAAAGTTATTGTTGAGTCATGTTGGCTCCCCTATCCCCTAGTTGCTCGGTGAAATTCGGCGCCCACCACGTCGTGCGACCATCCTTATTGCCACAATATCAGCGAGGTGTACCTCTCTAGCAACCCAACCCATCACTAACGTACCAAGCATGTGGAAATAGACTTACACTTTGTCCAGGAGCGTGTCAGCTTCGGCGACCTTTGCGTTCTACACCTTTTGTTGCACTATGAGCGCATTTGGTAGCCTGCAGATAGGCCAGCCAGGCCCGCCAGCTGCGAGCGCGCGACGTTTGTTTGCCTGTGCGAGCTCAGGCCAGCACGCTCATCAAAGCAGCATCAGGCCAGGCCCAGCAGGCACGATCAGATCAACCGTGCCCGTGGAGCCAGGTCTAGCGGAGCGCAAGGGCGGGATGCGGGTGAGTGCGCGGGAGACGCCGCATCCCTTCGAGAACACATGCCATTTATTCCCCTCACCGCTCACTCTCCCTCTTCATTTCCCCTCACTCGCTCGCTCGTCTCCTCTTCTCTCTCTCCGTCAGCGGTTCCTTTTCCGGCGGCTCATCTAGAGCACCGCCGCGAGCATCTTTGGTAGGAGACGCAGGGCCGCCTACTCTCCATTGTTCTCAAGCAGACGAGGTTCATCGACACGTCGCCAGCACCGCGTCATCTCTTCTTCTCAAGGACTTCGACAATGGCGGTAAGATCATCCGTAGCCCTCTCATGCCTCGTAAGCTTTAATGCCATTAGTGTTTATCTGCTTACAATGACATGCACGGTAGATCTAGGGTTCGATCTGTGTGAAAGCTTCCATCTATTGGGTTTTGGAGTAGTTTTTTTTAGTATGGTGCTCGATCTATCGATTTGGTGTTTGATCTGGCCATATGTGTGCTTAATCTGGCTAATGATTTAACTGATCTGTGCTCACATGATTCAAAGGGTGTCTCTTAGTATCATCTATTGTGTACACAGGAAATTATGTGCGCATGATTGGTGGTACTAAGAGATCATCCATTGAATCTTGTCTGATTTGCTTGCTTTATTTTGGCCAATGATGAAACTGTGGCTACCAAACGTGCCCTTTGTGAAAGGGGTAATACTATTGAACCTTGTGCAACGTAGAACATATGCTTATTCTGTGTTCTTGGCTCAGTAGTATCATTTCTTCCATTTGTCAAATGCAAGTCTGACGCCCAAATTTTCATGTCCTTTAGTTTTCTGGGATTTTCGTGAACTCTGGTTGCAACGAGCCGATGATTAAACTAGACCATCATACTTGCAATGAGATTGTCTATAGAACCAAGGGTAAATGCAAGGACAATGCTATTATTTCTACTTCGTTCTTGTAGGCACTCTTTTTGCCCACTGATGGCTTTGACGTATGAGGCTTGAATTGTGAAATTTTGGCCAATGATGAAGGGTTTTATATTTATGAGTCAGATGTGGCACTGTTACCACAAGGCAGCCACCAAAATTAAGAACCATGCACAACTTTATTCGTGTCTTGTACTTGATTTTGTTGGTTGTCATGCGGTGCATACTCTTCTATGACATCTAACCTGATTACCTGACTGAGGCATCTGATGAGTTGTTCTAGTTTGGGTATGTTTTGCACAAAGCCGATGATTACAATGTGTCATAACATATGTGCAGGTGCAGGGAGGCGACTTGCATATGACCTTGAGCGATGTACAAGTACAATTCTTGTGCATACCTCTTGGTTCTGGACAGAATCATCTCCCTGATATCTTTGTTTGCTATTTCTTATTAGGCAAATTGCTTTCACGTCTCTTTTAGGTCTATGATGATTTGTGTTAGAGCAGCCACCTGTTGACTGCCAACAAAAGTATGATGCAGCCATGAGCAGATGTGACTGTTCTTTTCTTTTGCTGGCTAGTTAGTAGGCGCATACATGGCTCTGCATGTACTGAGACCAACGAACAAGCTCGCTGCGCATTTTCAGTTTCAAGCCGATGATTAAAATCTGGCGGCACTTCTATGCAAGGAGTGATCCCTTACTACCTTGTGCAATGTATAAGCGCATTTTTTGTGCGTAGCTTTTGGCAGTGTGGAAACACTTATTGGATAAACATGTTTCCTACCTGGTATGAGGCATGTCTAGTTGTTGAAACATTGATGTCATGTTGAAAGCATCACCAAGATTAAGCATTTGTTTCATGCTCGTAGGCTGAGAAATTACGCGCGCTTGATCTCCATCATGATGAAGGAAATCTCCCCCTACTATACTGTCCAAAGCATACATATAGCAAAGAATAAGGCCAAAATAAAAGCTGCTAAGGAATAGGCTCAAGGTGAGTCTAGGTTCAGTCCTTCCATAAGATTCTAGTCCAAACATTCTTAAAACTTTCCTCACTTCCTTGCTTGAAAGTGAGAATTTCCTTTTTAGGTGTCATAACATAAGGAGTAAAACTAGACATGATAACTAAACAAGGATAAAATTTAGGCAAAACGAAATAAACTACTTGCTGAGTTTTAAAGCAAACGAAAAGCAAAACAAGACTAATAAAAAATATACTAAGCAAGACAATAACAAAATAGAGTATAAGGATGTCTGAAACTCCCCTCGCTGAAGCTTCCAAATCCACGGCAACGGCGCCAGAAAAGAGCTGTTGCATTAGATTTGGTAGTTCAAGAAGTCTCCTTCAAATCCCCGGCAACGGCGCCAGAAAAGAGCTTGATGGCGTGGATCACACGTTCGCTGGGAACCCCAAGAGAAAGGTATGATGTAGCGTAGCAGCAGTTTTCCCTTGATTGCAAAACCAAAGTTATCGAACCAGTAGGATTTGGAGAAGGCTTCAGAAAGGTGACAATGGCAATGGCGCCGAAAAGAGCTATTGACGTGGACCTGCGCACACACGAACAAACTAGTTTACCCCAACGAAATAGAGAGGGTGTCAATCTCTCCGGCTTGCTGAACACAAATGATTAAACGTATGGTGAAAAATAATATGAGAGCAAAAGTAACCAGCGAGCAAATGACTAGGAAAAGCTATTAAGGGTGTGTTTGCTTCTGCTTTTCTAACCTGCTTCTGCTGTAGAAAAGTCAAAAGCTAACAAAGGGTTTTTTCTCCACAGCAGATTTTTAAAAGTCAGCAACTTCCTCTAGTGTATTTTCTAAAACAGCTCCACCCCTACTTTTGCTGCGGTGAAAACCAAAACCGGGTAAAAATTACCCACCACTGCCACCGTGAATACCGATTCGATTATTTTAATTAGGAGGACGTTTTTTCCTCGCCCAGGACGCAATCGTGCAAACCCTTCTTCCTACATGCGTACACGAGAGGTAGGCCTCCAGCGCCGCCCCGCGCGTGGCCTCTTTGCGCCCCCCAACAGCCCGTCTCGGTCATATCGACCCTTTCTGGCTTCCAGCCCGTCGGTTCCCTTCTGTAGCCGCCCCAGTTGGCCAGTTCATACGCTGACGCCGTCCTGTTTGTTGCGTCGCCAATTACGCCATGGACCTGGCTCCAGGCAAGGATGGAATACGGCACTGGCCGGGACGAGGGCGTCCAGTACCTCCCGCCGGCGTGGTGCACTGTAACTAATTGATTCCGCATGCATGTCGTCAGCTACTTTCGTCCCATCTAGTTGTTGCTAGCTTCTACGTTGCCAATCAATCAAGTCTAGATGAGCTAGCTTTGTACGTGAGCTTTCGGCGAGAAAGAAATCTGCCAGGAAACAAGTCGAGTTAGCACTAATCCACATATCGACTCTGCACTATGTTGCTCTGCCGAAACTAATCGACAGATCGAGTCTGCACTATGTTGTAATACGCGTGTTCATGCATGAATTTTTTGCCATCTCCGGCGAGGTCCGCTCAACTCCGGCGATGGTCCGGCGAGGTCCAGACAACTCCGGTGAGATTCGGCCAACTCTGACGAGGCCCGACCAACTCCGGCGAGTTCTGGCGTGTCTTTCCCTATCTTCGGCGAGGTCCGGCCAACTCCGACGAGATTCGGCCAACTCCGGCGAGATGTGACCAACTCCGGCGAGGGTCCGGCAATATCAAGTTGGCCAGAGGCCTTCCGGCGAGGTCCGACGTGTCTTTCCCTATCGCCGGCGAGGTTTCGGCGAGGTCGGACCAACTCCGGCGAGGGTCCGACGATATCAAGGTGGCCGGAGGCAGTCCGGCACGGTGGACCAGCGAGGCATGGTGATGGCGGTCTTAGGGGAATACAAATCATGCACATAAAAATTCACAGTTTCACAGTTGTTTCAGCCAAATGACTTTCAGGTTTGCCACAGTTCTCATCTGACAGCGGGTTTTTCACAGCTCACAGTCCACAACAGCTTTTTTGGAATCCACAGTTGAACCAAACACACCCTAAAACTGTTGTAAGCAATGTAGGAAAATAGGACCGGGATCCACAGTTCACTAGTGGTGTCTCTCCAAAAGATAAACGTGTTGGGTTAACAAATTACAGCGGGGCAATTGACAAACATGGACGCAACACGATACTATCATGGCACAAAGTTCACCGTTTTATTTAATATGGGCATTACGTCAAAACACATAGACCGTTATCCAACTGCATCTATGACTAATAATCCCACCCGGGATCGCTATTCAGCAAGTCTCCCAAAAGTATTAAGTTGCAAGTAACAGATAATTGTAATAAGCCTGGTGCGTAATGTAAGCAATGAGTACAGCATAAAGCAATAAACAACGCTATTTTATCCCTAGTAGCAACAGCACATCTCAAGTCTTAATCATTTCTGTCGATCGAGCTCAGACAAGAGAGGCATGAACCCACTATCTAGCATAAATACTCCCTCTACTGACACAAGTAAGCAATTACTTCGGTCAAAGCATACACAAGCATCGGAGAGCATGCAAGATCATAAATAAAACATATCATAGATAATCTGAACAATAATTTCATGACTCCATAATTCATCGGATCCCCGCAAACACAACACATAGCATTACATAAAGATGATCTTAATCATGTAGGCATCTCATAAGATCTAAACAATGGAGCACAAGAGAGAGAGACAATCATCTAGCCACTGCCATGGACCCGTAGTCCCGTTGTGGACTACTCACATATCACTCCGGAGGCGGGCATGGTGGTGTAGATGCCTCCGGTGACGATCTCACCCTCCGGCAGGGTGCCGGGAAGAGCGTCAGAACCCTCCCGATCTCGGGTTGGCGACGACGGCGGCCTCAGACGTTTTCTGGAAAATATGATCGGGTCTCGAGGGTTTCCGGGACGAAGGCAATTTATAGGCGAAAGGGCAACTCGAGGGGGTCTCGAAGTCGACCAGGTGGGCCCAGGCGCGGTCCACCCTGGGCCGCGCCTGGGGGCGTCTGGCGCCTGTGGGCCCCCCTACAGGCGCCGTCCTGGCTCCGTCTTTGTTTTTTCGTAAAAATAATTCATGTAAATTGACAACTTATTCCGAGAAAATTCCCCGACTAGTTTTTCTGAAACAAAAAGACAGCAAAAACAGGAACTAGCACTAGGCCTCTTGTTAATAGGTTAGTTCCATAAAATGTGCCAAAATGATATAGAAATATTATAAAAGCATGTGGCAATGATATATAATAAGCATGGAACATACAAAAAATATAGCTACGTTTGAGACGTATCAGCATCCCCAAGCTTAATTCCTGCTCGTTCTTGAGTAGGTAAATGATAACAAAATAATTTTTGGTAGTGACATGCTACCAACGCGATTATGAACAAGTAATGTAAAGCATATGAACTGAATGAAGTGACCCAAGACAATGGTCTATAGTTGACATAAAGCAAATAATGATTAACCATGTGTAACATCTAAGCAATAATTTTTCATGGATAGTACTTTGGAGACATGAAAATTATAAGACTTGTCATGCTTGATAGCTCACAAAGCAATAAACTTTCGACAAAGGTATTCAACCAACACAAAGAAAGATTTAAGTTTTCAGCAAAAGATTCAACTTGTAACTTATTTATCTTAAGATAATGCCAATGTAAAGTTTTCACAGTTAAACATAAAGATAGCATGTAGTAGACTTGTACCTCAATTGATACTATGCGTTTGCTTGATAGATAAAGATTGGAAAGGAAAACTGACTCAACATAAAAGTAAAAGAAAGACCCTTCGCAGAGGGAAGCAGAGATTAATCGTGTGCTAGAGCTTTTTAGTTTTTGAAAGCATATAGAGACATAAAAATATATTTCTAAGAGGTGCATGCTATGGTCAACGAATGATAGTGAGCAATGCATTACTACATTTGCTAGACAGACTTATAAGAGCGACTCCCATGAGGAACGTTATTTCTGCAGCAAGCAGATCATTCCTCTTTATCTCCTTTGTTTACACATGCAGATGTTTTACTGAATTCACAGGAACAAAATGTGAGGAGAATTTTTTGGTGAAAGTTGTAATTTATCTTTTATGAGGCTAGGCACCCCGTTGCCAGGTCTTTTTGCAAAATTAATGGACAAGTAGATGAAACATACAAGTCCTGAAAGAAGTTTGTCCAACAAATGTAATAAAGACTATCCACTACTTCCTCATGAGCTTAGTAGTAGGGCCAAATCCACAAAGATGACCTTTGGATGAAAGTTTTGGCCAAAATAAACCGGTTCTCAACTTTTAACCCTATCTAACCCTTTTTTTTCTACCGTTCAATATACTCGCGGTAGGCCTAAACGTTGTACCGCCAGCACCTACGGCGGTACCGTCCAGAACAATTAAATTAAGTAGCGTGACGGCTATAACAGTTTACAGCAAGTTTTGTTGTTCTCCGTGGCTACGCCACAATGCCCTCACGCTAATCATCTCTGGTTCGAACTCAGGGCTCACCCATTATATTTTACCAATTTATTTTTCCTTAGCAAAATTAGTCAGCATAATAAGTGCTTTTATTATGATTCGATCCCATAACAATGGAGCTAGTAGAGGAAGGCCTTTTCACTACAACAGCTATAGAACTGTGATAAATTTGGCATACTTGTAAAGAAAGGTCTTTCTACCACAATACAAAAGTGTGGCGGATTTAGCATACTTGTAGTTTTTGTATTGCATACACTAGCTAAATGCCAGTGTGTTGCTACGGTTTAAAACAAAATATATTATTACTAGTATGTAACCATTATTGTATTGGACTTGATGGAGTCTTGGTATCATGAGCTGTCACGGTCATACCCGGCTAGTCTATGCGTCGTTATCCTGATGAAGGCATCGTCATTGGAGCTCTCTGTTCTTCGCTCGGGCTACTCCGGGGAACCTTAGATCAAGATTTTTTTTTGGACCGGACGATGGCGATGGGCTGCGTCGTTTTCCCTCCCGGGGACATCGTTTTGGAGTAGGCGTTGGAGGGGTCACGAGGTGGAGCAGTGTGCCATTTACAGCGTCGACAACGACATGTCTCGGTGGCGTGGCGCTGCGGGGTCTCGGTGATGGACGCATGATCATGGCCGCGGGCAGGGCGGTGGCGTTGTTTGACGTCGTGGCGGCATCGACAGTAGGCCTAACAAGACTATTGCGTTGATCCTTTGATCATAGGTTGGCGGAAGACGATGGCGGCGACTTCTATAGCGTGCGCATATGGTGCGCGCTGAGAGTCTGCTGTACCGGTTTGTGCTCTCAGCTCGCCGTTGGGCGGCTTGGTATTACGAAAGTTCTAGAAATGATATTATGAAAGTGTCTTCAAACATTTTTTTAAAGATACTCATCTAACTTGATAAGAATTCGCCATGTCTCAAAAATAAAATATTGCAGCTTGTGCTAAAAAATTGAAAGCAAATATTACTATCGAATAATCAAGGTATGTATGTAATCAAGGTATGGTTTGATCATGAAGAAGTAGCAAACTATTCTTCTAGTAAAATAATATTATAAATGGGTCGTTCACTGTCTTGCACCGCTCCTACCAACACGGCTCTAAGGCCTCACTCATGACACCAATAAAGCACTCTTTTCTTCTCATTAAGCTAAAAATAGAGTGCAATGTTAGGTCGTGGACTAGTGTTAGAATTGTCCACTGCTTAATGCGGATTAGTGATTCGTCTCTAATTTTGATGAACATATTTATTCGTCCTGATTGGGGTGAGAATATCCAACTAAATTGTTGAACCAAAAGAAGTTTATTTGTTTACAACATTGTCTTGTAAACAAAGCAAGCATTTTGAATTAAAGAGTATCGCACTTTTTGTATATCGAGTAATGAGCAAAATGGCTACAAGAAATACAGTTATGTCACACATAAATATATATGATGAGGTAGTAGTACTTAGCTTGAGAGTTTAAGCAATAAGATATGAGAGTTTTAATTCTGAAATTAAGTAAAATTTGGGATGTCAATGAGACAAAATAAAATTATATTTTTCAATTAAATAGAAACATGTGTGGAATTATTCTACTTGATCATATTTAAATTTTAGCTATACATTCATATTTTTTTAAATGAAATAGGATTTAATAAACTCAACAAATAACTTTGGTCATTGATTACAGACCTAGAAATCCTTTAGTAAACAAATTGATTTTATAAAAACTATTTTCCTAAGCAATATACCTATTTTTCATTTGTTAGATTTTTATGGATCTTCCTTATATAGTATTTATTCTGAAAATGATTTGGCATTTATAAGATCTATTCCATTTCCTCTTATAAGTATATATAATTTCCATGTAAAAGAAGAGTGGCAACAGTAGGTAGGGCCGGGTGGCTTCCACCATACACACGCACACCAGCAGCTAGCACGCACAAGCCATTACATGCAGGGAAGCAACTTCCAACTCGGGCATGGCTGGCCCTAACAGTTTTGGGGTGGTACCGCCAACTCCGTCGGCGTTATACTTGAATGTCTACCGCCTCAGGCTCCGGCGGTAGCCTGACATTTGCAGGGTATCCGTGGATCAGAACGCCTACCGCCAGCTATTCCGACGGTAGCACGTTAAGCTTACCGCCAACATGTTGAGCGGTAATGAAAAGGGTTAGATTCGGCTGAATTTTTGAAGAGGGTTCATTTAGGCTGAAGTTTTCCCTCAAGGTCAATTTTGTCATTTTGGCCTAGTAGTAGTGGCGCAAAAAAGGATTAATAACATTTTGAATATTTAAAGGTAGCACACGAAAAATTTACTTGGAGTGGCTTGGAAATACCACATGTAGGTAGGTATGGTGGACACGAATGGAATGGATATTTGGTTCGAGGTTTTGGATGCACGAGAAGCATTCCCTCTCAATACAGAGTTTTTAGTCTTAGCAAGGTGTCAAGCAAACACATATTAACAACCGAATACACGAATGACCACAAGATATCATTAGACATAACCATTAGACTCCACACTGTCTCCCTTGTCAACCAAACATACTTTGCAAAAAGAATATCTAGACTTTGAGAAATAACAATCAGAACAAGTATTAATAATTTTAAGCTTTACTGTATTTCTTCACTAATCCATTCTTAAGTAAATGATCCACAAGTTTAATCATTCATCTAGTTTATATCTCAAAACAATTGACAAGTACTCCCTCCGTCCCAAAATATAAGACGCGCTATTTTTATGCTGGTCCTTGATACTCAACTTTAACCACTATTATATACTAAATTGTATGTATTTAGAAAGTATAAATGGTATCGTTAAATTCTTCTCGCAAAATTCTTTCATTTCATATATTTTTATACTAATTTTGTTGACATATTATATGTACAAATTATGGTCAAAGTTGGACGTCGTTGACCAGCGAAATTTAAGGGTGCCTTATAATTTGAGACGGAGGGAGTATCAAGTTACTCAAGACAATGCTATTTGAATTTCTTTTTATCATTTCTTACATGATAGTTCCCTTTCAAGCAAACACCAATCAATTTATTTGAAATAACTCTTTAAGCAAATATGCATGTAACACAAGAGAGTACAATCTAACCACAAGAAACTAATAGCTCTGAAAAAGAGATATATGAAAAACAAGAGCTAGAAGCTAAGATAACAAAAAGCTAAAACACTCTACACATATAAGTGAAGAAAATGAGTGTTTAATGAAAAAGCGGAGCGTGTCTCTCTCCCACACAAGAATGCAAGGATCCATTTATTGAAAAGTACCAGCAAACAAACCAAAACAAAACTGAAAGCAAAACATAAATGATGCTTCAAGAAAAGCACATATTATGCAAAGGAATAAAAATATAGTTTCATGGTATCGACATGATTAATTGTCGATGAATAGGGGATGCCCAAGGCATCCCCAAGCTTGGATGCTTGAGACTTCTTGAATATTTGGTGGAGGTCCAGGGGAGCCTCCCCAAGCTTGAGCTTTAATCCCTTCTTGATCTTCTTTCATCACCTCGTTCTCTCAACACATGAAAACTTTCTTCACACAAAACTTATCACAAACTTATTAGAGGGGTTAGTACTCAAATAAAATAATCCACCTTCAGTTCTCACTTGAAAAATTGCATGAACTTGTTTCTAAACATTTGATACTGTCACAAAGATCTAAGTGATGTTCCGTGGATAAAAGAACTCCACTTTGCCCGTAGAAGGTGCAATGCAAAAACTTAGACAGAATCTGTCAAAAACAGAACAGAACGCAAAGATGATTTTTTTAGCTACTAGGACACCTCGAATCAGAAAACTCAAAACTAACGAAAGGTAGACAAAACCCAGATACTTGCTGTCAAAACTTTACAGCCCCAGATCACGTTCTGTGATTGTTTGGATTTTCGTACGGTGACAAACATAAATCTGTTTCTGGACAACAAATTTAAAATTATACTTTCCTCTCATTAGAGGCTATTCTTGGCACACAAAAACGAAAATAAAAGGATACAAAGTAAGTGTTACCAAAGTAGCAGCAACCTTGACTCAAAGAAAAATAAAACAAACTGAAAGTAAAAACAATGGGTTGCCTCCCATAAGCGATTTTCTTTAACGCCTTTTAGCTAGGCACAATGGCAAAAAGATCAAGCATTATCAATATTTCCAAGACTAAAACGTATACCCTTGGATCTCTTACTCTTTTTATTATGTTTAGGAAAGGTATGATGGCCTCTTATTCTGGAGTGGAACTTCACAGTGCCTTCATTCATATCTATAACCGCTCCTACAAGCTTCAAGAATGATCTTCCAAGTGTAATTTGTCCTTCTCCTTCGCATTCAATAACATAGTAATCAATAGGAATGAATTCACCAACCACTTTTGTATGAATATCTAATGCAATTCCCAAGGGAGTTTTGATGGAATTATCAGCAATAATTAGGTGAATCCCACATTCTGAGAGCTCCCACAAATCTAAAGAATCATAAATGGACTTAGGCATCAAACAAAACTCTGTCACAGTATCACATAAAGCATGCAAATTCTTTCCATTGATTTCAATTTTAAAAGTAGGAGACCAGTTCGGCAAGATTTTATTCATCATACTTTGCGATGCTTTATTAAGAACCTCTCTCATGCTAGTCATATCCTTTTCAAGAGCATCTAATCTATTAGCAATATTTTCAATAGTTAAATCTGTTTTGCTAGTTGTTGAAGAAGATGATGCTATTAATTTTTTTTATAGCATTGAAGGCTTGATCTCCATCACGACGAAGGAAATCTCCCCCTACTATAGTGTCCAAAGCATACATATAACAAAGAATAAGGCCAAAATAAAAGCTGCTAAGGAATAGGCTCAAGGTGAGTCTAGGTCCTTCCATAAGATTCTAAGATTCTAGTCCAAGCATCCTTAAAACTTTCCTCACTTCCTTGCTTGAAAGTGAGAATTTCATTTTTCAGTTGTCATAACATAAGGAGTAAAACTAGACATGATAACTAAACAAGGGATAAAACTTAGGCAAAATGAAATAAACTACTTGCTGAGTTTTGAAGCAAACGAAAAGCAAAACAAGACTAATAAAAAATATACTAAGCAAGACAATAACAAAATAGAGTATAAGGATGTGTGAAACTCCCATCGCTGAAGCTTCCAAATCCACGGCAACGGCGCCAGAAAAGAGCTGTTGCAGGAGATTTGGTAGTTCAAGAAGTCTCCTTCAAATCCCCGGCAACGACGCCAGAAAAGAGATTGATGGCGTGGATCACACGTTCGCTGGGAACCCCAAGAGGAAGGTATGATGTAGCGTAGCAGCAATTTTCCCTTGATTGCAAAACCAAGGTTATTGAACCAGTAGGATTTGGAGAAGGCTTCGGAAAGGTGACAATGGCAATGGCGCTGAAAAGAGCTGTTGACGTGGACCTGCGCACACACGAACAACTACTTTGCCCCAACGAAACAGAGAGGGTGTCAATCTCTCCGGCTTGCTGAACACAAAGGATTAAATGTATGGTGGAAAATAATATGAGAGCAAAAGTAACCAGCGAGCAAATGACTAGGAAAAGCTATTAAAACGGTTGTAAGCAATGTAGGAAAATAGGACCGGGGTCCACAGTTCACTAGTGGTTTCTCTCCAAAAGATAAACGTTGGGTGAACAAATTACAGCGGGGCAATTGACAAACATGGATGCGACACAATACTATCATGACACAAAGTTCACCGTTTTATTAATATGGGCATTACGTCAAAATACATAGACCGTTATCCAACTGCATCTATGACTAATAATCCACCCCAGGATCGCTATCCAACAAGTCTCCCGAAAGTATTAAGTTGCAAGCAACCGATAATTGCAATAAGCATGGTGCGTAATGTAAGCAATGAGTACAACATAAAGCAATAAACACCGCTCTTTTATCCCTAGTAGCAATAGCACATCTCAAGTCTTAATCGTTTCTGTCGATCGAGCTCAGACAAGAGAGGCATGAACCCACTATCTAGCATAAATCCTCTCTCTACTGACACAAGTAAGTAATTACTCCGGCCAAAGCATACACAAGCATCAGAGAGCATGCAAGATCATAAATAAAACATATCATAGATAATCTGAACAATAATGTCATGACTCCATAATTTATCGGATCTCCGCAAACACAACACATAGCATTACATAAGGATGATCTTAATCATGTAGGCAGCTCATAAGATCTAAACAATGGAGCACAAGAGAGAGAGACAACCATCTAGCTACTGCCATGGACCCGTAGTCCCGTGGTGGATTACTCATGCATCACTCCGGAGGCCGGCATGGTGGTGTAGATGCCTCCGGTAACGATCTCCCCCTATGGCAGGGTGCCGGGAAGAGCTTCAGAACCCTCCCGATCTAGGGTTGGCGACGGTGGTGGCCTCGTACGTTTTCTGGAAAATATGATCGGGTCTCGAGGGTTTCCGGGACGAAGGCAATTTATAGGCGAAAGGGCAACTCGAGGGGGTCTCGGAGTCGACCAGGTGGGGCCCAGGTGCGGTCCACCCTGGGCCGCGCTAGGGGCGTCTGGGGCCTGTGGGGCCCCCATTGCAGGCGCCCTCCTGCCTCTGTCTTTGTTTCTTCGTAAAAATAATACATGTAAATTGGCAGCTTATTCCAAGAAAATTCCCCGACTAGCTATTCTGAAACAAAAAGACAGCAAAAACAGGAACTGGCACTGGGCATCTTGTTAATAGGTTAGTTCCATAAAATGTGCCAAAATGATATAAAAACATTATAAAAGCATGTGGCAATGATATATAATAAGCATGGAACATACAAAAATTATAGATACGTTTGAGACGTATCAAAGGCCAATGTTGACTCGATGAAAGAAGAGGTGTCCCCTAACCACTTCTGCAAGGTGGTTGTCGCCCCTGGCTTAGGGGTCCTTACTGTTCCTGAAGCCTTCAGGCCATACTTGGGTGAGGTGCATGCGGAGATCACCCTCAGGATGAACACAGGGTGCGTCTGGACAATCACCATGACTGATCTGAATGGTAAAGCATGCCTTGATCGTGGTGGGCAGCATTTAGCATTGCTCATGAGCTCAGGATTGGTTACCTTCACATGTTCAAGAAGATCGCTGGCAACGAGTACAAGGTCATCATCTTCAACAAAACTGGCTGTGAGGTGGTGAAGCAATGTGGTGAGCACCCAGAGAACATGAGGAAGAAGGAAGTCAAGTAGAATAGTCGATTAAGAATCTGTGTTATTGATACGTCTCAAACGTATCTATAATTTCTGATGTTCCATGTTGATATTATACCAATTGTTACATGTTTTATATACACTTCATAGCATTTTTATGCATTTTCTGGGACTAACCTATTAACAAGATGCCACAGTGTCAGTTCCTGTTTTCTGTTGTTTTTGTATTCAGAAAAGCTAGTCTGGAAATATTCTCGGAATTGGACGAAACTTGGACAGAACCTCCTATTTTTCCAACACGAAGACGGAGTCCAGAGGAGAGACGGAGGAGGGCCACGTGGCACCCACACCATGGGGCCGCGCGGGCCCCCCTGCCGCGCCGTGGGGTGGTGTGGGGCCCTCGTGGTCCGCACCGCCGCCCTTTCGCCTATTTATTCTTCCCGACGCGAAAACCCTAAACACCCGAGCCATTATCCACGAAAAGTTCCAGAGACGCCGCCGCCGTCAACCCTAGCTCGGGAGGGTTCAGAAGCTCTTCCCGGCACTGCCGGAGAGGGGAATCATCACCGGAGGGCTCTACATCACCATGCCTGCCTCCGGAGTGATGCGTGAGTAGTTCATCCTTGGACTACGGGTCCATGGCAGTAGCTAGATGGTTGTCTCTCCACTTTATGCTATCATGTTTAGATCTTGTGAGCTGCCTATCATGATCAAGATCATCTTATTGTAATGCTACATGTTGTGTTTGCTGGGATCCGATGAATATTGAATACTATGTCAAGTTGATTATCAATCTATCTTATATGTTATTTATGATCTTGCATGCTTTCCGTTACTAGTAGATGCTTTGGCCAAGTAGATGCTTGTAACTCCAAGAGTGAGTATTTATGCTAGATAGTGGGTTCATGCCTCCGGTAATCTGGGAGAGTGACAATAACTTCTAAGATTGTGGATGTGCTGTTGCCACTAGGGATAAAATAACCGATGCTTAGCTTAAGGGTGCCCGTTAGGTCTAATGCATTTGTTTACATTACGCACATTACTTAATGCAATTATCCGTTGCTTGCAACTTAATACCAACGGGGAACTCGGATGACAACCTGGCGGTGGATTATTAGTCATAGACGCTGTTGGATAACGGTCTATGTATTTTGTCGTAATGCCCACATGAATATCATAGTAATCATCATGTCATATATATGCATTGTCATGCGCTCAATATTTTGTCAATTGCCCAGCTGTAATTTGTTCACCCAGCATGTTAGTTATCTTTTATGGAGAGACACCACTAGTGAACTGTGGACCCCGGTCCATTCTTTTACACTGATAATACAACCAACTGCAAACATTGTTCCTTTTCATTCTCTGCAATTTACTACTGTTTTCCACACCATACGTTTAATCCTTTGTTTTCAGCAAGCCGGTGAGATTGACAACCTCACTGTTTCGTTGGGGCAAAGTAGTTTGATTGTGTTGTGTGCAGATTCCACGTTGGTGATCGAGTAACGGCCACCAACAACCTTCAGAAGTGATTTCTTGCTCCTACTGGTCGATTAAACCTTGGTTTCATACTGAGGGAAACTGCTGCTACACTGCTTCATACCTTCCTCTTGGGGTCTCCCAACGAACGTGTGATCCACGCATCAAGCTCTTTTTCTGGCGCCGTTGCCGGGGAGCAAGAGGATTTCTGCAAGGGGAGTTTCACGCTTCCAATCTCTTTACTTTGTTATTGTCTTGCTTAGTTTATTTTATTTTATCTTGTTTGCTTTTAATCAAAAACACAAAAAAATTAAATTCCTGCATCTAGTTATTTCGGTTTGTTATTATGTCTAGTTGTTTACTTGCTATCAATGGATAACTTCTTTCAAACTAAATTTTATTGGCACGGTGGGTTCACAGAGGGCCATCAAAAACATTTTAAGAAACACCGTTTGTCTGAAAAAGGGTTACTATTATGGAATTTTATTGAGAAAGTTAAAACATGTGCCTGGGATTTATGTAGGCTTTATGATGTAAAATGTTCTTGTGGATTGCGTCACCTTCCTTTCCAATGTGCTCACAATGATAATGAAATCTTGTCTTCTTATGCTAATGGGGATTATGATTTTTATAATGTGGAGAGAATTGAAGAATTTATTGCTTTTAAGGGGGCTTATGAAATTGCTGCTTTATTTGACATTATTGCTAATGATGATGTTACCCCTTATAAATCTGAGAATCTTGTTGTACTTAAATATTGTTTTGAGAATTACAAGGATAATGGTTATATTACTGAATTTATTAATAGGATCTTTCCTCCAAAGGAGGAGACCATTGCCTTGCAGGAACATGTGGAAGAAGAAACTGCTGATGCTGAAATCTCATCGGATGAAAAAGAGGAGGAGAGTGATGAACAAAAGGAGGAAGAGTGGATTAACTACCCATGTCTACCTTCCAATGAGAGTAACTCTTTAACTCTTACACTATTTGATTGCCCTCCATGCTTACAAAAGGAGGAAGAATGTTATGTTCCTGTGGATTCTCTTGAAATATTCCCTATGAATGAAACTTGTGGAAATAATTATGCTACTGTTATTTATGAAAATCCATGCTATTTTGATAATCTTATGATAATCCTTATTTTGCCTAATTTCAAAATGCATGGTAATGAGAAAGTTTGCTTAGAAAATGTTTATGATAAAGCTTTAGATGATGGTCCTATGTTGCTTGATAATATTATGCATTCTACTATTGAGAGTGACCAATCATCTTGTTTTAATATGTTTAAAAGTGGGTTTGAAATTTTTGATCCCACTACCTTGGAGCTTGATAAAAATTATGTGTTTGTAGATCATGAAAAGCATGCTTTATGTGATAGTTATATTGTTGAATTTGTTCATGATTCTACTGAAAGTTATTATGAGAGAGGAAAATATGTTGTAAAAGTTTTCAAGTCACTAAAACACCTCTCTTTGTGTTGAAAGTTTTGAAGTTGCATTTGTTTGCTTCCTATGCTAGTTGCTTTGTGCTTCAATGATTTTTTTCTTACAAGATTCCTTTGCATAGGAAGTGGGTTAGACTTAAATGTGTTTATATTTGCTTCTTGATGCTTCTTTATGTTTCAACTCTTATCTTATGAGAGCATCATTAAAATTATCATGCCTAGCTAAAAGGCTTTAAAGAAAAGCGCTTATGGGAGACAACCCATTATTTTATTTCTGCAATTTTTCTTTTCTTTTTGAGTCAAGGAGTTGTTTACTTCTGTAACAATTCCTTTGTATCTTTATTTTATCGCATTGTTGTGCCAAGTATTGCCTCTAATAGGAAGATGATGCTAGATTTGGATTTCTGCGCAGGAACAGATTTCTGCTGTTCACCGTTTTAATTCTGTAAAATCACAGAAAAATTATTTAAATCTGCAATTTTTGTGCGTGATCCTCAGATATGTACGCATCTTTCGTTAGTTTAAAGTTTTTCGATCTGAGCAACGTAAGTGCCTCGAAAAAATTCGTCTTTGCGGACTGTTCTGTTTAGACAGATTCTGTCTTTTATTTTTCGCATTCTCTCTTTTACTAGTGTTGAGTGGAATTCTTTTTTAGGGTGAAGAGCTTCACATAACATCAGTGGCAGTAGCTAATGTTAAAAGTAACGGTCATGTTTGTGTCCTTATAGAACATGTGAGTTTTTGATTGTGCACTAACCCTCTAATGAGAATTACTTTGAGTTTGGTGTGGCGGAAGTTTTCAAGGGTCAAGAGAGAAGGATGATATAATGTGATCAAGAAGAGTGAAGAGCTTAAGCTTGGGGATGCTCCCATGGATCACCCCAGCATATTTCAAGAAGACTCAAGCGTCTAAGCTTGGGGATGCCCAAGGCATCCCCTTCTTCATCAGCAACTTATCAGGTCATCTCTAGTGAAACTATATTTTAATTCTTTCACATCATATGTGCTTTACTTGGAGCGTCTGTGTGCTTTTATTTTCAGTATTTTATTTTTCTTATGGTCAACTTGATTGGACCCAGCATTCTTGATTGGGAGAGAGACACGCTCCGCTTTTTCATATGAATACTCCTATTCTTCACTTATACTTGTTGAGTATTCTTATCTAGCTATTGCTATGCTTTTAGCTCCTGTTTTGCATGCATCTCTTATTCAGAGCTGTTAGTTCTTTTAAAGAAAGTACTCTCTTGCTTCACTTATAATTGTTTGGAGAGTTTATGTTGAAATAAATTGATTGGTGTTTGGTTGGAACAGAAAATGTTGCATGTGGTAGATGGTATAATGGAAAAAGCTTACATATTCTTGTAGATCATGTATTGGATAATTTGATACTTGTCAATTGTTTTGAGTTATCAAGTAGTTCATGTTTAAGCTTTTGTATCATGTAGTTAAAACCTATTAATGAAGAACTACCGTAAAGCTCGTTGAAATTTGGTTTGCATGATTGGTATCTCTAAGGTCTAGATATTTTCTAGTAAAAGGGTTTGGTTAACAAGGAAGACAGTGTAGAGTCTTATAATGCTTGCAATATGTTTTCATATAAGTCTTGCTGTGTCGGTTGATATCCTGTGTTTGCTTCAAATAACCTTGCTAGCCTAAACTCTGTACTGAGAGGGAATGCTTCTCGTGCATCCAAAACCTTGAGCCAAAATCCATGCCATCTGTGTCCACCATAACTACCTATATGTGGTATTTCCTTGCCATTCCAAGTAAATTTTTCATGTGCTACCTTTAAACTATTCAAACTTTATTACTCCTATTTTGTGTCAATGTTTACCAAGCTCATGAGGACGGGGTGGATGTCTTTATGTCAACTGTCAAACAGACTTTACCACCGGACTAGCGGCATATACATCCGCTTATCCATTAATTTTGCAAAAAGAGCTGGCAAATGGGGTGCCCAGTCCCAATTAATTACAACTTTAACCGCTTAATTCTCTTCACATTTTTGCCCTGATTTATCAGTCAAGCAATGACAAACAGTGAAATATCTGCATGTGTAAACAAAAGAGAAAGAGGGATGATCTGCCTTGCTGGTAGAAATAACGTCCTTCATGGGAGCCGCTCTTAAAAGTCTGGTTGGCAGGGGTCATATTGTACTTTCCATTTTCTGATTCGTTGACAATTAACAAACACCTCTCAAAACTTATTTTTACTCTCTATATGATTTCAAAAACTTAAAAAGCTCTAGCACATGATTTAATCCCTGCTTCCCTCTGCGAAGGGCCTTTCTTTTACTTTTATGTTGAGTCAGTTTTCCTACTTCTTTCTATCTTAGAAGCAAACACTAGTGTCAACTTTGGTGCAACAATTTTTATATGCTCGTATATTGCACTTATTATATGCTTTGTGTTGACAAATATCCATGAGATATATATGTTGAAAGTTGAAAGCAATTGCTGAAACTTAAATCTTCCTTTGTGTTGGTTAAATACCTTTTACTTAGAATCTATTGCTTTATGAGTTAACTCTTATGCAAAACTCTTTGATGCTTGTCTCGAAAGTACTATTCATGAAAAGTTTTTGCTTATATGATTCAGTTGTTTGCTCATTATCTACTTGCTAGCAAACTATAGACCATTGACCTGGATCACTTCATTCATAACATGTGCTTTACAATATTATTTGATCAAGATTATGATTGTAGCATGTCACCTCAGAAATTATTTTGTTTTTATCGTTTTACCTACTCGAGGACGAGTAGAACTAAGCTTGGGGATGCTTGATACGTCTCAAACGTATCTATAATTTCTGATGTTCCATGTTGATATTATACCAATTGTTACATGTTTTATATACACTTCATAGCATTTTTATGCATTTTCTGGGACTAACCTATTAACAAGATGCCACAGTGCCAGTTCCTGTTTTCTGCTGTTTTTGTATTCCAGAAAAGCTAGTCTGGAAATATTCTCGGAATTGGACGAAACTTGGACAGAACCTCCTATTTTTCCAACACGAAGACGGAGTCCAGAGGAGAGACGGAGGGGGCCACGTGGCACCACACCATGGGGCCGCGCGGCCCCCCTGCCGCGCCGTGGGGTGGTGTGGGGCCCTCGTGGCTCCGCAGCCGCCGCCCTTTCGCCTATTTATTCTTCCCGACGCGAAAACCCTAAATACCCGAGCCATTATCCACGAAAAGTTCCAGAGACGCCGCCGCCGTCAACCCTAGCTCGGGAGGGTTCAGAAGCTCTTCCCGGCACCCTGCCGGAGAGGGGAATCATCACCGGAGGGCTCTACATCACCATGCCTGCCTCCGGAGTGATGCGTGAGTAGTTCATCCTTGGACTACGGGTCCATGGCAGTAGCTAGATGGTTGTCTCTCCACTTTATGCTATCATGTTTAGATCTTGTGAGCTGCCTATCATGATCAAGATCATCTTATTGTAATGCTACATGTTGTGTTTGCTGGGATCCGATGAATATTGAATACTATGTCAAGTTGATTATCAATCTATCTTATATGTTATTTATGATCTTGCATGCTTTCCGTTACTAGTAGATGCTTTGGCCAAGTAGATGCTTGTAACTCCAAGAGTGAGTATTTATGCTAGATAGTGGGTTCATGCCTCCGGTAATCTGGGAGAGTGACAATAACTTCTAAGATTGTGGATGTGCTGTTGCCACTAGGGATAAAATAACCGATGCTTAGCTTAAGGGTACGCCGTTAGGTCTAATGCATTTGTTTACATTACGCACATTACTTAATGCAATTATCCGTTGCTTGCAACTTAATACCAACGGGGAACTCGGTATGACAACCTGGCGGTGGATTATTAGTCATAGACGCTGTTGGATAACGGTCTATGTATTTTGTCGTAATGCCCACATGAATATCATAGTAATCATCATGTCATATATATGCATTGTCATGCGCTCAATATTTTGTCAATTGCCCAGCTGTAATTTGTTCACCCAGCATGTTAGTTATCTTTTATGGAGAGACACCACTAGTGAACTGTGGACCCCGGTCCATTCTTTTACACTGATAATACAACCAACTGCAAACATTGTTCCTTTTCATTCTCTGCAATTTACTACTGTTTTCCACACCATACGTTTAATCCTTTGTTTTCAGCAAGCCGGTGAGATTGACAACCTCACTGTTTCGTTGGGGCAAAGTAGTTTGATTGTGTTGTGTGCAGATTCCACGTTGGTGATCAGTAACGCGCCACCAACAACCTTCAGAAGTGATTTCTTGCTCCTACTGGTTCGATTAAACCTTGGTTTCATACTGAGGGAAACTGCTGCTACACTGCTTCATACCTTCCTCTTGGGGTCTCCCAGCGAACGTGTGATCCACGCAATCAGTTATCACTATGATCTTGTTTAACATGGTGATAACTAGTTTAAACACTCCTATCGTAGTGTTTATGCACTGGATTATGAGTTATGTTACTTCTTCTGTTAATCGTCGTCATGTCAAATAGTTTGCCCTTGTGCTTCCATGCAACGGTTGGTAACATCATCTCACCAAAAAAGAGGTTACCATAGTGGCTATTCTGCAGCTAACCAAACACACACCTAGTCGCATTAGCACATGCAAAGCATGTAACCAAACATCTGATTCCATGTTTTCGGCTAGGACGCAAAATAGCCATGCGTCCTAGCAAACGGACTACACAACCAGCCACAGAGGCTAGTTTTTCCAGACCAGACCGTCGCCGGCCAAATCCCACAGGGCGCAAAGGTAGCTGCAGGCTACCAAACGCGTCCTATGCCGATATCTTCACCAAGCGGCTGCCCAACATATTGTTCGACGATTTAAAACCAAACTCAACATTGCCCTATTGCGACATGTCCACCACATGGACATGTACCGCTATCAGACAGTCCTTCCTTCGTCTTCGTCTTCAGTACGCCTCAAGTGCGCACCTGCGTCTCACGCCACGCCGCACCCATCGCACGACCACCGGGCCGAGTGCGCATAAGAGCCATGTTCTCCATTATGTTGTAATCTAAACGTTGTACCTGTGTCTATAAAGAGGTATATACACTATTAATCCCACAACTTGTCCGAGATGAACAAATTAGTCCCCCAACTTGTGAAATGGACAACCTTGACCCCACAACTTGTATTGAACGAACAAACAGGTCCGAAATCGTTCTAAAGCCGACACGTGGTGTTGGGGATATACCAAGTAGGGGTATCTCTAACATGGGTCAATCCGGCTAACAAGGCAGATGCCAAACAAGGCGGATGACAACTAGGCAGAAGGCGGATGACAACTAGGCAGAAGGCGGATGACAACTAGGCAGCCACCTGGATGACAAACAAGGAAGCCGGCAAGAAGAAGGCCCAAGACTGAAGCCCACGAAGCCACCAAGACCAAGACGGAAGGCGGCATACTTGCCGGCTAGGTTTAGGACTCCGTATACTTACTGGATACGTATTCACCTTGTAACCCTAGGTCCAGCCGCCTATATAAGCTGGACCTCGGGACGCCTTTAGGGCAACTCTTAGATACACAACCAACTCATTGTAACCTGTTCACGGCGATATTGCCTTATAGTGAGTTATAGCAGCACGTAGGGCACCGCCACCGCCGTGGTGCCTGAAGCTGGGTAAACCGCCGTGTACAATCCCGACCTTGACGACGTCCACCTTCTTGCCCTACGTTCACCCTCGGCTAGCAGGACCCCGTCTCCTATCCAAGATGCCGATACGACGACAGTTGGCGCCCACCGTGGGGCATAAGGCGCCAGGCGTCACGTTCCAGGCGGGATCACTCTTGGCTGTCCGCAGCCGACGATTCTGATCGTCATAATCAACAAGATCGCATATAGCCGGCTGATCCGCTCCGGCGCGATTCACGTCATCGGCTAGATTGCATCTAGACTTCACCGACAAAAGTCGCAGCAACGAGATTACATCTTGCTAGATCATCTACTGACGCGGGGGGCTGGATGCCAGCACCGCCCTCCGCGCGGATCGATCAAGATTTTCCGGCAGACGCGTTGCCGTCATGCGCTAGTTTGCCGAATCCGTTCGGAACTAAAATTGCGAGATCATCAACTCGCGTTGGAAACTGTGCTATATGCCTATATCCATGCCGGCTAATCAAGCAGTTGGTGTGCGATTTTGATCACGTCAAATCGCCATTATCTCGTCTTTGCGTGGCGCACGGACCAAGAGATTGATGCTTGCTGCTAGCAAACCAAGGCTGTACTCCTCGTGGTGCTTCCTCTGCAAAAGGGACGAGCTAGCTAGCTAACCAATCAATGGATAGCTAGTTCGTGCACATGCGACCGCAAGTCCTGTCTTACTCTTCATCTGCCGACTATGGGCCGGCATGGATGACTAGTTCGACCTGCCGCCGTATCGCGGCCTACCTCGTCATAACCGCGTATTCGTCAACACGGCGCAGTCGACACGACGTTTCCGGCTTAATCATCTACACGGCAAACTCATCATCGTCTCCTAACTTGTACGCCTGGGGCTGGACATCAATCCTGGCCCCTAGCGTAAGATTTTCTCTCTGGAACTGCATGTCCGCATGTGTTCACGAGAGAAGAAAAAAGCAACCAGCAGCCCACTTGCCGGATCAGATTCCGGGAAGTCGAGGCAGGTTGATTAGCTGCTGTACGATACGTGAGTACAGTCTACAAATTCAAGACTAGTGCTACTTCACGTGCAATGCATGCATGGATTCTTTGGCATGTGTGCTAAATTACAAGGCCACGTGATCCATGCATGGATTTTCCGGCAAGATTGCTAATCCACATGTACGACCGGCAAGCATTGCTCCTTGCAATTCAGCTGCCGCGTTACGTGCATCGCCGGCTATTCAAAGTCGCCAAAATCTAGACGTGTCAGCAATGTTAGACGGGACGCCGTCATCATCGCAACCGATTTAGGCGCATTCATCATCAGATCGCTAGGTGTTATCTCCGATCGCTCAAACCTGGCCAGTTTGGGAAGACATCGATCGATACAAAACAATCTAGCTCCGTGTTTTAGCTCAAGTGCTAACGCGGCACGCCGCCTGTCCGGCGTATTTTATCGTCGCGTTCCGGCTTAATCGCTAACACGGCACAACGCTTCCTAATCATCGCCGCGCCTCGGCTTAATCGCCGACGTGGCCTACTCGTCGTCGCCTATTCATCAAGCACGGCGCGACCGACAAGCTATGGCATGCAGCATAAGAGGAGAAACAGGAAGCCGCCGCCTTGCTGGAATCAGCCACAGGAAACTGGGGGCTGCCGCCTTCATCCCGGGGGCTGCCACCTATATCCCGGGGCTGCCGTCTTTCGCCTCGACCTCCTCGACATCAACGTCAGCAAATATCAAAAAGATAAGTTCTTTGTAACATTTAATTAATTATATGGTCATGAAATAAAAGTATATGGTTTGCTCATTATGCTCTGAGATCATGCCGTCTTTTGTCTTTTCATATGATCATATACATTTTAGTATCAAAGTTACCCAAAATCTGCTCTGCGCTAAGTGGTTCAAACTTTTCGATACTTGCCGCCTCTGGGCCAAATTAAGCAATCATTTTGCACCGCCTAATATCCTTATTCTGATTGTTTATATGTGGGTTGCCTAGTAGTATGTTTTTGGCACCAACATGCCGGCTTCGGTCTCTGAGTCTAAACTATCTGGTACTAGCCCTGGTTGACTCAGCTAAAGTAACTGCGCTGCGGTACCGCCAACATACAAAAAGCTAAGCATATAGGCCAGATAAATATTAAGGCGGGCCACATAAAATTTACAACCCAAGTGTTTGTGCAAAAACTGCCGGCTTAGGCCTTAAAATTATTCAGGTTACATTAAAAGTACATGTTAATGCAGTTATGTTTACTGTGCAGGATGCTTGACACTTGGGGGCTGCAGTCGCATCATTTTCATCGTCTCGAGCCACCTTTTCGTCAAGGCAGCACAAACCTCGGCAACTACAACCATTCGATCTACAACGCCACAAGTTCTTCTGAGCATCGAGCCGACTTTCAAGTAAGCCGACTCAACGCTCGGGGGCTGCAGATAGGCGGATCAAGAAAAACTCTGGCTAAAACGAAGCCCGGGGGATCGACATCGACACTGCCCTCGCCAGATACTCGGGGGCTCGACATCGACACCTCCCTCGCACGATACTTGGGGGCTGCATGACATGCAGCTCCATCATCACCGCCTTGTCGTCACCGACACGGCCACCTTGTTTCAGCAACAAGGCCGCCTCCGTGGCACGGCCGTCTTGTCGTCAGCGACACGGCCACCATTATTGCCTCCGTGGCACAACCACCTTGTTGACAGCAACACAACCGCCTTGTCGTCAGCGACACGGCCGCCATCATCGCGTTCGGTTTAAAGCGAATTGATCGCCAGATTGTTAGTTGTTGTCTCCAATCGCCCAAACCTGGCCAGTTTGGGAAGACATCGATTGGTACAAAAAAAAAAAATAAAGCTCCATGTTTTGTCTTCATTACTAACATGGCACAGCCGCCTTGCCGTCAGCGACACGGCCGCCTTTATTGTCAACAACACGGCTGCCTCCATGGTACAGCCGCCTTGTTGTCATGACCGCTTTCGTCAAACAACATCTAACGCCATCATGGCACCGTTCCAACTCTGCATGTTCAAACTGTCGTGAACCAGAGCAACGTGAACGTGCTAACTGTTGGCTTGATCCGTCAACATCGGATAAAACCTTGCCTAGAAGATTCTTGACAGCAATCAGGCCGTCTTTCCCATGTTGGCGGCACCGGTCCGGCTACTTTAGACGGACTGCCGCCTACCTCAACTTCGGAATGCTTCAAGCTCTTCAGCCGCCTACTGAGTCAAGAACAAGGCAGACATCGCAGAAAAAAGAAGACGGCAGCTGGAGAACTTAAACCTTTCCGGGGGCTAATGTTGGGGATATACCAAGTAGGGGTATCTCTAACATGGGTCAATCCGGCTAACAAGGCGGATGCCAAACAAGGCGGATGACAACTAGGCAGCCACCTGGATGACAAACAAGGAAGCCGGCAAGAAGAAGGCCCAAGACTGAAGCTCACGAAGCCACCAAGACCAAGACGGAAGGCGGCATACTTGCCGGCTAGGTTTAGGACTCCGTATACTTGCTGGATACGTATTCACCTTGTAACCCTAGGTCCAGCCGCCTATATAAGCTGGACCTCGGGACGCCTTTAGGGCAACTCTTAGATACACAACCAACTCATTGTAACCTGTTCACGGCGATATTGCCTTATAGTGAGTTATAGCAGCACGTAGGGCACCGCCACCGCCGTGGTGCCTGAAGCTGGGTAAACCGCCGTGTACAATCCCGACCTTGACGACGTCCACCTTCTTGCCCTACGTTCACCCTCGGCTAGCAGGACCCCGTCTCCTATCCAAGATGCCGATACGACGACACGTGGCGTTGTGAGTTTTGCGGAAAGACCCCCTATATATTTTCTTAGCACCTGTGAACTGGGGCATGTCTTACACGTGGGTCCCACATGTCAGTAGGTTAAGGAATAATTAAAAGTTAGATGCACAGGGTAGGAGAATCGAACTCAAGACCTATTGCCACAAGCACCACGCCTGTGATTGCCACAACACCGCACAACCTTTCATCGAGGTGCCAAACCTTCCCGTCGATGTGGACTCTTGGGGAAGATCAGCCTATTATCCCTAGAGTAACTTTTATCCGTTGAGCGACGGCCCTTCCACTCGGCACCGTCGGATCACTAAGGCCGACTTTCGTCTCTACAAGCTATATATTTTTCTTAGCACCTGTGAACTGGGGGCATGTCTTACACGTGGGTCCCACATGTCAGTAGGTTAAGGAATAATTAAAAGTTAGATGCGCAGGGTAGGAGAATCGAACTCAAGACCTATTGCCACAAGCACCACGCCTATGATTGCCACAACACCACACAACCTTTCATGATTAGATTCACCACACCAAGGTATTATTCCCTCACGGCTGTGATTGCCACTCACGGCTGTGATTGCCACCACGTGTCTTCACGATTTTGTGCTCCGCGAGAGTGTCTTCTGCACACGTGATTGCCACCACGTGTCTACACTCGGAAAAATCTGACTGTGGCGCAGGCCTTGACGGATCACAGATGGACCAGGCACTTGAAGCGTGAGCTCACACCAGAAGAGGTTGTGCGCGCCATTATCACGCTACAGCGTGAGTGCATAATACCTCTGCGTGCTGTGCTAGATCATCAACGGTTGTGTGGTTTGGTGGCAATGGCATGGACTGCTGGGCAGCAGGTCTTGAGTTCGATTCACCAACTCTTTAATTCTGAGTTTTAATTATTTCTTCACCTACTGACACGTGGGACCCACGTGTAAGACATGCCCCAGTCCACAGATGCTAGAGAAAAATATATAGGGGGTCTTTCCGCAAAACTGACAACGCCACGTGTCGTCTTGAGTTCGATTCACCAACTCTTTAATTCTGAGTTTTAATTATTTCTTCACCTACTGACACGTGGGACCCACGTGTAAGACATGCCCCAGTCCACAGATGCTAGAGAAAAATATATAGGGGGTCTTTCCGCAAAACTGACAACGCCACGTGTCAGCTTCAGAACGATTTTGGACCTGTTTATTCGTTCAATACAAGTTGTGGGATCAGGGTTGTCCATTTCACAAGTTGTGGGACTAATTTGTACATCTTGGACAAGTTGTGGGACTAATAGTATATATACCTCGTGTATAAACACCACACTCATAATCAATACACGGTGATTCACATACCATTCTTGTACTATAAACGTTTTAATTGTCCACGAAAAAGTCGACCAACACTGAAAAGAATACTCCGGCTTGATTACCTGGAGTGTGATTTCTAGTGGACTGGGGTACAATCAGTCGATCACTCTTTAACCATGCAATCGTAGATTGATAGTGGAAATGACATATGATACAGTCTCGCAGTCTGCATATATCTTCATAGCTTACCAAAGCACAATGCTTGCACTTTCTCTGCCTCTGAAGTATCCTGAGGTCCACATCTGGGACAGTTCTGAACTCTGGAAGAGACCAAAATATGCATATGGCAGCTTCCGAAGACTACCTCCTGAATAATATGTACCTGGAGATTAGCCTGAACTCACTTGACACCTTTAGTATCTACTAGCTAATTGCCTGTGCGTTGTAACGGGGGCATAATTTTTTTAGTAGGTTAGCCGTGACTACAAGCTCAACACCGTGATTGCCTAACATTTTAATCATGAGCTGTACTGCTTGATAGACAAATTGTACATCTTTTTTTTGGTGTGAGACACACAGTATAAGTGTTTGACTGGATACTTTGCACGAGAAACATGCATGTCCATACAACAACACCGCCACGAAGAAGAAATACTTCTTACATGACTCACAGCTAGTTCCTTCTACATAGACATTTTTCAGGCCAAGGAAATATTTGAAGGAAAGAATTTATCCAATCAACAAATCTCTAATGATTTGATCCAATAGAAGTGCAATGAAATAGGAGTAGTACACAACTAAATCAACCCAAATGCTGCGGCTTGGCTCCGAAGTCGCTGAATACTACTGTAGGACATAGCTAGCTGAGGATATCTGCTTTTTTGCATTGTACGTATTTGCACACTACTGTTATATACAGTGAAAATCATTACTCAATTGTGTATCAGCTTTTAAGTTAGTTTTGAATGACCAACACATAGCAATCTAAGAGATAATACTGGAACATTACTTCTCCACTTTGAGCAATTCATAAGCAGCACAATCTCTAAGAGATATACCATGTATTTAGCAGCGCTTTATCAATACCGCCTAAGCATAAAAAACAACGGATCGCCGGACAGAGCGGCGGCTAGTGCTGCGGAGCAGGAGGGGATCAGGCCCGGTCGCCGGTGCTGGTGGAGCGATGCGGTAGGGGAGGAGGAATAGATGGATGGGGAAAATGAGGAGCAATCGCGATTTAGGGTTAGGATTCTTTTATATATAGAAGGACCGACTCGTAATTTCCAAAAAGTGTAGGGGCTTTCTTGCAAAATTACCATAGGGTACTGTTGAACACTGTTCAACACTGTAGCTTCTACAGTGCGCGATCGCTGTGAGCTCGCTAAATGGCTCGTCTTTCATATAGGTAGTAACTAACTGAAATTGGAAAACTATATTAGGACACGCAGATAATTCTTTAATTTTTCAGAACTACAATATCACACAAAGTAGTTTCCATTTAGGCAGTGGCGGACCTTTGTGGAGGCCAAACTGGGCCGTGGCCCCCAGCCCACGAAGAAACATTCTATATGCTACACGTATTTGGCCCATTTGGCAACGAAAAATCAGACTCTTCCTCATATTTTAGCCCCCAGCCCATTTGCCCCCCCAAGAATTCGGCCCAAGGTCCGCCACTGCATTTAGGTATTTAAACAAACATTTGTTTGGAACCAGATGCAACACACCTGCAATACCTGAGCTGAACCTAGATGCAATTAAACTCAACTTCACAAGGCAGACCTGGACCTAGACGCCTACATCAGCATGATCACAACTCAATTCACTGCCACTCCATTCATGCACCTTGTCGTCAGCGTGAAATTAGTCCTCATCTCTCGTCCTCGTCCACGTCGTACTCCTCAACAGCACCGTCGCACGCCCGGGACTAGGGACACTACAGAGCTGAGCTCGACCACAAAGTATTAACCAACAGTCGTGTGGTGTTAAAACAGGAGAGAAAAGGTAATTTTTTTGAATTTTTTTAGAGAGAAAAGGTAATTAACCTAAATTCATATGAATATCTGGCTATCTCCACAAACTCATTACCAGATAGAATTAGAGCAGCAGCACGGCATTCACTATCTAACCATTTGTGTGTCATGGCACAGATTGCATCCGATAAACACTTGTTTATTGTCTGAAGTGCCATGGAAAAATCTCCAACTCTTTTGTGAGTTTCTACGGACTGTATGTCATGTAAAGAGGTAACATTAGTTGAATCCATGGTGAGGCCATGTTATGTCCTAGACACAAAATTACTGTACCTTAGAACATATTCTGACATACTGATAAGTAAGGCCACATGTTACCTCACACATACAGAAAATAATATTTGGATGATGGAGCCGATGCATAATCCTCACCTATTTAATAAAATAATTACGATTAGCAATGGTTTCGACAACTCTGAGCTAGAATGACAGTAGAAGTTCAGGAAAAAAGATTTATATAGAAAAAAGCATCATCTTTGACCTATTTCGGATCAAAATTCATCCAAAGCATCACGATGGTACTCTTGATGCAAGAACTTCTTTAGAAAAAAATCATGTATATTAGAAACATCAAATTTTTACCACACTGTTAAGCATCCCAATCACATCCCCAATCGGATGAAATTGCAAGCACATACCATGCTCTGAAATGTTGTATCCCAATTCCCAACCTTTTGTTCTTCCTCTCAAATCCCGACTAAAACAGGAAAATTAGCAAGAGAATCGCCCCCATCTCTACCCCAGCGAAGCCTTCTTCTCAAAGACCATGATGTCCACTCCACAGCCGCCCACTAAACCAAGTAGCTCCTTCGCTTGGCGCGTGACAGCCAGGCCGCTCCTCTCCGCGCCGCTCCCCACCAACTCCTCCTTCCAGAACTTCGTGCTCAACAACGGGGACCAGCCGGAGTACATCCACCCGTTCTCGATCAAATCCGCCGCCGCGAGGCTCGCGGTGTGCTACCCGAAGAGCCTCCACTCTCCGTCCTTCCACGCCCAGACCTTCGTCGCTGACCTCACCGTCTCCTCCCCTTCTTACGCCGCCGCCGCCGACGCGCCCCACCTCATCGCCGCCTTCGACGACCTCTACGTCACCCTCGACTTCTCCCCGTCGATGCCCGTGTTCCTCCTCCGCGGCAGCCCCTTCGTCACCGTCGCCACCGCGGGGACCCCCGTCGACATCTCCCTCGCTTCCGTCCACGCCTTCCTCGAGGCCGTCCCCCGCGACGACACGCTCACCAGGTGGCGCCTCCGCATGAACAGCGGCCAGACCTTCCTCCTCTACGCGTTCGCGCCGATCCACCTGTCCATGTCCAGCGTCACGCAGCTGGCAGCGCCCGGCTTCTCCGGCGTCATTTGCATCGCCTTCCTGCCTGACGCGGCCATGGCGACGGTCCTTGACCGGTACAGCGGCTGCTTCCCGATGGGCGGGGAGGCCGCGCTGAACCTCCCCTTCTCCGTCGACTACACCTGGCGCACGCAGGGGTCGGGGACCTGCTCATGCTCGCCCACCTCTGGAAGCTGCATTCCTGGGCCGGCGGGCTGACGGGCGCAATCAGGAGAGCACCAGCGAGGCCGTCAACGCCTACAACTCCGCCGCACTCCTCGGGCTGAGCTATGGCGACTCGTCTCCGCCGCGTCCACGCTCACCGCGCTCGAGATGCTTGCGGCGTGGACATGGTGGCACGTTCGGGAGGGTGACGCGGTCTACGAGGAGGACTTCACCAACAACAACCGCGTCGTCGGCGTCCTGTGGGGCAATAAGAGGGACCTCGCCTTGATTGGTCGAAGGGAGAGCTACCGCGGTGGAGATCGTGCCAAGCACAAGGGGGGATCGTACGCTGCCGCCCGAAGCCTCACCCACCGCGAACCCATCGTGCGCTTCTGTGGGAGGGAACGTGTGGATGGATAGGAACGTAGTGTTCTGTTAGTTAGTTAGTAGTTTAGATCGCCGGTGATTATGCATGAGAGAAGTTTGTGGAGAGGTTTGTTTCCGCGGTGGCATTTTGTGTGTAAATTAGCGGAAGTGTGACAACATGAAAAGGTGTGACACCACCAACTCAACTTTAGTACGGAGTAACTACTATCGGATGGAATTCTCTAACTGGTAATAATGTAACGCCCAAGGCCCCTCAATTATGCAGCTTACACAAATTACGCCACTAACAAGGATTACTTCGAATGAAAAGGGGGCTGAAGAAGTAAGGTTGCTATGTTGCACAAAAGAAGAGAGAGTAAGAACCCTGTTACTTTTGCTGATGTTAAGAAAAGTTTCTGTAGGAGTAGTAGCGAAGATCAACGAAGAATCTGCAACACTTGTCAAGCTCCAGGAACATCTTATGACTTGGATATATCTCAAAATTTCAATTCCCTCGCAACCTTTTGTCCCTAATCTTAAGGGCAATGTTACCTGGCAGTTTTATGCAGAAACACAGTGGATCAAAACGCAACAATAATCACTTACAAATTCGGTCACCTCTGCACCTCGCACAAGCAGCTTCTCGAAACACAACCCTGCCACTCTCAGTTCTCACACCGGACGCACTGTGTGAGGAATGAAGCCTGGTCCGAGATCCTCGACAGCAAACAAGGAACCACACGGCCACAGTATTTTGGACCAAGGATCTTGGATCAGCCTCCATTCCAGACACCATGCTTCCCTTTCTCTCCTTCCCCTCACAAGAAGATCTCTCTGAACTGAGTTGCCTTCTACTCATGATTTTCCCAATCACAGATTCACAGCACACAACCCCCTTAAAAAGAGACCGAAACATTCTCCTCCCTGGCGAAGCCCATCCTCTGGAGACCACTTTGGGTTTTAAATTACAGGGCGATTAGGTGCTGTAAGCTTTTGTTCCTGCATTAGATCTTGTCTTCTTCTTGTCACTGCAAATGGAATATCAGGGGGGGTGTAAGCTTTTGCGCAGGGGCAGCTATAGGACAAAGGGAACGAGGTGAAGTTTAGGGGGAGCCTGAGGTAGTGGGGCAGCTGATGCGTTAGTCCTTTTAGCGATTCCAGTGAGCTTTTGTCACTGTTATTAGTGGTTAGTTGCATGTGGTTGTTTAAGTTTGGGCGTCATGCCTGGCTAGGATCACGTGATGCATGTCTCTCAAAGAGTGCATTTTGCTTTTCTACCGGTTTAGCATCTGCTTGTCTACAGTTCTACCGATGTTGATTCTTCAGTGAAGCCCCGTGCATGCACAGGATATTAGTGTGGCTCTGAGATGTGAGAATACGTACGAGGGTTATACGCACTGAAGATCACAAACAATACACTGAGTTCCTGAATGTTTTGTCCAAATAAATTTTACTTAACACTCTTGCACTTTTGTACGTAGAGATCAAGAAGAAGTACTATCAAAATGGCTATACAGATTATAGATGCTCGTTGGAT
Source organism: Poa pratensis (assembly GCA_947311845.1). Classification (NCBI taxonomy): domain Eukaryota; kingdom Viridiplantae; phylum Streptophyta; class Magnoliopsida; order Poales; family Poaceae; genus Poa; species Poa pratensis. The sequence continues at coordinate 28,227,938 of CAMZMU010000010.1, forward strand.
CCGCTAGTGTCATGACCCTGACTCCTGTTAACTGAAGATATACACTGTTGTCGACAACACAGAACATCTTCAGACCATGGACGGTGAGGATCTATCTTTCTATAAACCTGAGGCGATAAACCTTTGATACAAAGAAGATATGTCACATTATATTTTTTTACAACCGTATCTTTATTCAAAGAAAACTATTTTGTATGCTAGATATTTCTAGCATGTGTAAGGAACAATGGTGCTAACTGGGCTACTACTCCCTCCTTCCACGCCTAATCATGTCTTTAAATCAAATATGTTGAGATGTGAACAACGTTGATACAAGAAACATTAATGATGGTGCAAGAGAGATACCCCCTCCGTTTCACAATATAAGATGTTTTAGGTGTTACACATGTTGTCTAGATTTGGACTAAAAAGTGTGGACATGCACACTACAATGTGTCTAGATACATTAGTGTACATGCGAATCTCTACTACTAATAAAAGAGCCAACTTAAACTTTCCTATGTCCACCAAAACAAACGTACACAGAACAATCTGTACCCCTAGATTTTTCCCACTTAATCAAATCTAACAGTCGGTACTCATTTAATCATCCCGCAATCCAGTCGACGGACTGGATACATCCTGTCCTGCCGAAAAAATTAGCGCTCCGCGTCCCCCGTTCGACCCCTCCATGACCTATCCTCTATTCCCTGATCTCGATCGCAAACCGCACACCACCGCCGCACTCACCACGCACGACGCTCTCCCGGGTTCACCCAGCCCAAAACCGCCTTCATGCTGCACGACGCCGAGCAGCAGCACCTACCATGGCCTGACGCCCTCCCTCGACCCGCACCTTTCCCCTCGCACGAAGACTACACCGCGCCGGCGAGGTGGTGACGACGGGGGTGCATGGTCAAGGCTGTGAGGGCTCACCGGCCAATCGAGGTAAGGAGGCCCGCGGACCAGTAGAGGAGGATGCAGTGCAGGTGTTTACCATGTCCCTGGGATGGTGCTTCTGCATCTTCTTCTCTTCAACTAATTTGTTTGGTGAGGGCAGAGGAAAGGGTAGGACTATGAGGCGACGGCGGATGTCCTTGAGCACCAGAAGGCAGCAGCCGCAGGTTGTGCACTAGATCGAGACAACTAATCAGTAATACTCAGAAAAGGTAGAAAAGAAGTTCAGAAGTTCCTCTTGCCAACCCGTTGCCCTGTATATTTTCTTGCTCCGATGATTGATGTTGGATATCTGACAATAATTTCACTATGTTTCCTCTGTATGGCCCTAAGGATTAACTAGTTGAATTCGGCGCGGCGTGTCGCCGCGCCCTTTAAGAGAAATTTTATGTAGAAAATTGGTGGAATATGAAGGCAGCTTTGTAAGTAACGGAAAGAAACAGTAGTAATATGGTTAGATTTGAAAGACAGTTGAAATTTTGAAATTTTGAAAATTGGAAATGTTCGCTTTCGGAAGTTGTTTAGATTGCGAAATTGTTGAAATTCAGGAAATGTATATGTTGAGAAGTCTTTCGAATTTGTTGAAGTGGTCAAATGGGGGAGCCTTTTATGTTTGAATTGTTTGCACGTTTAGTAAATGTTCAGATTTTGTAGACATGTTGATATATTGGTAATATTTGTGAATACCGTCGTGTGGAAAATCCAAATTTGGAAATGTCCACATCAAAACTTGGATCGGTTTGAGTGTACTGATTTTTTGAAAATGTTTATACCTTGCGTAATTTAAAATTTGTTTAAATTTCAGTGCCTGCGATTTTGTTAGTTTGTATTTTTTTCCATAAATCTGTAAGATGACTCCACAATTAAAGATTATGTATTCTGTGAGTATTTGTTAAATTTAAATTACTTTGTAATCAGTTGAAGTTCACGTAGACTATATGTGAATATTAGCCAATTTGAATTGTTCAAATATGTTTGTATTTTGGCATTAATAAGTACCATTTATTTTTTTGAGCATGTTGATATGTTTTGGAGTTTTTTCTAATATTTTAGTGGTTTGAAATGGATAGTTGTGCTTCTATTTTCTAAATGATATTTAATTTAAGTATGTAGTTAATGGTAATGTATATTTTTTTTGGATTCGAGTTCACAATTCGGGAAAGTTTACTTTTATTGCATCGAAATATTGACCATTTCAGAGAATGTTCAAGTTGGGAAGTTTCCTATGTTTTTTTTTATGTTAGTAAAATGACTATAATTGGAAGGCATTCAATATTTTGAAATATTCAGATTTCAAGGACATTTGAATTTTCGTCGGCGCGTTGGTATGCCGTGTCCTTGGTGGATATTTCTGTGAATATAACCTTTTTTTTTTGTTTTGCTTTCATAATATGGACGTTTTCGCAAAACCGTGACGGCCACGACGGGAGAGCCGCGCGATCGTCGGCGGACGGCTGGGATCGAGTCGCTGTTCGACACTGTAGATGAACAGTAACATGAACAGTTGTTCGATCGCTCTCAGGCCGCGTTTTTGGCTCAGCTTTTATATAATGAGTAATTGCTTCCAAATATGTTCGCCAAATCAAAATGATCAAATTTAGTTTAATTTTGCTATGATTTTCTTATTTAGCACTATATTCATAGGAAGTATATTATGTTTATCTGCAAATATTGACCACATTGAGATTTAATTTAAGTTTGAGAATGGAAGTATTCAAGAATATTTTTAGGATTGAAAACAGTTGTAATTAAAATAAAGCTTACTTTCAAAAGTGTTCAGATTTCGTAATTTGTTCAAGTTGTAAAGTTATGCAGTTTCGTTTTTTTTTACATCTGTAAAATAATCAGATTCTGAAGGCATTTAAATGTTTGAAGTATCCAAATTTTAAATTTGGTCGTATGACGTAAATAGTTAGTATTTTATTTCGTGGTCATTTCGATATATTGATGAATATATTCGAAGTCACTGATAAGTAGCATTGAGTAGTTTTTGAATATTGTTCGAATGTCGTAGAATTACTATGAATCGTCTCAAATTGTTTCGAGCATGTTCTATTTTAATTTTTCTTGCGGGTAAGAACTGTTTAGATTTACAAATTCGTTCAAATTGGGAAATTTTTTAGATTCGATTTTTTTTTTCAGCTGTAAATGGGTCAGATGTGGTAGACATTTGAAAGTTTGGAAATATCCCAGTTTCAAATTAAATAGTTAGCATTTTATTTGAGATTATTCTAATATGATATTATCTGAGTTAGAAACAAAGTTGCAAAATTATTATTTTTTGTATAACTTCTAAGATCTGTAATAAGTTGGAAAAGATTACAATGTATTTGAAATGGCTATTTTGGTTCTCACGATTATTTTTGTAATTTGAAATAGTCAGGAAAGGCTACAATGTATTTGAAATGGTTATGTTGTTTTTTACATTTTTTTTGGAAATTGGTATGAATTTATTTGGAGGTGGATTTGAAAAGCTACAAAAAATTTGGGGAAAAAAAAACAGGGAAAAAAACCGAGCCAGCCGTGCAGGAGACGGCCCAGCCCAGCAGCAGCCCATCCCAGGCCCACGGTGACGTCAGAGTAACGTCACCAGTGGCGGAGGGCCGGGCTCCGCCGCGGCGGCGTCGACGTCGCCGGCGTCGATCCAGCGCGAGCTGGGACGCGCGGCGGGTCGCATCGGACGCGCGCGGACGCGAGCTGCCCTCACGTGGCGGCGCTGCCACCTATGCGTCGCCGGAGCGTCGCCGGCGTCGTGGAAACGCGGCGGCGGACGGGTGCGCGGCGCGGACGATTCCGGCGCCACCGCGGCGCCCCGGCGAGCGATCTTCGGCGAGCAGAGAGAGGACGCGACGGCGCACGTCGTCGTGGGCGGCGATCTGAGCGGGGAATCCCGGAGCGGCGGCAGCGAGCGCGGCGGTCGGCGGCGACTTCCGGCGTTTTCATGTTGATAGTTTCAATTCATGTACAGGATGGCGTGCTGCCAAGGATGAGATTTGTGCTTTGAAGATGAAAATGGAAGAAATGAGGAAAGGGTGGCGTAGTACCCTTGAAGGGATGGATAGATGGTGCGACCACATAAGGTCATGTGGCGCTGGATACGCTGAAGATGCCTTTCCCTTTGTGCTGCAAGAAGGTGTTACAAAATTTGAGAGTGTTTGTGAGGAGAAGTACAGCAGTGTTTACTCGTCTTCACTGTAAGCATGATGCAGATGCTATCTAGTGAAGAAGTGTTGCATGCTGTAGTTAAAACGGTACCGAAGGATGTAGTTTAGAAGATATATGCTATGTTTTAAGCACCAGCAGTGAGTGTTATGTAAACATATGGATGTAAGTATGTAGTAGTAGATGGGAAAATGTAGAATCAGAAGTATGAAGGATAGCTAGAGTGGGAGAAAGTTTATGTGGCTCTAATCTATGTGTAGAAAAGGTGTGAAGTTTATGTTGCAATGTTTGCAATTTCTGGTAGTAAACGTGACTATTAATGCATTGACCAAAATGTTGAAAATAGTATGAGTTCCTCGGTCTTTCCATCTGACCAAGGAATTAGCTAGGCTGGTTTTGTTCTTTTGCTTTGCAATTTTTGGTAATGAACGTGTCTATCAAGTTCTAAGCATAAACAATAGCACATTCATTAAAGCCGGGAAGTAAGAAAGAAACTGGGAGAGCTAGAAAGTCGGAATGTCGGGAAGCTGGAAAGCCAGCAAATCGGCAAATTGTAAAGTCAGAAAGTGAGAAAGGAAGCCGGGAAGCCAGGAAGTCGGGAAGTAGAAAAGTTGAAAGTCGGGCGCGAAGTCGGAAAGTCGGCAAGCCGGGAAGTCAGAATCTCGGAAACTCGGATTGGGAAGTTGGAAAGTCGGAAGCTCGGAAAGTCGGGAGTCGGAAAATTGAAAAGTCGGGAAGTTGGGAAATCGGGAACTCCGCTTAAGAGATTGTCGGCGGTGGCCGCATTTGTAAGTATTGTGACTCGTTAGAAAGAAAGTTCGTTTGATCAACTCATCTAGCAGAAAAGTAACATTAGTTAGTAAGAACAAACAATTTGATTATAGAAGATTTCACACACGCGGAATAGTGGCGGAGCTTAACCGGGCCTCGAGTGGGCATTTGACGCTAAAAAAAATGTAAATAAGTGAGCTGCCAGCCTAATAGGAGCATGGAAAAACAAACCGCTCGACTAACAATTCTAGAATGTGTTTGCCATTACAGATAAAATGAAAGTATTCCTCTTCTATCTGCTTAATAACTGTGCATCGAGAGGAAGGAGCACAGCTAGAACTTCATGGAGAAGAGATTTTCAATCCGTTGATCCTTCTTGTAGAGCAAGGCCGCTTTAACTGACGACGGCGCGGTTAGCAAGTTCGGAGAAGTGTTTGCATTCTCAGTTGCAAGTAAGTAGTAGACAACTCCGGGCGAATATATTAGCAAGAAGAACAGAAAGCCATGCGAGAGTGATGCGGCCAGAAAAACGGTTAGGCAATAGTAGAGGCACACAAATGGCTAACACGTTCTTAAAGTCTGAACATCCAAGAAAGGACTTTGCGATCTTCACTTGAAATCAAATGCATAAAGCTCCAAACTTTCTAGATTGATAGAAAAGGCAAGCAAAAAAGCAAATATTAGTATTATTTCGATCATTGCTATCATATGGATTCGAATGCTCAGTCTCAGCAGCATGTATAAGGAATCAGACGCAAAACGTGAGAAGTACAGTACAGGCAGAGATCATTTTTCACTAAGAGTTATGTATAAAGCATTCTTAGCTTGCACATAGATAGCTTGATAAATTTACAGAGAGTTGACTTAGGTAGCCACATAACATAAACGATTACTGACATTTAGATGTGCACAGAAGGCTTTGTCTGTAAGCTGAACTGGTACATCATAGCGATCCTGTCCTGCAAGCATAAGTGAATGCTTTATTAGTAAGACAGATGGTATTATTTTCTGTTAAAAAAGGGAATACAATTATATAGTAACGTTGACAGACTGCTTTGCCAGAGTAGAATTTCTATGCATATTTAGTTGTCTAGATAATGATTTTCACCTTTCTATCTAATAACAGATTGCTGGTGCTGCACTTCTTTCAGTAGATATTGTAACCAACATGATGCATAACTTTTAGTAAATATTGTAGACAATATGGAAGCAGTTTGCGGTATTGGGGCAAGTTAAGAAGGCAATGGCATGTTCCATGGTCAATGCTAGAAACTTAACAAAAAATTCTTCAACTGAAAGGAGTATGACAGAAAAAAGTGTACTAACATTGCTGCCTTATTCTAGCATGCAGAGGTAAGTTGCCTGACTGTATGATTCCGACCTTCCAATTCACCACTGGCCTGCATCCACTTCCTGTACGGTGTAATCAAGTCAAGATCAGTGCATATATAGTAAAGGGCCAACAGCAATTTTGAAGCAACTTTCTGGTTCTTTTCTGTAGATGCCTGACTTCTCTAAATAAACAAAAAAAGCAATTCTGTTCACAGTTTTTCCCGCTGTACTCACCGTAGTAAACATGGTCTACAAATTAGCAAACACTTCACGGTAGACAATATTCTTGGTTTGTAAAGTAGGCTCTCCATCCTCGTCAAAGGCAAGAATTTTAAGCCCTTCTCTAGATGTCACTCGTGACACAGCTACATAAAGTTGACCATGAGAAAACATCGGTTTTGGCAAATAGACACCTACCTATGAAGTGTCTGACCCTGACTCTTATTAATCGTCATCGCATAACAAACACGAATAGGATATTGACGTCGTTGAAGAGTAAAAGGCCATCTTTTCGAAGGCGCATATAAAACAATTCTTGGTATACACACATGTTCTCCAACATTAGCTCCAGTCATGATCTTAGCTTCAAGAACCCACTGCCCTAATCTTGTGACCAGCAAGCGAGTACCATTGCAGAGACCAATAGATTGGTTAATATTCCGAAGCAACATAATTGGAACACCTACCTTCAAAGTAATCCTATGTTGCGGAAAATTAGGAGGCTCAACTTTATGTAGAAATTCAGGAGGGTATAGCAAATCTGCGTCCGCTACATGATCCAATGTCTTGCAAATGGCGTCGCAGCTTTCAAATGTGACCTCTTCTCCTGGAACGGCATCAAAAATTATATCATTGATTGAGTTAGCCACCTTATTAGTGGGACATATTATAGCTCGTTGGGCTAAGTAGGACACATCATCAAAGTTAGCTTCAAATGAACTGTATGTTGCATCGATAAGCGCCGAAACATAGTTAGATGATGGCAATAGTGCAACATCAGGCGGCAATGTAAGCCACGATGGACTGGCATCTCCTTGTCGAGCATCCATCGGCACCGATCCATCTCCCACTGCCAAAACCCAGCGCGCAAACAAATCCAGCTGAACCTTTTCATTCTCAGACAAATCAGGATTAGACAGCCTCATGTTTCTTTCAAGTTTCAAAACAGTGACATGCTGCCAAAGAGGAGACATAATAAGAGATGAATTAACAATTTCATGCCTTGTCGCACCCTCCACAACAGGAAGTACTTGACGGAAATCTCCACCCAGAACCATCGTTTTGCCACCAAATGGAAGATTTCTTTTCGAACTGTCGTCCATAGAAAGAACGTCTCTCATGCTTCTGTCAACAGCTTCAAAACAGCGCCTATGTGTCATCGGTGCTTCATCCCATAGGATCAGTGCTGCCTTTTGAACTAACCCTGCTAGATTGCTTCCTCTTGACATGTTGCACATGGTTTGGTCGCTAGCATCAAGCGGAATTCTAAACCGGGAATGAGCAGTTCGCCCCCCTGGAAGCAACAAAGAAGCTACACCGGAAGAAGCAACAGCTAAAACAATATAGTCATCTGCTCGCAATGCAGTAATGATAGCATTCCAAAGAAAAGTTTTTCCGGTGCCTCCATGACCAGAGATGAAAAATAACTTTCCAACTGAACTGGTGGCAGCAGCAACAACTTGATCATAGATGTTTGACTGTTCAAGGTTCAGTTTTTCATGAAGAGAAGAAGCTGTACATTGAAGATCTTCTTTGTTATATTGCATCTCTTCAATAACCAATCTATTTCCAAGCATTCTTGCACCATGCAGAACCGCAGTAGATATATTAAAACTTTCCAAAGAATAACCATTTCTGCTAAACATGATAGAAAGTTCTTGCAAAAGCTCAGCTTGTAGGTATTGTGGAGGGATGGATAAACTGTCATCACCAAGAGAGCGACGAATTCGAACCACCAAGTCATCTGACATATATTTGGAATACTTATCAAGGAGCCTCTGAGCACTGATGACACCGCAAAAAAGTACAACAGTCATGAACAGATGCCTTAACTGAAAAGAAGAGGCCCATACAATAGCTTCATCAAAAAGAAGGAACCACTCGTTGTCGTCACCAACTAACCCACGAGCTAAGCAAGCTTCCTTGAAAGAACCGTATAAAGTGCCGTTATAACTTTTAAGATCAGCAAAACTTGTAGCTCCGGACACTTTAGTTAGCAGCAGACGCAAAAAGAAAAGCTCATTTGTTGTAGGATGGCAGTTATAAATCCTTCCAATCGGTGCACCAAACCGTCCTTCTTCTATGACCCTTCTTTTCCATTTTTTAGAGCTACCATCCCACCTCCACTTAGTTGGAAAGTCAAGGTATTTTAAAGATCGAGCGTCAGGATAACGTTGATTGGTGACAAACCATTCCGTCAGCATTGTCTTATATTTGTTTGGATTGTTCACAATCTCGGCAAGACTGTCATCTTCACCGTAGATAACTCTGTTCATATTGGGAAGATGCACAGTTAATCTTTCCACAGAGGGCTCACGAACGTGGATGTCAAATGCAAATGTTCGCCAACATGACTCACATGTTGACAGATACCTACAAAGTGGCAAAACATGTATATAAATGGCCCAAGAAAAATGATGGTATTGCAAGAAATAAGAGAACGTAGAAATTGGCAAAACATGTACTGAGACTTAACACAGTTGGTGTGAAATGAACATACAGTATAGAACTAAACAATGGCTTAAATTATCACACTCAGTTATAGTAAGCACAAAAAAGTCAACAATAATGGAAGGTGCATGATAAAACTGATTGTAGTGCGTATGAAATGTCACTTCTACCGTAAACCATCAGCCGGGATTAGACAGCATTTACACTAATTTAATTCTTATGTCAACTAATTATCACAATTCATGAGAAATTAGTAAGCCTATGAAATGTCACTTCTAACATAGACCATCAGCCGATAACCGGCAAATTTCCGAAGGTTTTCATTAGCATCTTCAGCAATGCTAAACTATAGTATGGAGCTAACTGGAGGAACGCGAGGAAATTCCAGTCGAAAGCATTGCTACTCTCTAGTATAACTCAAGTTAATTCATTTCCCAAAAGAATTAACACTCGAAGGCAAAACTGAAGACCTAAGAACACAACACTGCATCTAGCAAGCATAAGTAACCAGATTTACAGTTAGCCGGTTATTCTAGTTAACGAAAAGCATAATCACATGATTAATCGAACAGCTGATATCAAGAAAATAAATGCCCCAAGAAAAATGATGGCACTGGAAAAATATCAACAGCTAGAAAACCTTACGAATCAACAGCTGGGAAACCATACCGGCATTTAGCATAGTCGTTTATTTCGTTCCTGCCTCCAGCTTCAGTAGCTGTAGTCTCATACATGGAGTGTAGACGCGCATGAGCCATGTCGGGACCTTTAGCAAGATATTTAAATAAGTACTTAAGAAGGTTTGTCTTGTTGCACCATTCAACATTGATGTGAGCCTGAAACTTTTTTAGCAAAGCCATATTGTACGGAACAATCCACCTATTGTCTAGCTGGTGTCCATTTTTTGTGACGAAACGTCCATTATCGGGACGACGGTAAACAGGAAAACCCAATGCATCAATAGTAGTTTCCTCATTAAATTCTTTAGGATAATGCTTTGAGCATACACCATCTTTCATACATGGCGAGTGTGGATTGTATACACCACACGGACCATGCACCATGAACTCTTCTACCAATGCATAGCCAAGAGTATCATCATGGTAGTCAGGTATTTCAGCTGAAATATAAGAGTCTATAGTCGCTGGAGTAGGATCATCCGTGTCAACCTTAGCCACACAAGTGAATGTATATGAGGCAAGCCTCTTTTCTGAAACTCAACTACATACAAATCTGAAAAAGAAAGTAAGATATGATGAAAATGGACAGAACAGCCTCAATAAACAGCAATTAATAAGGTTAACAATATAACCAATATCTAATGAAATAGCACAATCAGGAAGCCCAGATATCTCATATGGCACGAAAACTAAGAGGGAAAACACATTGCGAATGGCAGGAAGAACAGACAATTAATCAATAATGAATGAACAAAATTAAACCACAGCAACACATAATTAATGTATGCACCAATCTACGTGGAAACGTACACATATAAACAGAAGACGCTGGTGCTATTCACAAAAAGAAACCATGGTAAAGAATAAAGCGTAAGCACAAAAAAGATTGTAGCATTACATTGTAAATAGTGGACAGAATAGACAATTAGAAAAAAGAATGAAGAGATCTAAAGCACATCAACATATAAATGAATCTATGTACTAATCTATGCTGGAACATACATGCATTCACAGACCAAAAAAATCTCCCTCTCTAACTCCTTGCCTAAACTCATCGATCTTCATCTTGAACACACGAGTTTCCATATCCGGCCTATCCGAATGAATCTGTCCAGGTTCAAGAAGGACTGCTTCAGATATTTCATCCCACTTCGGGTTGCATGTAAACGTCACAAAAAGGTCGGGAGGTCCGTAAACACGACAAATAGCCATTCCATCTTGATAATTCTGAATCATGTATCGAGGACCTCCTGTGTAGCTGGAATGCAACATGTACTCAACACCAACATTTTTTCCTGTTGGAGTACCTTCTCCAAGAGCATCAGACAAACCTTGGTAAGTTTCAGAGCGTAAAGTGTCTTGATTCCAGAAATGATAACTAAGTCTAGATGACTCCACACATGAGAAAGAATCGACCATTATCTGGTTCGATAATCTGCCACAGCAAGTGAAAGGATTGGGTTCACCTTTTCGGTAATGAAATCTATAACAATAATATTCAAGCATCGATACATTTTGTCTTCCAGCAGGAACAACACCATCAACATGCTGATACTTGATTCCAAGATGGAAACCCATGGAACCATGAGGAAATAAAAGTGGGTATTGCAAAGCCATAAGCGAGGGATTAAGAGGCGAAACCCGCTGAAATAAACCAGCATCTTTCTGAACAATTACGTCAAACCTGTTGGTTTCCGTAGAGAAATCATCAACTATGAGAGCAGCCAGTTCAGGAGCTGCAGGCAGAGAATAACGATTCCCATGTTCAGTCCCTTCATGACCATACAACTGAATAGCAACATTCGGAGATTCAGGTGAGAACAGTCTTCTTTCAGCCATGCGAAATGTCCGCACAAGCGGATTATGTTCATTGAGCATACTCCGTAGCGAATCAACTACATCACGGTCAGGCTCTTCCCTACGGGGGCGCACACGACGACCAGAAGGACCAGATTCCTCTTCGTTAGCATCGTCATTGACTGAACGTCTTCTTCGGCGACGGCAGGAGGCACGGAAGAGAAACGGTCATCCGAAAGACTTGAATCAGGAGCATCAACATCACCAGAGGAAAATATGCCAAGCCTATGATCCAATTCATGTAGTGTGTCAAAATATATAACTGAGCAAACCTAGGAACTGGATTATGAGAAGGTGGTAGAAGAGACCCAATTTGATGGCAAACCACTCCGCAAATCTTGAAGACATAAGGACCACCACCAGTGTTGATACTATCATCTATATGAACACCAAGCGATGTGAAGGCAAACATAGAATTGTACTCTCGAATTAAACGCAAGAAACGTTTGCACTCAGGACCACCATCAAATCTTAGCAACTCTGACAGGGGAGATGGCCAAGCAGGAAATATAGGAAGAGACACCTTGCCACAACGACAGCATTTACTGTACACAGGCCGCCTCCTTTCACAGCTAGCTTTCTTCTGCCGCTCCTGAAACCAGAATGAAGCGGAACAATGCCTGCATACATGATGAGGACCCCCACAATAGGAACGACCGGGCCAAGCACCTAAAAACATGGGAAACAGTCCATTACTGCTGCAACAAAAAACAATATAAGCAGCAAAGGAAATGGCAGAAAGAAAACAGGAAGAGTTACGTTTTAATAGAGCAACAAAATCTTTGGACAACGGCAACTCAACACGGCCAGGAGTATAACCCGCTCGAAGCAATGCTCGATGACAACGAAGAGCCCTGCGCATCTGACGATTGTAGGAAGCCCGGCAAGCAGACACGTGAGGTGTCGCAGGAACTATGGAAGGCAATAAAAAAAATTAACAGCAGCTACAAAACATTGAACAGTTAGAGTAAGTTTGAGAAAAAGAGTAAAAAAGATAGTGGCAATACCTCGCGACAGATAATCTAGAGGATTAGCACCAGGGGGCAACGGCGGCGGAGAATGAACATGTCTACGAACATCAGAATCATTATCCTCTGAAGAATCAGAGTCAGAAATATTATCCTCCGAAGAAACAGAGCCCGTAGCATGCTGCGCCTCAAAACCACAAGAAGCAGATGGTAACTGAGAAGACTCGCGAACAGAGCGAACAGGAGCTCTAGAAGCATAAAACTCATCAGCTGGCATAGGAGCCCAAGCAGACATCCCAACATCAGGCAAGGCAGTAGAAACACCAGGCTGCCCCATCTCAGTACTAAAACCATCCGCAACAGGAGAACCAGGAACAGCAAATAAACCAGACCAATTCGGCAGTACATCATCATCAGAGGAATCAATCTCCTCAGGCATACGACGGAAAAGAGGCTCTGTAAACGAAGGCACCGCACGAGAAGACGATGGAAACGTGCCTGCAAGTAAATATCATTTAAAAACCATTCAAACGGAAGCTGTGCATCAATTTTCATCCGTGGCAAACAAATAATATTACTAACGACAAATAGAGGACAACACGTTGCCAAATCACCTTGGCAGCAAAATTAGCATACAGAAACTAATCACCCTCATCCATGATCGTCAAACATTCGTAGTAACCATAAATAGGAAATAATGCACAACTAAATCAATGTAGCAGTACAATCAGATGCAAATAAAATAGTCACGATAGAAGTGAAAAGTAACGTTAACTAAGCTCTCCATCTTTAAGCCTCCTAGAACTAAAACAGGATACCACATATGCATAGAGTAACTACTGAAGTCCTTCATTCGGAAGAGGGATGCTTCCTACAGAAAGTTGCTGGCAGAAAAAAGCTACACTGCGGACTATCTCAGCAAGCATCCTGTGCTCTAGCCTGGTACACCACCATGGAAATTACATTGTGCCTGACTGCAAATAGCACTCTACACCTAACTTTGAACAATTACATTTTAAGGCAAACTTCAATGTACTGCACGCCTTTTTGTTGAAATGTGAGGATAAAATCTCTCGGATACTTTCCATTAGAGAAGTAAAGCTTGAAGTTGGAAAAAACAAAGAATCACATGCTAAGTATCAGAAGCAAAGCTCAATACTAAAACTGAAGCGATCGTCTGTTGGGCAGTAAGTTTGAAAGAGGAATCTTGTTTTATAAATTACACATGCAGTTAATATGTATGGGACTGCCGTTCAAGCAATATTTTCTGCAATAGTATGATCTAGTAACCTTAAGAAGTATATTTAGTGTACCAAATCTTAAGGTGTAATGTGTACAATCTAATGGGAGGCAACGTAACTAAACCTGGGAGAAAAAAAAGCCAACTTTGGACTAAGAATTGGAAATTGCATTTATAGAATTTCAGGAATCAATGATCAAAAACAACCTGACTTTTCGTCAGCGTGAGTCTCATGGTTTGGTCATCCCTGTAGCTATGAGACATGCATATTGAGGAACGTAAGAAACATGATAAGGAGAGTTCTAATGACACACTAGCAAACATAACATGCATATGTACAGGTTAATATGCCTAAAAATACTGCTCAAGAGAATAGCTGTAACGATATTTCAGTAAAAATGTCATGCGTAGAGCTAATTCTGCTTGAATAGTTCTAATGATACTCTAGCAAACACAACATGCATATGTACAGGTTATTATGCCTAAAAATACTGCTCAAGAGAATAGCTTTAACGATACTTCAGTAAAAATGGCATGCGTAGAGCTCATTCTGCTTGAATAATACATATAAATACCATGAAGCCATTGATATATTGTGCTTTGAAGGAGAAAATTCCTTGATCAAAAATCTACATATAAATACCATGAAGCCATTGATATATTGTGCTTTGAAGGAGAAAATTCCTTGATAAAAAATCACAGAATAGCTTGGAAACCGCTATTCATAAGTAGGAAAAATGATCTTGATTTCAGGACTGCTACTTAGTATGTATTAGGCAGGTATAGAATAGCATATGTACAGGTTATTATGCCTAAAAATACTGCTCAAGAGAATAGCTTTAACGATACTTCAGTAAAAATGGCATGCGTAGAGCTCATTCTGCTTGAATAATACATATAAATACCATGAAGCCATTGATATATTGTGCTTTGAAGGAGAAAATTCCTTGATAAAAAATCTACATATAAATACCATGAAGCCATTGATATATTGTGCTTTGAAGGAGAAAATTCCTTGATCAAAAATCACAGAATAGCTTGGAAACCGCTATTCATAAGTAGGAAAAATGATCTTGATTTCAGGACTGCTACTTAGTATGTATTAGGCAGGTATAGAATCTACATTTCTCATGATAAAGCAACCCTATCAGCACATCTTCTAATACATGTATGCAGGCTCCACTTGTTGTGTAGGTGCTGTAGATCAAATTACTACTGCAATAACCTCTGTGGATTTTAAATTTTCAACTATAACTACCTACAGGATGTCGCCTTGCTTTCAAAAATAGGCTGAACTTATGAAATGGCGCCAGTACATCAGGTATGTGAAAATAAAATTCATGATCATGGTTACAGCCATATAATTCTAAGGAACAGGAAAAAGGTTGTACTGAGAATCTGAATTGTGGAAGCGCTTGCAAGACTAAGTCGCACATCCATGGGCAACGTAAGACGACCTACGAACTAACATGCCAATGGAAATTCCGAGAACTAAAGAAATAAACGACAAATGAAAGAAAAAGAAAAATAACAGAGCAACAAAAAGTAGAACAAACCAGGAGGGGCAGTGTATGCGGAAGGACCAAGATCAGAAGGAACACCGCCAACCGGACGCTTGCCTAGCCGAATTTCCCTCCTGCGCGCATCGTCCTCAACCGGTGCAGCAGCATCAACAGAAGTACCAAAAGAATATCCAGACGGCGCAGCAACAGAAGAACCACCAAGCTGAACACCAGTAGAAGCATGCCCAGGCGCGAACGAAACTGGGCAGTCGACAGAACCCGACGCCGAAGGAAAAGGGTCAGCAAGGCCAGCAATAGATAGCCTAAAAGCTGCATCAAGCGGCCGCCGTCGACGCCGCGACGGAAGAGCACGCACAGCAGAGGACACTCGTGCTCGAGCAGGCGAAGATCCAGCAGGGCCTTGACGATGAACATCGGGCGCATGAGAAGACATATCCTGTGCAGAACGACGACGCCGCACCCGACGAACCATCCCGTCCGAGCAAAGTTGATCAACAGCAGGCCGACGTCGACCACGAGCTGCAGCAGACTGGGAACCAACCGCCTGCGACGCCACGTCCAGGGCACGACGCCGACGCTGCGCGAGAGGAACAGGCACCTCCGGCGACCAACGCTCCGGAGGGCGGCGGCGACGACAGCCAACAGCTTCAGGCTGGACGCCACCGCTCAAAGGATCGGACGAACCACGGCTACCTGAAGCCAAAACCTCCAGCTCGGGAATATCAACTGAAGTACGACCAGACATGAACAACGCCCGAGGCTGGCCACCCCGATGCCGCGGCAGAACAGAGGACGCCGCAACAGCAGCATCACACGGAGAAGCAAGAAACCGGCGACTGACCGAGCGAACAGAATCACCGTCGGAAGGGTCTCCCAATCCAGAAAAATCCGCAAACATATCGACGGAAGCGAGCGGAGAAGAATGAGGCGACACATCGCAGATGAAGCCTGCATCGGATTGTAGGCAGGAAGAAGAGGGCCGAACGGGGCTCCGACGACGGCGGCGCATCCGAGAAAAGGAGCAATTCCGGCGAGAGGAAAAGGGCCGGCGGAGGAGATCCGGTTACAGCGAGAAATCGGAGATGAGAGGCGTCGGCCGCCGGAGTTATGGGCCGCGGCCGGGTGGCTGAGCGGCAGAGGACGGAGGCGGTAAGGTGCCCGCGGCGGCGTGCAAAGGGAGAGCGTGAAACCTGGAGGAGAACGAACGACCAGGTCAAGGCGGAAAAGAAGAAATCCGTGACGCTAACCAGATAGAGCGGTCGGCAGCGCTCCGTCGGGTGACACGCATGCATGGATAGCCCGGTACAGAGCCAGCGAACCAAACAGGCTGGGCGTTGTTCATCTACAGTGGATTGTACAGTTGCACGATGGCTCACAGGCCGCAATCTGGGACAACTTTTATATAGTGAGTAATAATTAAGTGGTTCACAAGATGTTTGAGGAAATGTCCGTAAGATATTAGCCAGTAAAGTGAGTATACACAGTGCTTTAGTATTGTATCCATATTATTGTTTACCTTCATAGAAATTTCCTTTTTGCTGTTCTATATTAATGTTATTTTCTGAATTGCAATAAGTAGATCATCTTCATGCAATGGCTCATCAGGATGGCAAAAAATAATAATGTAACAGAAGCAATGTAGAAGAACGTTCATGCTGCCATTCGTGCTGATCATAGCATGGTCAAATCAACCAAGGAACAACCCAGGACTCACAAAAGGTACGTGAATATCATGGCTGTTGATTATTGTCTTGGCTGATTTCGGTGCCATGATGTTATTGCGATTTAGCCGGACTGTTTCAGGTATATCAATTGATTTTGGTTGTTGGCAATGAAAATATTGAAATCTGCTATTTGAAACACTATTGTGCACCCATACTAGGTGTACGTCTCCAGGGTAATGGACAAATACGTCATTTATAGTTATCTGTCATTACAAAATTAATGTATTATACCTCAGCTGTAACAATAGAATTTTCGCCACTACTTTATGTGTAGCTCTCATTCACTATAAAAGGCATATTGATCGTCACTACTTTTTAGCTGGCATTTTATCCTGGAAAGGTCCACAGTTGGTGAGGTCTTCTCTTTAGATAGCTGAACCTGATAGAAAAGCTTCCTTCGACATTTTTGAAGATGTTCGTAAGGGAAGGGGTTGCTCATGCTACAAGGAAATTATATGCCTGAAAGAAGTTGTTCCGATTGTATGCATTTTTTTCGAAGATACATGCATTTTTTCCAAGTTAAGAGTAAATTTTCAGTGACTAAATATAAGAAGTGGTTGCAGCGTCTCAGGTCAGAAAATATCCATTTCTTCTCCTGCGGCCAACCAAACTGGTTAAGGAAAATACGATTCAACAAACAAGCAGACATGTACACCATTTGATCGGTACTCTGTTTTCGATGTAGTGAAGTTTTTTATGTGTTTCTAACATCGCTTGTAATGAACTTTAGGGTTGGTGCAATAACGAATTAACGATTCAATTCAGTGGCTGCTATACATCTTTATTTTATTGTTCGTTCATCTATGGTCCTCAATAATGATTTATTAGTTTGGATTATACCCTATGTGGAGTGAAAATATATTCCAATTTTCCATTCAAGTAATGTGTGAGAAAAACAATAATTGTTGAAATCTCATAAAGTACTAGATTTTATGGTGGATGATAAATCTGTTTTCAAGCTTAAACTGATTTGTATTAAAATACTATGTCATGTTATTTCTATGCATTGTTCTTTCTGTGAGAACAAACATGCACATAAGATCAAGATCTTATGCATTGTTGTGTCAAACTATTGCAGCAGGTCACTGAAGAAGCCTGGGCTACATGTGGGCCTTTATTTGAATTTTCCAAAACAGTACTTTGAAGATTCAAAAAATGCTAGAAATAAATCTGGCTGTACACAATAATGTATCCTATAGTTGTGCATATGTTCAATTCGAAATTATTTTTATTTTAGGCTACATATAAAAGACAAATTCTGACAAGATCTGGTGGGCACTATTCACATACCCGTCTATTTTTTTTTTGTGTTATCAAATTAGTTAACATTTTGCACACTTGTATGATATATTCATTGCTAGATCTACATTTTTTTTTTCAAGATTTTTTGGAACTTTGAATTTATTTTTTAATGGCCAAATAAGGGGTTGCATGTAGCGTGGGCTACAAAACTTCAGTCTCAACAGGTCAGATGCTAATATGATTGGTAAATAATTCCCTTGTATTATGAGTTGAGACGTGCGTGCACGTGCAAACTTACTAGTATGAAAAAAGGCTAAAACACCTTATATTGTGGAACGGAGAGAGTATATGTGAAGATAGAAGTAGTCGGCTAGGAGACGCATACCCTCCAAGGGGGCTCTTTTACGGTACGGACAGAGTAACAGGAGCCGTCCATGCCACCAGATCCAACGGCTGAGATAGTTAAATACTTGTCCACCGAAGCACCAGTATTTTTCTAGCGAAGGGTAAAATGGGTAGATGTAAAAAGAAAGTCCCGCAAAGAATTTCCATATCCCAGCAGGGGGAGATCGAATTTTTTCACCCGGCTAGGGCTAGGTCCGATCCCATCCCCACTCGCCAGGCCGCCGTCGCTTCCATGCCGCCGTCGCCAGCCAGTACGTCGACGCCGCGGCGACCGGTGGCCAGGAATGGATGAAGGGAGCCGCGCGGCAAGAGGAGGGTACGACCGCGGCAGCCGCCTCCGGGAGGGAGAGGAGCCACGCGCTGTGGAAGGAGGTCGGGAGTAGCTCCAACCCGACCGCCGCCGCACCTCCCCTTGCAAGCGCCGCCGCACAAGCAGAGGCGTCGCGGTGGGTGATGCATCGGAAGAGGGCAGCCCCTCCACGCGTGGTCGAGGATGGTGAGACGCCGGCGATGGCGCACGCACCTGTGGCACGCCGCCGATGGCGCACGACTGCTGGGTTTCGTCCTGCCCGTTGGCGCCCAGTGGAGATCAGCGACTCCTTCGGTGCGCTTCTGCTCAAACTCTGAGTGAGGATCTTACATTGTTGTTTTCCCTACTGAACTGTGAATGTCTTTGCTACTGGTGATTCACGCTGAAAGGAAGTTCCATGACTCCAACAGCTTGCTTCTCGGTTAGGATTATTTTTTATTTTTTCTTCTGAAATAGCCTTCTCAGATAGCAAAAAAAAAGGTAGATTTCTGCCCATCTGTAGTCGCAAAAAACAATGCGCACATGCTTTGTAATACCACTATGCCATACCTGTTTTGTAAATTGTAATGCACACAAATGGTAGATTGTTCTTATGCTCCGTTCGGATGTTCGCATTGGGAGCTCCATATTGATATTGGGTTGAATATCAATACCATGGGATATTGATATTGAGATCGAATGTCAATATTTTCTGTTTGGATGTGTTAGACATTCGGATCCAGACAAGATATTGAGATTGAATATCAAATGTTGTTTGGATGGTATAAAAGCAATTTTTCAAGACATTGATCATTGTAGTGTTGTATTAATGCCAAAATGTCCAACAACAACATTATAACTATCATCCAACATTTTTCCATATTGAATTGTCCATCTAAAATAAACAACACCACAATTCAATATTTATCAAGTCTAAATTGGCTAATAGGTTCAGAAATCGGCTACCAAAAATAGAGAACCACTTCAGCTAGCACAACTCCGTATACAGAAGCAAACCAACTAGTAAAAATCAGCTAGCTTGTGAAGTTCGGTATACAAATCAACTAGCAGATCGAGCAAGCTCTAGTACAGAAGCGAAACAACTAGCCAAAATCAACTCTAGCACAAATCGATCGATGCCCTTTTCCAGAGCAGCCCGTATGGTAGCAGCTAGCTCAGTTCCCATCGTCTCCTTCCTCCATCCGCCACGCTGCTCTAATCCCCCGGAAACGAGCCGGCGCTCCTCCAATGGATCCGTACGTGCAGCAGTGAAGAAAAGGAAGATGGGAAGGGAGGGAAACATGGCGGAAGAACGAGACGACGCCGTGAGGGAGGAGCAGAGGCGGAGGGCCGGCTGGATCTGCTCCTAGCTGCGCCGCCGGTCGCCGGGAAGGAGGAGTGGGGCGGGAGGCGGGTGTGCCTCCAGCGCTGCCAGGTCGCCAGTTAGGTCGAGCGAGCAGAGGAGAAGCGAGGAAACAGAGCGCGGCCTCTCACGCGAGGAAGACGATGGAGAGAGGACTCGCACGGGAGCGAAGCGAATATCGACCCAATGTCGAGCTGGGCGATTTTTTACACTACGGCTTCCTTCCTCGATATCTTACGCGAATACCTCTCTCGAATATCTAGCACATCCGAACAGCGCAGTTTCAGATATTCGGGTAAGGAAACCTCCGAATATCCAATATCGACCCTCAATATCAACATCCGAATGGGGCATTATAGTGTTGTTTGTGATTGATGACAATGCTCCTATCTGGCAGCCGAGAGTGCCAGCAAGAAAAACAGCTCTTTCAGGCTAGGAGTTGATTGTAATCAGCTGCAGTTTGTGGACGTTAATTTATAGACCGGTTCTTTTAGCAAAATCTGCAGAATGGCATGAAGATTTCTGGTACATAAGCACTTTCAATCTTTATTTCTGTTAGTGCAGATGTAAATGCAGTGTGATGGTATGGCTCTGCATCTACAGTGTTTTCAAATAAGAAAGGTAGTTTACTTCATTCATGTTCTGTTGGGGATCAGTGTTATCTCATAATTTCTAATAGAGCTACTAATAATTTCAAAGCAAGCTATGAAGAAGAAATGTCTTGGTAGTATTTTGGGTAAAATTATTAGAAGTTCATAAAAGAGCTTAGATTTAGTGGTGTTGTTGTTTCTTAGATACTGTGAGGGGGAGTAGGATATACATCCGTGGTGCACTAGCAAGTGCTAAATAAGCCGCTACGGTGTCCTTGTTCAGTTGTGAATTCAACGTTCATGGTACACAATTTTTATAATTGACATTCTCTTAGTTCAGTTTGACTGACAGTATATAAAGTTGATCCTTCTCAGATGGGGATAAAAAGTTGAGCTATTTATTGATGCCTCTTGTGTATCTTGTGATTTACAATAATTCTAGACTTAAATCTTCCTATTCAAATAGTTTGCTTATTGGACTGCATGCCACAAGGACTTCTATAGTTGTGATTATCCTATTGATAGTCTTCACCAATGGCCATGATATCGACACGTATGACTGTACACCTTATATTTTGTTATTCGGTAGGACTATGGACCACAGTCAATTGAAGATAAACAACAGAGGCTATATATGTTGCTGATGAAGCTTGAATTTGAGTCTTCTGCTGATCAGTCTCCCATTTCTACCCACCAACTACTTAAAACAATTTGGCAGTGGGAATTCTGCATATGGATTACACAGGACTCCTTATCTGCAACATGGTTGCTTTCTTAGTTAACATTAATGGGTTAATGGTATTTCCTACTCCCTCCGTTCCATAATATAAGATGTTTTAGACTTTTGCCACATGCACATGCATAAACATGTATTTAGAGACATTTTAGTATATATGTGCACTCTTTTTAGTATGAATGTAGACAATATGTGTACCACCTAAAACATCTTACATTATGAAACGGAGGGAGTACTTTATATTGATTCATGGTTGGAAATGTCTTCATGTAGTCCATCCGAACTCATTGCTTTTCCTTTTTGCAGGATGTAGATTCAGAACCATTTGAGCCGTCACTCTTTATGCCGAAGGAAATTGATGATGATGATGTGATAACATGAAGCCAGCTAGGTCCAGCTGATAATTATAATGCAGTGACGAGTGAAGAGAGCGATACCAGAAGTAAAAAAATTCAATCCTCCTGAGATCCTTACAAGGGATAGAAATCTGTGCTCTTTATTGATGTTTGTTGTGTGATTCAAGACTTAACAAATCAATTGTGGTATAGAAGTCAACAATTTAATCTTGCTTATGAGCGTGGGCTGGATAAGCGACATTTTTTTCAATTTTTTAAATCAAAATTGTGTACGAAAATATAGCTCCAAACCGCACCGGCTACGTTCTTACTACAAACTACTTGTGCGTGCCCACAAGTGCACCTGAGTGCCACACCGTGCAACGACGCCTGGCGGGAACGGCGGCGGCGCGCAGGGCTGGTGCTGGCTCGATCTGTCTCTAGGCTCTATTTCCTTTTTTTTGTGTAATGTCCGGCTCGGTTTGGTCTGTTTACTGAGGATGGATCGAATAATTTTAGTTACCCCCTTATAATTATAATTTTCCTAAACTAGCCTAAAAAATACTACTACCCCATAGGACAAGTAAATTGTACCGTAAATGCGGTGACCCAGCACAGCACTGCATGTTGTAGTGTACAAGTCATTGATGTAACACGCACGGAAGGACCTCTCCGCAAATATTACATCCCTCAGAGTAGTACAACAGAAACATAACCGGTCCAAGGTAACACTATAGGATTACATCACTAATCAATACAAAATCTCGAGCCCTCCTTTTATATTGAAGCAAGTCTCTTGCAAATGAAATACAGAAAGATCCAAATCGTAACTCTAAGCTGGATATCAGCTCTATCTCTAATTCCTCATCCACTACTGCTGTTGTCACAGCCCTAATTTATTCCATCTGGAATATCTTTATCCAGGGTTGTCTCCTCCTTCCAATAGTTGTTGTCTCCTTCATTGGCAAAGTGGTCGTCATGTATGCCATTGTCAATATTGTTGTTGCCCCACCATTGTCACTGTTGTCGTCGTTCTTCTGTTGGTGAAGTAGCAGTTGATTCCTTCAAGGTTCACCAGATAGACTTGTCTCCTCGTTGAAGATCTTCTCGACGTCGTGATGGATAACTGTCAACTCCTTTGCTGGCTCCAAAAATCTAAGCAGGGGTCAACGGGGAAAGGGTAAGCAACTCGAGCGTTACTTAGCAAGATCAATAATATAGGAAATATTTTTGTTTTGAATGCACTAGCTACTGCCATGGCCAACTGTCGTAGGCATAATGCAAGTTTTGGAAAACCTTTCTTCAAAGGTCAAGTTTTATTTCAGAAAACTATGCTCACAGTCTCCACGGGTTCATAGTCATCACTTGGGATGCCTTTCCCGCTGCGGTCTGTAGTTCCTTCCGGGAACACGGATGTGACAGTCACAATTTCTTGTTGTTGACTCTGCAGAGCTGCGTAACTTTACCCATGAGAGAAACCCAGCCTTGTTGCCTTTCCGGGCGTACTTTCCCGTCCATACTTCCATGGTATGGGGCCAGGTGTGAGTCCAAAGCCATTCGCCGTGCTTCTCCAACAACCCCACATGTCCACCCTTTTGTAGGTCTGTCCTCCCCTTTATCTTTAGGTAGACTGTTCCGGACCGAAGTCCTCCCCTATACCAAAAAGATAGACTGTTCCAGACAACCCCTACAATGCATCATAGACACAAGAAACCGTGGGAATTAAGGGATCCCACCCATATGCATGTAGTCTTGCAAGATCTACAGCCTACGGAACTGGCTGTCCGTTGACATGCGAAAGGGAAAAGGTCACAGATGACTTTACCGTCCATAGCAGATCTCATGGTAAACGCGTCAATACGGCACGTAAGGATCACTGTGACATTGGTAATTAATCCTAGGTATATACTTTCCCGTACAATGGAACCTCCACCACAACATCAAACCGTGGTTTCATTGCCAGCCAACAATAATATATAGCAATTACATCATTCGAAAATAGGTTTTTCTTTTTATGCAGATGATAAATATAGTATTTTATAAATACTTTGATAAAAATATTTCAACGGACATGCAAGAATGAACTTGCCTGTGATAGAAATGGCTGTTCAATCCTTCGGGTTCTAGGGTTTGCGGTAAAACCCGAGTTCTGAAAATAGCAAAGTAATCCTGGTAAGGGCTACTGAAAACTCTATCATCATGCTATTGTGCATATTCATGAGATGCATCGTCACCCCAAAATAACCAAGTTGCGGATTTAAGACTTTTCGAGTGTTTTGGAGTTTTTAATTATTTAAAGAGTTTGACAACAATTTTCATGAGGAATAAATTTAAAGTGATTAAATTGAAATAGTTCAATATAGTTGAACTTCAAGACTTTATTTTCCCATATTATTTTTCTTTAAGAAAATAGTTTTTGAAAAGAATTTCAAGTCATTTCCACTTAAGGATCTTTAAATTTTTGCTACAGGAAATACTTTTAAAAATTCAAATAGATATTTTATTTGAATAGCTTATTTCCTTCTGTTATGTATAGATATTTTATTTGTATTTTTAGGAATTTATTTGAATGTATACTGAGTTTTTGAAATTTGATAGATTTCATCAATTTGTGAAAATTGCAAAGAAGTCCCTGGTCAACCCCTGGTTGAACCAGGTCAAAGAGTGGGCTCGGGTCCTGTCAACCGGCCGAGCCACTCTCCTTCCTCTCTCTCTTGCTCATGCATGAGCCCGAGCTCGACCATCTCTGGCGCCCGAGTCGCCTGCGCCGTCGCCGCCTTGCTCCGGCCAACTCCGGCCACCTCCGTCGCCGTGGCTTGGGGCAAAATGATCCCCACGCTCCGCTCCCCCTAGCCCGAGCGATTCGTGTCTCTCTTCCTCTCGCGGCCACGCTCGACCCAACCCTAGGGTTAGGGTTCTGGTGCCGGTGCTGCTCGCCTGCCTCTCTTCTCCGGCGTTCCCACCATGGCTCGGCGCAGAGCTTCGCTCTCTGTGCCGCCGTGGTGCGGTGCTGCTCCACGACCTCCATGTGCCCCCTCCAACGGTTGCGCGAGCACTACCTCGCTGCCGTGGAGCTACGGCCATGGACGCACGGTAAGAATTTCTTTCCCTCTTTCTTCTCCTTTTCCTAGCCTCTGCTATCTCTAAATGCTACTGGATTTGGATTGAGCAAGGATAATTTATGTTGCTTAGGTTCTTGATGAACTGCTCTCAGATATGCACTGCCTACTCTCTGTGCATCAAGAATTGAGATGAATGGTGTAGATCTAGCATGTTTAGATCACTCCATTACCTCAGGAAATTATTTTAGAGCATCTCTTGCTCCCAGATGAAGAAAAATCATTCTAGAAAATTATTTCTGAGCTAGAACTTGTACTGCATGATCTAGCTGTGATGAACAATTGATTTGGGCATGATTTAGACAAGTTTTGCTTGTTGTGATGCCTCCTTGTAGAGTTACACAGTAGCTTTCTTGTTTAGAAATGCTTTTTATGCTTTCCTATGCTTCTTTCAGTGCAAAGATGTGCTAAGCATAGCTAATCCAGCTCTGCTGGTTCACTGCCTTGTGTAGAATTTTGGTAAAGCAAATAAGAACAGATACTACACTGCTGCTATTTTCCCTTGCCCCTTTATGCTCAAACAATTGCTAAAACAAGCAACTTCTCTCCCTTTCTTCTCTCTTTCCTATTTCTTGCTCAAATCAGAAGTACTCTGCCTTGCAAACCACTTTTCTACAACACCCCACCTTGCTAAGCAAGGCTCTGTTAAGAACAGATGCTGAAATCATCTCTCTAGCATGGTTCTGTCATTTACAGAACATGCTTAGTCTCTCTTTAGCAATCTGAATCAACCTGCTGTTGTTGAGCTGCTTGAGCTTCTGGAAATGCTATGAACCTGCTTCTTGTGGTTTTGCCTTCTCCTCCTCGATGCTTCAATTTTCCTAGAGTGTATTTACTAGCTGAAATGGCTTGTGGTGGATGGATTTAGGTAATTTCCATGATGTGCTAGTGGTTTGTGGTTGTTCTTGGTGAAGAACAGATGGAAATGATGCTGCTGGATGTGTTGTGCTTGTGAAACGTGTGATCTGTGGTTGCTGTGAGTTGTGTGAACTGTGGCAATGATCTGGTCATGCATTTATACAGTTTTTGGGTTTCTTGTGCTTGTGACACCAGGATAACTCGGCCGTGGTGATTCACCTGCTTGCAGTGACCCTCTCTACCTCGAGCTGCCTATTTGGACTGCTTTTACTCTTCTTTTAACACTGGAGATAAGCTTCTGCTGCTGCTGAGCAGTTCATCACCCCTTGGTGATTAGTACTGAGTCATTGATCTTATCTAGCTTCAGATATTTGTGTTGGATTCCTTAGCTGTGAAGGAATGATTTACATAGTCGGTTTGAGATGTTTAAATTCAAGTGTATGTGCTTATTAAGCTAATCACTAGCTTAAGAATGGAATTAGGATCCATTTGCCTAATACATTGGCAAATGTGATACCAATGCTGCTGCCTCTTTTCAATTTGATTTCTGGTTTAAATTGGAGAGTGTAAATTATATGTGTTGCTTTGTTTCTTTATAAGATCATGAGATCAATGCTCTAGCCAGCACTTGTTGCCTTTGCTTTCTATTGCCTAAGATGTTTCTAATTGGTGCTGAGCAATATGCCTTTGCCCCTACATGTTGCCTTCGGATTAAATGAGCATGATCAAAATTGATCAGTCCCATGGTTGCCTTTGAATTATTTGCATTCTCCATTAGCCTCCTTGAACCTTGGTTTTAATTGGGCTAAAACCAGATTTCAATATATTAATATGCCAGCACCAAATGGTGTTGGCAACATTTTAACGCTAACCCCCAATTTCTTCTTCTTTGTGATGTTTGTTTTTGCAGGAAAAGAAATATAAGAAGATTGGAAAATGGGATGATCAAGATAATGTGAAGATCAAGATTTAGTTGTAGGATTCTTTTTATTCATTTGTAATTTCCTTTTTATTTAATTGAGATATGCACTTATTCAATTAAGATGTAATATGAATTATTCTTTCAATTAAATTTTAACTTGTAAAGTTTGGACTTGTATAATCTTCCATTTGTTGTATCCAAATAGTCTTGGGCATTGGTTCCCAATTTGTATTTGAGATGAAACAATGTGTGTAGGATAAAATGATGACTTTCAATGAGGAATTGATTCTTATGTGATGATGTTTGTGTGAATGATGTATTGAGATGATAATAGATATAGAATGATGTTGTATGATGAAATGTTCAATTGATTTGAATTATAACTTGTCATTTTATCCAATTGTGTTCGAAGGTGTCGTAACTAGAAAAGGGTCATTTCCAATCTGGAGTGCCTCGACCGATACTGTTAGTTTCTAGTTAGTTATAAAGATCATGTCGAAGTTTATCGCACTCAGCACGATGATCTAAACCCTAACTCATCGAGTCGAGAGAAACATCGATCACTTTGCATCGTTTAATTTAACGCGCCAAAATTTCCCGCATTTTTAGATGCATGCTATGCAAATGCACAAATCATATTTCTACCCTTCCGACTCTCTAAACTGTGGGGTATTACAGTTAAAGAGCCCCTCCAAGAAGTAACAACAATTGGCTAGCACTTGGATATTTCCCTCAAAAATATATCACAAATATTGGCTTCTCAAAGCACCATGGAGCTTTAGAAGATATGAGTGGAGGTGTAGAGTTCGGTACAAGAGAATAGATGTAAGGATATGAGCAGAAAAGGGTTTTCTTTTCTCTCAAAAATTCGTCTCATTATCTTACTTTGCCAAGGGGAACGTCGAGTAAGCAGGGGAGTTGCACATGCATGGGGAAAACTTTGTGCCGCGTTTTGACGACGAACGAGCGTGTAGTAAGTGGGTACTCGTCTCCGGCGAGGGCGGCTCGGGTTCGACGATTACGACGAACAGAGAGCTCCTTCGGCCAAGGCGACGGCGGCTCTAGGTTTGTGGATGTTGGTAGTAGAGGCAGTCGATGCGCAGTGCTCTCACGGATTGGGTATCGTCCGGAGGTGTGGCGCGGTGGTTGGAGTCGATTTCGGCGAGGTGGTGCTCGCCAGGTCAATGTACTTCGGTGAGAGAAGGTTTGACGGCCGTGTGATGTCCTACAGCAGAGTGGCGGTCTGACGGCCAGTGGCATCGGTCGGCCTTGTCACGCTGCGCCGCAGGGGTGCGGGATTTTTGGGTGATTTTTTTTACAAGGTTAGGTGCTGGCCTGCTGGGGTAGTCTGCTTCTTGGCGGTGGCGTCGTGTGCCGAACGCCAACGGTGAGCGTCGTTCTAGGCATGCCGATATCGGCATCAGCTTGTGCTGGTCTTTCTACATCTCCTAAATGCGTGGGTCCCCAAATTACAAGGGTTACAAGTTTCAATCGATGTGTTTTGGCTTAATCCCAACTTGGTCTATGGTGAAAATTTGAAAAAACAGATCCGGTCAAATTGGCATTGCCAAATTTGAAAAAACAGATCTGGTCAAAATGATTTTCCTGGAATCAAGGGTTAGTCAATTAGATAGGGAATGTCCCAGGCATTCTACCTCACATTTTGTGCACAATTTGGCTAATCAAAGTTAGGTGGTTAAAAGAAATAAAAAATCTAAAATAAGTAATATATAGTTTAGTATATTTTGGTCATATAATGTATAAGAGAATGCCTTCCTGTTAATCTTTATTTTACCTTTACAGATTTGAAATTGCATGGTTTTACCCAACTCTGTTAACTTACCATATTGAAAAGTTAGATCCACTTGCTAGCACGGCATGTGTGTACCTTCTAGGTTATCTATCAAACAATTACGATTTTAGGTTATCTATCAAGTAATTGCACTTGTTTCTTAACCTAGAATCGTAATTGAACTACCAGAACGTGTTATATTAAGAAACATGGATAGTTTTTGTTAAGGTCATGCCGAATTATGTAAAATTCCTTAAAATATTACCAATTTCTATGAAATTGTGTCTTTCTTTGCCATGCACTAGGGCTAGCTACGTCACACTGCTGCTGTGCCATATCTGCTACACCTTAACGAATTCTAGCGAGTTACTACTTTGTTCAGTGGCAAAGTCACCATGATGTCTCATGTGTCCGCCATGTCTGTTTTAGGTAAATAATAAATCAAGATAACTAAAAGTTGTCACAAGATAAAAATAATAATGAGTAAATATGGCAACACAAATTTAACCGGGACACACATCGTCACGAGGTTACAATAGAGGCTAAAATGCTGAATTTAGTCATATTGATATTTACTCTTTTTTAGGGATATTCATATTTACTCTTAGTTCTACATGGCGAGTGCTTCGATTGACTTCCATCTCGACATAATTATCAGGTCCGTTCTTCTTTTTGCCTTCAAACAGTAGGAGAGGCTCATAATATATAAGTGTGTTCCTAAGTTTTATCCTAAGTCAAACTTTTTAAAATGTGACTAACTTTATAGAAAAAGAGTAGCAACATATATGATATCAAATTGGTATATTTGGATACTTCATTTCAAGACAAATATAGTGATAATAATTTAGTGTCATAAATGCCGGTACATTACTCTATAAAGTTGGTCAAATTTTAATAAATTTGACTTCAGACGAAATGGAGATACACTTACTCGCACGGAAAATATGTCAATACACTAAATACCCTATAAAGATAGATACTTGCGATGCATGTGTAATTAATGTACTTGACCAAAAGGGATAAAAAGGAACTTTTTTTTAAAGATAAAAGGAACATATTTTAGGCCTATACATATGTACATGCAACTCTGTGAAGGCTGGAAGCAGCGTGCCATAGTTTAACGAAATGAATAAAAAAGTTTAATTTGTGAACGAATCTTCCTAAAACTCAACCTGCACGAGAAGACCAACCAAGAGATTCTGCTAGACGATTGTTCCCGTTTCAAAACAGTCTAGTATCTCTTTTCTTTTAATAAGAAAAAAAGGTGAGGTACTTTCCGGTCCCTCGCGGACACGGGAAAGTACGTCAATGCTGCAAGAGAAATTGATTTCATTATTCTTGTTGGAACTCTTGGATGAAAAATAGAGACGAATGAGACCACGCACGCTCCTGCTGTAAAGTCTTGGGTGTGGGGAATGGCGGCACGTGAAAATGACTATAATATCCTTACTCTCTAGAAGGAGAAAAATGTTGATATAATAGTGCTTCTTATCATTTTTCTTTTGTGGGAGAATTATTTTTCCAAAAGAATCATAAGAGTTTGGTTTGTTAGCTGTCACTTAGAAACAAAGAATCGACAAGTAGAAATTGAACATAAATATTTAGAGTTGATGTAGTAGCCTAATGGCCAAGCGCCAAATGGTTAAATATAAATTCGCAGGCACATACACTATGTATGTTTGTATAACGCAAGGTTTACCGAGAGAGGACTTTTGGAACCCGAGCTACATGGAGCTCGTTCTTTTTGAAAATTTGAAATCAATATTTGTAAGTTTCCAAAAATCTCGAAAAAAAATCCCCGGTGTAGATATTGTTGCAATCTACAACCGTGCAAAATTCCAGCTCCAAATTCGATGCATTTTGGGCTGTACAAAAAAGACAAATCAGGAGAAATTTCAAAATTTTGAAACCCTGTATTCCTCACCACCCAGATCCACCCGTTTGTCCTTTTTGTGTAGCCTAGAATACAACGAATTTGGATCTGAAATTTTGCGGGATTGTAGATCGGAACAATATCTACATGGGGAATTTTTTCGCGATGTTTGAAAACTTAAAAAATATCGATTTCCAATTTTCAAAAAAACGAGCTCCATGTAGCTCGGGATCTAAAAGAGGTTTTCAAAGGTTTACCCATATAAAAAAGACCAACTTCACGGTTTAGCACACGAATGCTGAATGCATGACACTCCTGCTCATTGCGGAATAGCTTCTCCGTCGCTCGATCCTCGTCCCGCTCGTGCTCGTAAATGGCATGCATTGTAGAAGGCGAGTACACGTCCGAGTCCGGCAGCGGTGAGAGCGGGCTCTCCGGCCTGCGTGGGCTCCACCACATTTTCGAGGGAGAAGAGAGAAAGAATCGGTTGTATTCTTCGATTGTAGGGTAGGCCCCCTTTTATTCAGGGGCGGCGGGCGAGCGAAACCATGACCAGGGTCCCACCTGTCAGCGCAGTGACGGTCACACGAAGTATGACTCGGCATCGAGAGTCGCATTAGCAGTCAAACACGGTTTATCAGACAGAAACACCCTGTTTGGCCGTCTGCGAGCATTGAAAGATCCAAGTGGGGAAAATCCAAGGAAAGCTAAGCGAGTACTGAGAAAAACTAAGCGAATCAGGGCACCAGAGTAAAAAAAAAAAACAATAATAAATCAAGAGAATTAAAAGTGGCCACAAAATTAAAAATAATACGTAAATATGGCAACGTGAATTTAAATGGAACACACATCGTCATGAGATCACAATAGATGCTAAAATGCAACATTTAGTCATATCGATATTTACTCTTTTTTTAGAGATATCAATATTTACTCTTAATTCTACTATGACAAGTGGTTCGATTGACTTCCATCTCGACAATGAATTCTCGTGTCCGTTCTTTGTCTTGCCTTCAAACAGTAGGATAGGCTCCTACTCCCTCCATAAACGAATAAGCGTATTTCGAAGTGTTATCCTAAATTAAACTTTTTAAAACTTGATTAACTTTATAGAAAAGAATAGCAACATATATAGTATCAATTTTTTTATTTGGAAACTTCATTTCAAGATGAATCTAGTGATACTAATTTTAAATGTTGATACACTTCTCTATAAAGTTGGCCAAATTTGGATAAATTTGACTTAAAAAAAACATAGAGTTACACGGAGTGAGTATGTCTTTATGCTAAATACTCCATAAAGATAGCTACGTACGTGGATGGGTAATTAATGTACTTGACCAAAAGGGATAAAAAAGAATACATATGTGTACATGCAACTCTGTCAAGGCTTGAAGCAGCGTGCTATAGTTCAACGAAATGAATTAAAAAAAACATATTTGTGAAGGAATCTTCAAAAACTCAAGCTGCACGAGAAGACCAAAACCAACGATGTGAACTCAAGCACATTTTCTTTTATAAGCAAAAAAAAAAAGTGTATTACTTCAACTAAGCATGCAGATCATTCACAATATACATGGAAGCTTCCGCCAAAAAAAAGTCTGGTCTTGCGGACACGGGAAAGTAGGTCAAGGCTGCAAGAGAAATTGATTTCATTGTCCTTGTTGCAACTCTTGGATAAAACATAGAGACGAATGACCAATCACCCTCCCGCTATAAATGCCTTTGGGAGTGGGGAATGGCGGCACGTGGAAATGACTATACTATCCTTACTCTCTAGGAAGAAATGTGCTTTTTAATATTTCTTTTCTTTTTTTTCTTCGGTAGAAAAGGTCGTTTCTTTTCTTTTATGGAAGAATTATTTTCCAAAAACATCATGAGAGATCTTGGTTTGTTAGTTGCTGCCTAGAAACAGAGAATCGACAAGCACAAATTGCACATAAATATTTAAAATTCATGTGTATCAACTATTGTCGACAGTAATAGCCTATGGGCCAAACCCCAACGGGTTAAATATAAATTTGCAGGAACATGCACTATGTATGTTTGTATAATGCAAGATTTACCCACATAAAAAAGACCAACTTCACGGCATGGCACGTGCAAAATTTGTGGCAATTATTTCTGTGTGTACGGATCGTCTGGGATTTATTATTTGTGCAGAGTTATGGGATCAAAATCTTGTAGGAGTACTTGCTTGTGCTTTCAGGAGTTATTTTTTACCATGTAATGGATTCCCATAATAATTGTAGCCGGACACTCTTGTTTTCCTATGTTTCTTGTCTCTGTTGCCAAATTGTTCCTACTTATACTTGCCTTTATTTCATAAAGATTTTGTCCTTGGTGCTGTGATCATGTCGGTAATTTACTTGTGTCTGTATTTAAAATCCATTTTTGGGATCTGCAGGGTTGTTGATTCTAGCCGAATAATCTGATGGATCCGGCATTGGCTTGTCCTGCCTTCGGTTTCGCAGGCTATCCTGTTACTGCTATGGCACAAGTGCAGAGTAATCAGGACAATATCACACTTGGGGGCTTTACTGACAGGATCACTGATGCCATGTTTCCAAACCATGGTGAAATGGAGTTTCTTGGTGCAGGTGGATCTTCTCACAGGGCTGGGCAGATTCCGGTGATTGCCCGAAGGCCATCGCATATGCGGTCTCCTCTGTATGGCACAGCAATGATGGGGAGTAACCAGCTTGCTGCGGGCCATGGCAATGGCATGTTTGATGATGACCAGTCGCTATCGTCGGCATTCAGAAACATGAGCTTGAGCTTCAGAGATGGTGGTGATGAAGCCCTTGCTAATCCTGGAAGTGTTCCATATACCAGAAGCATGATGAACACATTTCATCAAGTGCCACCTGCTGACGATTGTTTCATGCACTCCTCTCGGAATGTCAATGATTTGGAACACTTGAAGCCGAACTCCGGTGTTTTAAACTATCCAATGTACACTCGGATGCGTGGCTTGGATGATGCATTTGCGGCTCTAGGCAATGTACCATCTTTTTCACCTCTTCAGCAACGGCTTTTCGTGGATAGACAGTCACCAGCTTATCCACCATATCGACAGATGGACACAAATTGCAGGTGGAAAGATACAGATGCAGAGGGGCATCCTCTTGTGCAATCACATTATACATATCCGCAGGTTGGTAGCTCTGACGTTGTCTGGAATAGGAGCAATTACTCTACCATGGCGGCAGCTTCATCTTCTCTCACGACACCCATTGTTGATCAGCTCGGGCATCACGGTGCTGATACATACTGGAATGTCACTGCTAATCCGAATGGAAATGGCAAGATGAGTCCTGAACTTCTGAACAATTGCCCTGATTGCTCATGTGGAAACTGTGAATATTGCCATATTCAGCAAGCTGATAAATTAGATCAATATGGGATCAGGTGTTCACTTGATGAAGTTGGAGAAAGTATCTACCTCTTGGCGAAAGATCAGAATGGCTCCCGCTTTCTACAAAGGATATTTGACATAGGTGCTCCGGAGTATGTTATGAGGGTATTCTCTGAAATAATCAGACACATCGGTGAACTTATGGTCCATCCATTTGGAAACCGCTTGGTGCAAAAGCTACTTCAGGAGTGCAAAAATGGTCAAAAGATGCATATAATTTATGAAATGACTAAAAGACCAGGCCAGCTAATTGAAATTTCATGCAACAAGTATGGGTATGTTTTTCATGCTCTGATCTTCACTGTTTCATTTAATGTATTTTTTGTTTGCATTTATAAATTATTTACTGAACTTATAATCCAGGACATGTGTGGTGCAAAAGATGATAGAAACTATAGATTCCCCGGTAGAAGCTTCCATGATTGTATCTGCTCTGAGCCCAGGTGCTGTCACTTTGATGATGGATGCAAATGGCCATCATGTTGTACACCATTGCTTGCAGAAACTTTCACCTGAGCATAAACAAGTGAGAATTATTTTCTTGAATTCGGACGTAATTTTGTTTTCATACTCTGCGTAGTGCACTTAACTGTTGTAATCCCACTGCAGTATATGCTATAAACCAATAAATATCCTAATTATTGTTATGATTGCATTAGACTTGTTCTTCATCTTGAAGTGGTCATAGTTTGGAGTAGTATACATATGCAATGTTGGTCATAGTTCATACGAAAGAATATGCATTTAATACAAGCCACAAATGGGATTGCACTGCATATGGTCTTCATAGGTAACTGGTGTTACTGGTATAGTTGTGTTTGACAACTATAACGGTTGCTATACTATTGGTTAGTGTAATCTTAAAATTAAGTTGATGTCTCAACTAAATAGGCATGGTAACCCTATTAAACAAATCTAGAAACATGTTATCATGAATTTGGTATTGAAGAACGATTAAAAAGATATCTAAGATTACCCGCCAAAAAAAGATATCTAAGATAACCTTTACTATGGATTCTAATTTTTGTTTGTGATCATATTTATCAATTTTGGACTACTACTACCACTGTAGTTCATTCTCGACGCGGCTATAGACAATTGTTTTGAGCTCGCACAAGATCGTTATGGCTGTTGCATCATCAACAAATGTATTGCTCATGCAAACAAGGAGCAGAAGGACAAAATTCTGAACAGCATGACATCCATGGCGCTTTACCTCACACAACATCCATTTGGGTACGAACCATGAACATTCTCTTTTGCTTTCCAAAGTTCAATACATATTTTCATCTAATCATGACCCTACTGCATTTTTTCCTTTGGATACTAAGCATATGACTTCACTCTTTGCAGGAACTATGTGATACAGTTCATAATTCGTCTCAACCATATGAGGGGAGTTAATGGCACCCGCGGTCACACAACTCGACGTCAATGTGCACTTAAGTCACACTTCTCCAAAATGTGATTATTTGGTCACACAACTCGACAAGTGCGTGCACGCAGGTCACTAGCCCCACTTGTCAGTCCGTTTTGGACAGTAAATTTTCAGAAAACCCCCTGGAGTAATATTAATTTTACAAAATGGTCCCCCTGGGGGACCATTTTGTAAAATTAGAAGGACCATTTTGTAAAATTAGGAGGACCATTTTGTAAAATTAGAAAGACCATTTTGTAAAATTAATATTACTCCAGGGGGTTTTCTGAAAATTTACCGTCCAAAACGGACTGACAAGTGGGGCCAGTGACCTGCGTGCACGCACTTGTCGAGTTGTGTGACCAAATAATCACATTCTGGAGAAGTGTGACTTAAGTGCACATCGACGACGAGTTGTGCGACCGCTGGTGCTATTAACTCATATGAGGGCAACTAATAAAATACTTGACAAACTGGAGGGTCACTATGGGTATTTGTCAATGCAAAAGTGCAGCAGCAATGTGGTCGAAAAGTGCTTACGATTTTCGCACGAATCTAAACGTGTGAAAATCATCCATGAGCTTACTAATGACCCCATGTTAATAAATATCTTGCTTCATAAGTATGGGAATTATGTGATTCAAACAGCACTCAAGGAGTGCGAGGTAAAAACAGTTTCCTCTACTCTATGATAAGAACTTGAAAATTTCTTGAATCATTTCACTCAAAATGTATGTAATGCACGTACAGACTGCTGCAGTACGTGATGCATTGGTCAGAGCCATCAGGTTACATGTTGCTGCTCTTCGAAACAACACGTATGGAAAGAGGATTCTATCCAAGATTCACCTGAACAATAGGGAGAACTAGCTATCACTCTTGAATATATTTCTGGAGCTAAGCATGCAGTTCAGTCAAGGTGCCTGATTAGGTTGGTAGTCCATGAGATGCAAAACTCTATCCTTTCGATCTGTAACTACTGATGATATTTCTCTAATAGAGGTGGATTGATCATTTTGTTAGTTGGAAGCTGAAACACGTCTGAATGTGTATTTTATGATAACTTACAACTCAATTCTAGCTTTCTATATCTGCCAACGAGGTTGTTTTTATGCCAGCAAGATTATCCTCCTAAAGAGAACATTTTTTAGAAAAGGGGGACGAAGCCCAACCTCTGCATTGAAACAATGTGCACCACCATTTTGTTGCAAAATTTAGAAAGGTACAAAGTAACTAACCCGACGCCACATGCCTTGCGAAAGTACCTCCACAGGCTACCACTAACCTATGGTAAAAGATAAAAATCAGTCCCCGTTAGGTCCGGTCGGGCCCAACGGGTCCGTAAAGCCCCCACGGGACACACCTGTCCTAAGAGGGTCCGGTCGGGCCCAGAACGGGCCCATGAAGCTCGCCGCCACGCTGCAATAGCCTGACAGCCGTCATCACTGTCCCCTGCACTCTCTTCCTCTCCTCCATCTCCAGAGCGCCCAGTGGGTCCGGCCGGCCCACCCCGACCCAGATCTGGGCTGTAGGGCCTCCTAGCTACACGTCGTCACCGCTGCACTGCTCCACCCCGCAGGCCTGCGCGCTCCGCCATCGTTACGCCACCACTTGGCTGGAGCCGGACCGTCGCCGTCAGAGAAGCACCGCCGCCAGGACGAGGGAGACCTCCCTCCACTCGTACCCGGCACGGGGAAAGACAAACCGCCACCGTCGGCGCCACCCGGGCAACGCCCCGGCAGCCCTACTGGCGGCGGCGACGAGGGAAAGAGGAGAGGGAGGGGGAGGCGAGGGAGAGCAGGAAAGGCGTGCCATCGCCACGGGGGGCGACCGGGGGGGGGGGGGGGGGGGGGAGGTCCCTTCTATCATGCAAAGAGTACTCTTACACAAGTATATTTGAATCGATACTTAAGTTATCCTCAAGTGTTATGTTTACTGTTTTTAATAAATGCTTGTTTCTGGAGGTCATTTTTAACTGTCCTTGCAATAATTGACAAACAAAAGTAGTGCATAATTTAGATGAGCTGTTTTCTTTGGACCCGGTTGTCTATGTGTAATTTTGCATGTACGGAGATGTGCATCTAAAATCGTTTTGGGAAGGTTTTTGGGTACAAGGTACTGGATTCTTGAACTACTCACCTTATGATCCCCATTGATCCTTCTAGGAAAAAATTTACACCATCACGGATGAAATGTATCAGCTAGAAAATTTGACAAAATTGTACATATTGGAGTAATCTTTTCATAGAGAAGTAGGAATGTACGATAATGTGTTTTATGGGTCCCCTTCATGTTTTCGATCTTCTAGGTTATCTCATCAATGTATTTTTCATTTTTCCATTGTAGATGGTAGAGGAGTGCGGGGAAATGTGCGGGGAAATATTTGCCAAGGATGAGCGAGGAGGGCCACAGAATGAAGATGGACACGTCCAGGAACTTTTGGATTTAGTAAATGAGTTTTTTCCACCACCACTTCCTAAGTCAGAGGATGGAGTGAATGCAGATATGTAGGATCTCTGAAAGGGTCGAATAGGAATATAGGATACAGAGAAGGGTTGTATTCTTAACATGAGATGCGGATTTTTCCTCTTCAAATCAGCCTCTAGCAGCTTATATCTCCATACAAGTTCTAGAGTAACAGCTCTTAGCAGAAGGATATTTTGGTTGATGGCACTTGAGACTCCGTTGAAAACTTGCATTTCCTTTACAATGTGATACTCTAAACTTGGTTTGTCACATTTATCGTACTACATGGTAAATTTGAAGGTATCTTTGTTTCGTGTTTCCAACCGGAGATTCTGCAGTACATTCTTGACGAACAAAATGTATATTGCTCCACTGGTTACCTACCATGTACAAGGCATCCATTCGTACTGAAGGTGCAAAGCCAAAAGAACATCAAAGCAACATATGAAGAGCCGTTAGCACAACAAAAACAACACTTGGCTTCCATTTGTAAGCTACGCTTTATCAGACATGATGAGCGAGAGAGCGCCAAGAGTAATTAAGGGCTGGGAGCAACAACAATGCGAAAGCCACCTTGTTTTTCACAGACAAAACAGCCGTGTATACTCAATACTGATGACATCTAAATCCTTTTGGGGGGTCTCTGATGCCCGTGCCCTGCAGCCTTCGGGGAATTGTCGAGCAGCAGCAGCAGCAGCAGCAGCCCGACATTGTTACCGCACTGGCCAATAGGATACCTGCAATGACATTGATGAAGAACACTGAGGTAAATTGTGACAGCAATATGCGACGGAAGTAATGAGGTAACAAAGATTTCACGCACTTGATACGGGATGATTTCCTTCGCCACAAGACGATTGATGTGACCCACTGCAAGGGATCAAAAGCACAGTAATTAGGTTTCATTTGCAAGAAACTTTGAGAAAATGTTGCTATACTTCTCCAAGAAGGCATGTTTCATCGTATAGTACTATAGTGTATGGTGCAATGGAGAGCTATTCTAGTACAAATACCCTTCAAATAAGATAATGGCATCTCTATTTTCATCCGCTAACAATTCTTGTAATCTTAACTTCGAAAAGGTTTGTTGCCATTTGGTGAGCATTTGATCCTTCAGCATGCAATCCAATGCTATTTCTTTCTCAAGAAACCAATCCAGTGCTAAAGTGTCTAGTTATCATTCTTCCATGTTAAGAGTAGTTCTCATCTGATACATTACTGTTAAAAGACAGAAAGGTACATCGTCTCGTGTGTTATTAAACAAAAAAG
Source organism: Poa pratensis (assembly GCA_947311845.1). Lineage (NCBI taxonomy): Eukaryota > Viridiplantae > Streptophyta > Magnoliopsida > Poales > Poaceae > Poa > Poa pratensis. Next base: position 28,266,895 of record CAMZMU010000010.1, read on the forward strand.
AGATGCGGTTGTGTGGAGGTTTGTTGCAGTTTATGGTTCCTCATATGAAGAACATAAGCTGGAGTTTATCAACGAACTACATAACGTCCTTGCCAATTGGTCAGGTCCTACTTTGATAGGAGGTGACTTTAATTTGGTAAGGGATAGCTCAGAGAAAAATACTGGAAATATAAACCAGAAGTGGACTAATTTGTTTAACGATTGGATAAACAAATTTGGCCTCTTGGAGCTTAAAAATGCTGGCAGAAATACACGTGGTCAAACAACCAAGACAATTTGGTTATGGCCACGTTAGATAGAATTTGCATAACAACTTGCTGGGATGCTATTTTTCCTGCAAGTTTAGTGAAAACTCTACCTAGACTGGGCAGTGATCATACCCCTTTGGTGGTAGACACTGGTGCCCTCCCGGTTCCTAAAACCAAACAGTTTAGGTTTGAAAAATGGTGGCTACAACAAAACGGTTTTAGCCAGGCTGTAGAAAGAATTTGGAATGCTCCCTGTAGTTGCAAAAATCCATTGACATCTGGCAGTTTAAGGTCAGAGCTTTTAGGAGGTTTGCTACTGGGTGGAATGCTAATGTAGAATCGGCCCAACGCAAACTTAAACAACAACTTGTTGCTGAATATGATCTTCTTGATGTTTTGTCTGAAACACAACCTCTTTCTCCGAATTCTAAAAACAGAATGAAAATTATTTCTTCTGATTTGACAGATATTTGGAAAAAGGAAGAAGTTAAAGCAAGACAAAGGTCGAGGGAGAAACAGATTCTAGAAGGGGACCAGAATACTGCTTATTTCCATACCATAGCAAATCAGCGCAGGAGGAAGAAGCAGATTACCTCCCTTCAGGGGCCTTCTGGTACCTCTGAAGATACTGAAGGTATAATTGCTATTGCTGTTGATTACTATAAAAAACTTTTTGGTTTCTCGACTAAGCTTGATATTGATTTAGCTGAAGATTTTTGGGATAGTTCTGATCTAGTTTCGGTGGAACAAAATGCTTTCTTAGAAGCAGATTTCACTGAGGCTGAGATTAAAATGGCTGTCTTTGGCTCGTATGCCGAGGGGGCCCCAGGTCCTGATGGCCTGTCTTTTCTTTTTTATCAGAAGTTCTGGGAAGTTATTAAAAAAGATTTAATAGCTATGTTTAATGACTGGAACAAGATGGACCTTGACCTGTATAGACTAAATTTTTCCCTTTTGACTTTGATCCCAAAAGAACCAGATGCAACTACTATTCAGAAGTTTAGGCCTATTGCCTTGACTAACTGCAGTTTTAAGATTTTCTCTAAATGCATGACCAATAGGTTAGGGGTTGTTTGCGAAAAGCTAATTTCCCCAAATCAATCTGCTTTTTTAAAAGGCAGGTATATTTTGGAAAGTGTTGTTTCGGCCCATGAAATTATTCATGAAGCGGCTCGAAATGACCAACCGGGTTTTATCTTTAAGCTTGATTACGAGAAGGCTTATGACATGGTTAACCGTGAGTTTATGCTCAAAATGCTTGCTGCTAGGGGCTTTAGCCCGAAGTGCATTTATCTGTTTAATTCTCTCCTGGATAGAGGCTCTGTGGGGGTCAGGATCAATGATGTTAATAGTAACTTCTTCTTGACAGGCAGAGGTGTTAGACAGGGGGATCCTATCTCTCCCCTGTTTTTCAACCTTGTAGCTGATGTTTTTACGAAAGTGTTGGCTAAAGCTGCCGGTAGGGGCCTTATTTCTGGGTTACTGCAGGGTTTTCGTGGAACAGGAGTGGTCAGCATGCAATATGCAGATGACACACTCCTATTCCTAAATAAAGACATGACACAGGTTATGAATTTAAAATGGCTGTTGTCTTGTTTTGAGCAACTTTCTGGCCTTAGGATTAACTTCCACAAATGTGAGCTCGTTGCCATTAATGTGGAGGCTGATGAGGCGCAGGATTATGCGCAAACGCTCTGCTGTCGCTTAGGAAAATTTCCTATTAAATACCTAGGGGTGCCTCTCCATTATGCTAAACTTCGAAAGGAAGATCTGCAGCCTATTGTGGATAAACTCCTGAAGAAAGCTGCGGGATGGAGGGGAAAACTTCTAACCCACGCAGCCAGACTTGAGCTGGTCAGAAGTGTTTTGGCTAGTATTCCAATCTATCTCCTTAGCGTTATCAAATTTCCCAAGTGGGCCATTCGACTTATAAACTCTCAGATGGCACACTGTCTGTGGGATAATTATGAAGGTCATTTTAAATACCACCTCGCTAATTGGGGGCTTGTCTCGAGGAAAAAAGATTTTGGGGGCTTGGGTATCCCTAATCTGGCTGAAATGAACATTTGCCTTTTGGCATCTTGGATTAGAAGGTATCAATTAGATGATAATAAGTTGTGGAGACAAATTATTGACTTCAAGTATGATGTTAATAACCCAAATATTTTTGCATCCTCTGACTCTGGGGTCTCTCCTTTTTGGAAAGGGGTTCTTTGGGCTGCAAAGGCTGCAAAAATGGGGTACTTCTGGAAAATTGGTAATGGGAAGAAAGTGAGATTCTGGGAGGACCAGTGGTTTGGTTCTTCCAGCCTCGCTATCCAATATTGGGATCTCTATGTCATTGTCAATGAAAAAACTATAACGGTGGCAGACGTCTGGGACGAGAACCAACTTAAGGTTTCCTTTCGTAGATGCTTTGACCATAAAATGATGCTGCAATGGTATGAAGTCCTTCAAATTGCTCAATCAATCCGCCTTAGCGGAGATGATGACGCGTTGATCTGGAAATATGAATCCAATGGGGTTTATAGCTCTAGCTCTTTGTATGCTATTTTGAATTTTGGTGGGATACAACCTGTTCATATTCATGCGGTTTGGAAAATTAGAGTTCCACCAAAAATTCATTTTTTCCTCTGGCTTGCCTCCCATAACAAGCTCCTTACTAGGGATAACCTGGTCAAACGACAGCATGTCGATGATATAACCTGTGTTTTTTGCAATGAACCTGAATCTTGCGACCACCTTTTCTTTGAATGTGTGGTTGCTAAAGTGGTTTGGGGGGTTTTAGACCGCATTCTACACATGACTGACCGTGATATCTCTTTTCTTTCTATTGCTAGCATGTGGCTGTGTGAGAAAAAATTTATGCTTCATAATACAGTACATGCGGCTGCTATGTGGACTCTCTGGAATACCAGAAATGATATATATTTCAATCGTTTGCCTTGGATTGGTTTGCAGAAAATCTGGAGGCTGATGGCATGTACGCTATCCCAGTGGAGGGTCTTATACTCAGAGGGCACAAGAGAGGATGTGGACACGATCGTAAAAGAGCTAGATCAGCTTGCGAGAGCTCCCCCTTTGTTACTGTGGCCCGACCCTGGTTGACCCTACACAATCTGCCAGGCCCCAAGATGAACCTGGTGCGAGACACCCGTCAAGACGATGAAGAAGCCTTGGCGTGGAAGCTCACAACCGAAGGGCTGGCAAAGTGTCTGGAGGAGAAGAACCTCAAGCTGATCGGGGTCAATGGGGCGCTAAGGGTGGTCGACGCTTGATGGCTTTTCCCTACCTGTGTTGGTGGTGTTTCTCCTTCTAGTCCTCATTTAGAGCCTTTGGTGTGGTAGTTGGAACCTTCTGGCGTTGGTGCCGTTTGTCCGAGGTGGCTGGTATAGCTTCCTGAGACTTTGAGTTGTAATAAGCTGAAGTTGTAACCCAACTCTGTGGTGGAGGTTTCTTTAATGGAACCGGGGTGAGACCCTTTTATTCTAAAAAAAAAAAAGACAGAAAGGTTGCTCATGTACTGGATCAAAGTCACAAAGAAAACAGAGCTTTAGCCAGTCAGCGACCACGGAACTAAACTTTTTAAAATAAAAAGGATGCTATTAATCAAAAGTGGGGCCAGCTTATGTGAATGTATTTCAATAGGGAATTTTTTGAATGGAATCACTTTTTTTACTTGAATCAATAGGGAAGTATTTGAATCACAGATAATGCATCAGCAGTCCATAACTTCTGTAATATAGAAGAACAAAGCAGGTATTTTTCTTTTTGTTGCCCTAAATAAAAGATGACAAAACAAGTAAAAGGCACATGCATGATAGAAGCAATATTAAACAGCAATGTCCTCACTTTAATAGTAAAAATAGGGACAGATTAAAGCAGATCACATACAGATCTGAGAGACACATGTAAAACGAAAATTAAATTAGTACCATCAAGCTTCAACATGGTTCACAGATTTATGAAGCCTGAAGCTGTCAATCTAATCTTAGTAATGTCTATCGGAGAAACAAAGCCTAAACTTATGTTAACCAAAGGTTTGAACCTCAAAATTCTCAGGGAATACCAAAGCTTCCAATCGAGGGTGCCAGAATGTAGTGCATCGAATTTTGGAAGAATAGGAAGACAATAAAAAACGATGCTACCATTTTTTTTGCATGGTTCATTCATAAAAATAAAATAAAGTTGAATTTTATGAACTCCTCAAAACATACTAAATCCAGATCATTGAACCATACTTCCTTTACTGTAAAACTTTGGTCTACAATTATGAACGACTGTTCCTTGTAAGTAAATATTACCGTTTTCAGATAAGCATATATAAATAGCTTCCATGGAAGCTTTGAGCGTTTTAACAAAGTAATGGATCCACACAATTATCTAATATTCAAGATACAACAGATTTCAAAGCAAGCAAGAATAACATTTCTGTTTAGTTGTCAACTACAGGCTACAACAAACAATATCTACACACATTTCCTCTCAGGTAAACTATTCACATTCAGAAATAGTTTATGTTTGCATTAGCTGCAATGCATCCGGATAAATCCACAACCAATTAACAATTTAACATAAGATTGTACGAGAGTACCTTGGCCATTGTCGCGAAGAATGACTTCCCTGTGAGCGGCTGGCTCTTTAGAACCATCCTGTGCATAACCATGGGTCGCTGCGGTCGTGGCACGGTGACGGTCATGGCCGGTGGCGCTGCCCCCTTGTAGTAATGATGTCCCACGGTGACGGCCGGCATAGGTGGCGGGGCGTCCTTGCAGAGCTGCTGCGCGATCTCCTTGAGCAGCACGACCTGCGCTTTCTCGGCACCCATGGAAATAAGGGCCTGGCGCATGGTCTCCCGGTCGGCTTCTAGCGCCTGGAGGCGCGCGGTGAGCCGCCGCATCTCCTCGTCCTCCGCCCAAGACCCTCCGCCGCAGCAGTCGCTCTCGACCGGCGTACCGCCGCAGTACGAGCCTTCGGGCACGGCCATGGGAACGCCTCGTCCGTGGATGGCGTCCACGGTGTACACCCGGTCGCTGGCGCCGCAGTCGTCGTCGTGGAAGAACTCGCCGTCGCAGAAGTCTAGGCTGTCGGTGTCGGAGAAGGCGCGCGAGTTGCGGGGGAAGGCGGACCCCGGCGCGACGCGGATGATGGGCGTGGTGGTGGACGTGGGAGGCGCGCGTCGCTCGAGCATTTGGACGCGGTGGGAGAGGTGGGCGAGGTGGTCGCGCGGGGTCTGCGCGTCGAGCACGTCCGCCTCCGACGCGGTCGGCGGGTGGTCGTTGAAGCGGCCGCTGAAGCACCGCAGGGGCGGGTAGTAGCCGCCGGACGCGGCTGCGGTCGACGGCGTGGAAGGGTGGCGCGGCGTGGAGGAGGTGCGCGGGGAGGAGGCCATCGACGTCGCGGCGAGGCGGGACTGGGACTGGACGGCGCGCATCGAGATCGAGGCGTCGCGCTTGGCCACGGCCTCCTCGAGCGCGGCGAGCTCGGCGGCGTCGTGGGACATCTTCTCCTCCGCGTAGCGCCGGAACTGGCGCGCCTCCATCATGGCCTCGGCCTTCTCCCGCTGCAGGCGCAGGATCATGGTCATGGCTTCGCTGGCTGCGCCGGCCGCCGCGCCGCGCTCCGCGTCCAGCTCAGCCTGCAGTTCCCCCAGCGACACATTTGACGCGCCAGCGCCTCCCGAAGCGCCACCGCCTCGTCCCCTATCTCCACCCGCACCACGGCGGCCGGCGGCACTGGTGGCCTCGTCGCCGCCAGTGACGGCGACAACGAGCCAGAGGAAGAGGCGGTGGTGGTGGGGTGGCCGCATAGGGAGCACAGATTGGGAGGGGAGTCGCCGGCGTCGGCCATGGCGTGCATCCGCGGCGCGCGCGGGGAGGCGGCAATGGGGTGGGAGGGGGAGGAAGCGGGATGGGTTACCGTTTCGGTTCCCGTCGGTTGCTTCGTGGTGGCTCCATTTTTAGGGCGATGATTTTTTGGTTTCTTTGGGCCGATCGAAGCTGAACTGGATGGACCAAAGGAAAAATGACAGACTGGGGAGCTGGAATTTCGGGGGGTGGAAATGGTTTGAGTTTTTCACAAGCTACTAGTAGCCGTGCACGTGCAACGCACATTCATTAAAATATAAATGTTATTTTTAGTTTAGTGATTTTTTTACCAACAAAACAATAATTTCGAACGTATGATTATGCGCGAACAACATAGAATACACATGTGTACGTGCAACACACGTCTATTGAGTCGTAGCATAAAACTTTGTCTTATATTTTTCATGCGTGTAATGTCCCAACTCCCATCTCTCCTCTATCAAGAATCATGCTCGTAGTCCCATTTCAACTCTATTTGGTCGCAACAATAACATTTGTGCTAGTGTCCCAACTCCTCTCTTTTCTCTATATAAAGAATTATGCTCGCAGTCCCAATCTCATGTGCCGCGTCCCAACACCACTCATGGCTGCCAAACTTGATGGTGGGTCAATGCCAACTTTTCACAAGCATTACCACAACACAAAGTTTCCATTTGAATCCCCTTTCGGCTCCACATTATCTACCAAACCCCCATTCTAACACCACCTGACGCAAGACGACCATCAATTGCTATTCTAAGACACGCCATCCAACGGATATTCTGAATCAAATCATCGAAACAATGAGAACATGGTCAAACTGTAGCTTAAGCTTTTATTCATTTCTCACTTACTCAATTTGGATGGAACAAATGACAAGAAGCAGCAAGTAACACGACAAGTTTCACTTCAAATTCCATTCAACACCATTAGCACTCCACCGTGCGAAAGGCAAGGTTGAAATTTCTACTAATAAAACTTTTCCTTTGAAGGATACATTTCTTAAACTAAAGCATCCACATATCCACAACCAAAAGTAAACTGGTAATAAATAATCGGCACAAAAAAAACTAGATAGAACAAGAAGGTATCTTGAATTCTAAAGAAAAATCTATTAACTTTATGTTCTGAATTGCAACCGAATAATGCTTGCTCCCTCTTTATCTGAATTGTAAACACTAAAGCAGTAGTCATCTGAATAAAACAAGCTTATTCTTCATTTGAGTACAATCTTTTGAAAACAGATGCGACAAACTGCACCATTTTCCATCTCTATTAAACTAAACAGTAGGTCGCATGTGGCATATAAGTATCAAAGCTTTAATGTTATTTCATATAATACCTCGTTTACGTATCTTGGGTAAATTAAGATTCATGGTAAAAATGTACACTCTCAGGGTATGAAAAAATCAGGAACTTGCTGAACTTAACGCTGAAAGATATGAATGCCAACCAACACAAGTAATCATGCACAGTAGGATAATATCATAAGCACTTTTAAATACTTAATGGCGCAGATAAAATCTGGTGAAATACTTTGTATTCACGACATATCCAATACTCTCAAAGTGGAAGTTCAAATGGCTAAATGAAGTAGAAAAATGAGGCATAATTGTTATATAAGAACCTCAAATCTGAATTTATGCATGAAACTGAAGGGTGCTATAAGGCCCAAACCAGAATCATTATATACATAAATCAAACATCACTCTGTGCACACGGGCCATTTGAGTAGAAGAGATGCCTGAAAGACAAGAACAGTAGACTCCAAGACACACACGGCTTAGCCCTGCATGTGGTCAGCAACAAAGCCATTGCTCTCCTCACATCCTCCTCACTCTCGTTCTTGGACATCTCGTTCCATTTATTAAAGAAGGCAAACTCATTTGTTAAATGATCAAGATTGAAATGGAAAATAGCAACCCAATTTATTGTTTCAGGAACTAAAGTGAAATGTAAGAATTTGTAAGCGACCTCAGTTCTAACATCCTTGTACTACCTTGGATCTTTGTCACCATACTGCCAAATTTAAGGTCCTACCATGGCCTGCAGGGACAAGTAACGTCTACAATGGAAGAGGAATTGAATAAAAAAATGAGATAATTACCTACAAGAAGCAGGTGTAATTCAAGCTGATCATTGTGATTAGTAATTGCAAGAGTTTGTGAAATTTCATAAGATCTTATACCTAGTCAGTTGATAAAAAAACAATGAACAGATGCAGATTAATACAGTATATTCACTGACTTAGGCTAAATCTGCAGTTGCATCGCACTTATCATGATAAACATATGTCTCGATGTGTAAAAGGACCATCCAACCAACTACCTGAATTAAACATCCATGGTTGGTTAATCACTTAATTGCATCACGTTTCCATCTGAATCATTGCTTCATATAGGTAGAAAAAGATCCAGAGCAGACTGAAATCGTACCTGGAATGCGTTCTTCACGGTGTGCGTCTGATAAAAGAAGAAAAAAAGGATTCAGCACCCTATAGGGATCGGCGTCCAGGTCAATGAGCACGACGAAGACATCAGTAACGTCTGGCTTGTTTACCTGCGTTCTAGTGGATCCACATGTGGCAGCCTGGTCGAGTAGAGGGCTCGAGCGACGACGGCGTGCAGGGCGGGGACTTCGCATGCCGGCGGTAGGCAAGCTCATGTGGCCACAGTGGCTGCGTGCAGGGCAGGAGCTTCACGTGCAAGCACGAATGCCGCGGCGTGCAGGTCGCCGGCGGGCGGCGACGGATCTAGCGAAACTTGACAGCAGGGATCGGATCAGGCGGCGTCGCGTGGGGAGGCAGGCTCGCGCGGCCGCGGCGTGCAGGTCGCCGGCGGGCGGCGGCGGATCTAGCGAAACTTGACAGCAGGGATCGGATCAGGCGGCGTCGCGTGGGGAGGCGGCCACGGGGTCAGGCAGCGGAGCGGATCGGCGGTGACTCGCGTGGAGGCGGTGGCTGGGCAGGGGCATAGCGTAGAAAGGATGGGCGCGATAGAACGTGGGAGGCAGTTTATTCTTCCGCCTGGGAAATTTTCGTCCGCTCGGCCACGGTCCGCTCAGAGTAATTGCTAAGTGCACCCAGAGCATCCGTTGATCAATCTGGACCATTAGATCTTGTTAAGCGGGACAAGTCTGGGGTTCAGATCGAACTGTGTACACTGGGCGGGGTGGCTGTAGCCTAACTCAAGTTTGCTTGTTTATTAGTAGTGGAGAGGAGATACTACTACTCCATAGTGCCATTGTCACCCTGAGGGGTCCCGGGCTTATCTTTATCCTCTATCATGTACTCCTACTCCGTTCATTCCTAAATATAACACGTTTTGGAGGATCCTGATTAGATCTGTGTCGTACTTCTTGCATTTTTCACCTTGTACCTTGTTCTCACAATGTAAAGCTAAACTGTTCCTCGGTTGCTGGTCCATAGGTGAGACGTTGTTTGTGCATAATCCCATCGAGTTTCGGCCGATGTTTCTACTCCCATATGTGGGACTAGACACCATACCCCATCAAGCCCCCACTCACACCACATGTCCAAATCCATTTCAATTCATGATGTTTTCGACTATTCTTTTCTTTATTGCTCAGTATTGTCGAGATCATGGGATTCAGATACCACTAGAAGAAATATCATGTCCTCGCATGTTTTGTCCCAATGAACTGAGCTTTTTCGTGATAGATGTGAGCACATCTGCCATGGATTTTCAGCTTCGTGGTAAATGTGTGCGACGGTTTCGGCGGCTCCTAAATTTACTATGATTATAAAACATGGTACATATGTAGCCAGATTAGTGGTGAATGTCAAGTGGGTCATGAATGGGGCCATCAAGGACAAACGGGGCAAAATTGCTGAGAAATCGCATAAGATATACTCTCTCCGTCCGCGAATAAGTATACTTCTACCTTAGTCAATATTATTAAAGTTTGACTAACTTTTTAGGGAAAAATGTCAACATTTATGACACTAAATTGGTATCACTAGATTCGTCTTGAAATGAAGTTTCAAAATATGCCAATTTGATGTCATATATGTTGATACTCTTTTCTATAAAGTTGGTCAATTTTTTGAAAAATTGACTTAGTACAAAAGCTAGATGTACACTTATTCGAGGACGGAGGGGTAGTGATTCTAGCCGCCCAGATCACGCGGTACAACCACCGATACGAGCGGGTACGACCGACCATAGGTCGTTATGACTGCTAAAATCTTTAGTGTTTTGGACGTCATTTTCTCAGAAGAATTCCGATTTAGCTTCTTGGTGTCGTTGAGCTCGTATGGACAAGCCCTACGATCCTATGGTATTGGATTTTTTTTAATTTGGGTTCATGGAAAAAATGACCATTGAAAAACACATAGCTTGCATTTAGATGTCGGTAACTTCTCAATACTGATATCAACTTGCTTCCTTTCATCGTGCTAAGTTAACAGAATTTGCACTTACTCACGCCAAAACAAAGGAAAAGTAATAAATCCTATTAAAAATCTAAGGTTGTGAATGGTCACATGAAAATGAGTGGAAATAGATAATCATGCATAATTGATATAAAACTGGCAAGATGAAGCATGAGATGAGGGATTTATATTCGGTAAGTAGGCTTAAAACACTTAACAAAATTCCACACATCAATAACATCTTCATCACATACAAAGTCAAGTTGGGTGCATGGTTGTGCCATAGTAGGCTAGCCCATGTCAGTATTAGGAATCTCAAAGATCTACTAAAGTGTTTACACATCGTAGAGTAACCAATGTATATTTTGATAAAGATCCAGTTTGTAGAGCTTGTATTGTTGGAAAGAATGCAAAATTGCATCCCACCGTGTGAATATCATCACAAGTTCAAAGCCCCTAGAGCTAATATGGATCTTTGCGGTCCCTCTTATTATGATAGACTCGCTTGGAAGAAAGCATGGACTCGTCACTATTCAAGATATTCGTGAGTGATCTTCATCAAGTCCTAGGATGCAACTCATAGGGACTTAACTTTGCCAAGCTAGCTCAACGGTCATTGGGTCACGAGATCAAGTCCATAAGGACTGATAATTTCCCTGAGTCCAAGAATTACACCATGAAATAATTTCTTTAACATGAGGGATTAGGCATACACTTTTGGATCCATACATACCTAAAAATGGCTTGGTGTAAAAAAACCACACACTCATTGAGATGACGAGGACCATGCTGAATGAATTCAAGTCTCCACACAACTTTTGGGCCGAAGCCGTATCAACCATTTGTCATGCATAAAATCAGCTCTTCCTCTTGCTCTACATAAAAAATGGTATGAGCTTCTTATGAAAAAAAATCCTAACTTCAAATACTTCAGAACATTCTGTTGTAAGTGTTTCCTTACGAACAAGAAAAATGGGATTTCTAAATTCAGATCTTGAACTATAGTGGGTACCTTGGTTGCATTATCAATAGACCGCGCCTAAAGATACTACAAGTCTAATGGAAAGGTTGAAGTAACTTGTGACGTGGAGTTTGATGATAATAATGCCTCCTAAGGGGATCAAGTTGTTCAAAATGTTGTAAGTGATGCTTACTCTTCGCAAGTAATAAGGTCAATGTGCATTGAAATCATCTTGGTTGTTGAAGTGCTGCAAGAATCGATCTCAACGCTAGTTGAACCCTCAACCTCAACACACCACTCAGGTGGAGCCTCTTATCCAAGAAAAAGCTACAAGCTCTCAACCAAATTAAATATGCAGTGTCAAGAAGAAGAATGGTAACTTTCACAATCTCATGATCACACACATGCTGAATATGGTTCTAATGACAATGCTTAAACTCAACTTATTAACCAATGATAGTCTACATTGTCGCATCCGAAGTTCCTTAAAAAAATGTCAGGCATGGTCATGGACAATATGCTAGAAGTTTATCAGATAACCACTCATAGATAATTGAGCAATTTGTTACTCTTCACTCATTTGTGTAATTTCTTGAATACCTTAAGGTAGAAGAAGTGTTGGGAGAACCCGATTGGGTGCTAGAAATGAATGATAAACTACGTGCACAAGTGCTTATTGTAACCATGTCAACTTTATTAGTGTTACTGGTTTTGTAAACTCTTAAAAATGTTGCAGTAAATTTGGTTGTATGCACCATGCGATACAGGCGGGGACTTTGTCTTTAAAGAAATATTAAATACTTGTGCTAGGTCAAATTTACAACATTTCAATTTGGACATATCAGTCGACCAATGGAAGGCACTTAACCTATGTGAACACAACGTGGTGTTTCATTTTCTATTGTTTTTACGGTTTTATATAATAGATTGTACTACTTGTACTCCCATTTAGCAGTGGCGGGAGTAAAATAGAAAATTGCGATTGGATTCAAAGTATTGCTTTTGTCGTCTTTTCCGTTTTGCTATCAGCAATTGCATCTTTGATTATCATGGTTCATCGCGTAGGGTGATGCCTACCGTCCCTTTTAGTGTTGTCCTTTGTCTCTCGTCTATACAGCTACACAACTGTAATATGTACTCCTACATAACTACGGCATTTGGACAAAACACGAAATAATGGGAACAAAAAAGCCTGCAGCTAATTAACATATATCGCTCCTAAGGATTAATCATTATGGACATTTTCTTTTCCTTTACAATCAGAACACGTATGCACAACACCAATTCACAGAGTAGGAGGGGGGCCGGGGTATAGATACAAACACTTCTACTATGACATTGTCAGCTACTTGACTTTGTTTTCAAAGCATCCCTAAGACCGAAGCTAAGACTGTGGTGACCCTTTTTTCCGAACCCTGGGCTGGATTTCTGCATCATTGCCACGAACTCGTTGTAATCTATTCGCCCATCCTGCAGAAACATTTTTGAAAAATTTCGTCAGGTTTAGCATGGTGAAGGATCCTTCATTTGTTATAGATGTGGTGATACTGGTTAATAGAACAGTAATAATGCATGACAGTTCATCTGATGATCTTACATTGTCCTGATCTACTTCGCCTATCATGTCCTCGAGTCGAACGTCCTCGATCCCGAACTCGTCGCAGGCCTGTTGGAGTTCATCGGATGTGATGTATCCACTGCCATCCTTGTCGAAGTATTGGAAGGCGGCATATAGATGGTCTTCCCTCTCGACTTTGTTTAGGTGCAGAGTGGCAGCTATGAACTCTCCGTAGTCGATGGTGCCGCTGTTGTCAATATCAGCCTGAAGAACGAAGTCAACAAAGATCGATGGTGTATGATATGATTGCATTTGAAGCTTAATGGGGAAATGAGGTGGAAAGAAAGCTCACGGCCTGCATGAGTTGAGATATCTCCGACTCCTTCATTTTGGCACCCACCCTCTCCAGCCCAGCCTTAAGCTCCTCGTAGTTGATCTGCCCGCTGTTGTCAGTGTCCATCATCTTGAACATCTCCTTTAGCCCCGCGATCTCCTCCTCCGACAAGTTCTCCGCAATCACCTACGCAAACAATCATCACATTTCCTCAGATTCCAAGTTCAGCCGGCCGCCGATGTCAAGACAGTAACCACCGATAAGGAGAAGGCCGGTGCTCACTCTCAATGCCATCTTCTTCAGCTTGTTCATCGCAGAAAACTGCTTCAGCCGCGAGAGGACCGCCGAGTCCAGCGGCTTGTCGGGCGCCTCGCCGCTCATCTGCAGCCAGGGATGGCCTGCCGGAGACACGAGGAACAGCCATGCATGAGGCTACTGCACATTTTGCAAGAGCACAGCAGCAGGTGCAGCCAACTCACAGAGGACTTGGTGCGCGGTGAGGCGCGTCTTGGGGTCCCTGACGAGCACCTTCCTGAGCAGGTCCTTGGCGCCCTCCGAGACGCTCGGCCACGGGTCCGAATCGAAGTCCAGCGAGCCGTGCAGCACCTGCTCGAATATCCCCTGCTCCGTCTCTGTAATCCGTCGAACACTATATATGTTATGTTGCAATTTCAGAACTGCAGATGTAGAGAATCAAGCATCTGTCGCCGGCTGACCTGCCCAGAACGGAGGCACGCCGCAGAGCAGGATGTATATGATGACCCCGGCGCTCCACACGTCGGCTTCCTGGCCGTAATTCTTCTTCAGCACCTCCGGCGCCACGTAGTACGGGCTCCCCACCACGTCGGTGAACATCTCGCCTGCACGAACCAACATCGTATCACATTCACGACGCCGGTGACATGGCGGGCAGTTCTTGAACGAATGGATTACGTCCGTACCTGGTCGGAAGAACATGGAGAGGCCGAAGTCGATGGTCTTGAGCCCCGCGTCCTCCTCGTTGCCGACGAAGAGGAAGTTCTCGGGCTTGAGGTCGCGGTGCATGACGCCCAGCGAGTGTGCCGACTCGACCACGGCGACGATGACGCGGGCCAGCTCCGCGGCCTGCCGCTCCGTGTAGTGCCCCCTGCGCACGATCCGGTCGAACAGCTCCCCGCCGGCGCAGAGCTCCATGACCACGTGCACGGCGACGGCGTCCTCGTAGGCTCCCCGGATAGAGACGATGCTGGGGTGGCCGGCAAGGTGGTGCATGATCTGGATCTCCCGGCGCACGTCCTCGTCGGTGATGAGCTTCCGCTTGGCGATGGACTTGCACGCGTACTCCAGCCCCGTCGCCTTGTCCACGCACAGGTACGTGGTGCCGAACTGCCCTTGCCCCAGCTTCCGGCCAAGGCTGTACTTTTCCTTGAGGTTGTCGGTCTTGCGCCGGAGCACCGACTCCACCTGCAGCCCGACGCTCGAGATGCGCTTGATGTGCCCGCCGACGGCTTCTTGGGCCGCGACTGCTGCCTCGGCGCCTGTGCCTGAGCCGGCTGCGACGTCGACGGCTGCTGCTGCTGGGCTGGAGGAGGAGGCGACTGGTAGGGCTCTTTCGGCGCCGGCGCAGGCTGCGGTTGGGGAGGCGGTCTCGCCGGCTCGGAGATGACGGCGGGAGCAGGAGGGGCCGTACGGGTCGGCTCAGGCGGTTTGGCGACCTGGGGGGAGGAGCGGAGGCGGTGGGCTGTACAACGGGGATGGAGCGGGAGGTGGTGGTGGGCTGGGAGGGGCTCGTCGAACCGGCGGAGCGATTTCGCCAGATGGAGCCCGAGATGGTGCTGAAGAAGCCGTTCTTCGCGAAGCTGCGGCGCGGGCCGACGCAGACGTTGCCCATCGGGCCCGTGCTGCGGCGGCGAACGACGATGACGGCGACGACAGCGCCGGTCAGAGCCTTGTGTTCACAGCTTTCGTCCTCGTCTGCTTGAGTCGCATGGCATCGGCGGAACGGGGCGCGTTCCGCCGGGAAGTGGCGACCGGCGCTGGAGGCGGAGAGGCGTGGGGGATTGGTGGTCTCGGTTCGTGGGAGGAGATGACCGGGGAAGAAAAAAGGAGCTAAAATTGGTAACTGGGAAGGAGCAAGAAACAGAGTGGTAGCACGAAAACTCTAATTTTGGAGGGAAACAGGGGACGATGCGGTTAACAACTCAACTATGATGACGCGTGGGAAATTAGTTGTAGCGCGTGATGGGTTTGTCACATTTTTGTGATGCTGTGCTGACTCAGTTGACTTAACTTGCACAGGTCACGTTTTCGGGCAACCCTATATGGCAGGTACCCGTCAGAACAGTTGATGTCATCGAATTTTAACTAGGATGAATCATGAAGCAAAAGCAAATTTAAGAGCATGTATAATGCGGCGTTAGCCTTCTCTTAGAGTTGACACGTAGGATATTTGTCTAATTGGAAGAGAGAATGAAAAAAAAAGACTGTCTTCCCTTAGTTAAGAGATAATCTCTTACGAAATAAGAAAAAGCTATTTTCTCCATTGTATCATATGTCTTCCCTAAACAACATAATTTCCCACTAAAATATAATTAGTTCTCATTAACTGTTAGGGATGGTAATAAAAGATAATGCATTGTATAAGTTATATCATTTGCCTTCTCTAAATGTTGTGGATGGATAAGAGAAGACAAGTCTTCTCTACCATTGTATATGCCCTAACAGTTCTTGGCATTTTTTAAGTTGTAGCCTCACTTGCGATGAAAGAATCTTACCTGCAAACTAACTTACAATTCCTACGAATCACAGTGCAAATTTGTTTGTGTACGACTCGACTTAGTACTAGCTAAGAATTAACAAAACTGTGTTTCTTATGATATTCGGAGCTCTTGGAAGGCGAACGAGCACTTTAGTGGGTGAGCTAGCTATCTCCTTTCTTCTTCTCCCTCTCATTATTCTTTCTCACGCCATAGCTCCCACCCTCTCGCCTCTACTACCACCACCACCATCCACCACCCAAGATGGCACCGGTAACGTTGTTGTGACTGCTATGAAGCAGAAGCGAGAAGATGGCTCACCGGCGAAGGAGAATTGGGGGGCTTAGAGCATCTCCAAGTGGAGCCCTCAAATCCGCCCCCAAACTGCGCCCGGACGCGCCCGGACGCGTCCGCGGACACCGACCGGACGACCCCCAAAATTGGGCTCCTACAACCAATGCACAAAAATTGACGCCCAAATCCATGCAAGCCATGCAACGTCCATCATAGAGATAGTTTTGATGTTTAAAAAAAGTTCACACCATGTTATTACAATTAATAATTGTACTTAAACAAATAAAATTAGCCGGACAAATCAGTCCCTCGCCATGAAGACATACATGTGTTCCACCAGATCTGTGAGTAGTTGGGTGTGCACAACTTGATCACGAAGTTGTCGATGCATCTCAAGGAATTGCAAGACATACTCTGCTTCTTGTTCAGGTAGGTGGACATGTTCTCCGGGTTTCTCAAAGTCAATGCGAGCAGCCCCTTCTCCCTCATCCTCCACAATCATGTTGTGCAAAATTACACAACAAGTCATAACCTGCCATAGAACCTCCGGATCCCACATCATAGCCGCTCCACGAACTATGCCCCAACGAGCCTGCAACACACCAAATGCCCTCTCCACATCTTTCCTAACTGATTCCTGCGCAGCTGTGATAACCCACAAGTATAGGGGATCGGGTGTAGCCTTTTCGATAAGTAAGAGTGTCGAACCCAACGAGAAGCTAAAGGTAGGATAAGTATTCTCTCAAGTTCTATCAACCACTGATACAACTCTACGCACACCAAACGTTTACTTTATCTAGGAAATAATACTAGACTACAATACGGGTATGAGAGATGGCTTTGCGAGATAATAAATGCAAGAAAGTAAATGTTAGTGCTGCAGCAATAAAGTACACTAAGTAACCATATACTAACAGTACCATGAGTGTGGAAAAGTGGTGATAATTGTGGTGGCTTTGTCCAAGATTAATTAGTGAAGACATCTAGTTCATTGTCTTTGATGCAGTTTTTAATGTGGGAGAGGCTAAATATACATGCACTCCACTACTTGGGATTACAAGTACTATATGATTGGATTGTTAGCAAACATCCGTAAATACTAACAATGCATTAAGGTTTCCCCAACCATAGCCTTAAGTTTATGGTCCTCTTACTCCCATACGTGCAACTAACCGGTTTGAGTCCTTAGGTTTCTGTCACTCCGGCAGAACTACGCCCCTTCCTTTGCACATACTACTAACACTATGGTGTTGATCCATGCGCGCACAAGTATAATGGACACCAAAGGACAGTACCATATCAACATACAACTCTAATGAACCATAGACATTCAACAAAGCAATCGAAAGACAAATAAACTACATAAACATGACATAGATCATAGGATAAATATTATAGCATCAAACACCATGTTTACATAGGACGGTACAGAGGTTTGTGGGAGGATGAACCACTGAATACAAGGAGGAGTTGGTGATGGAGATGGCAGTGAAGACAGCGGAGAGGGCAGCGAGAGGCGCAGGGCGGCGGCGGGCGCGCGGCGGCGCGGGGAACTCCTTCCCCGCCGCCGGCATCCATGGGGGAGCGCCGCCCCTTAGCCTCCCTCCTTCATGGCTTCTTGGGAGCCCTCTCCCATGGAGATGAGATCCATGGGGGAGGCAAAAACGTGGCTTTTGGTGGCTGAAATTCGTGGGTGGAGGAGTCCTCCACGAGTTAGATTTCCTCCCTTTATATATCTTCTCAGATTTCCGTCACCCCCTTTTAGGGTTCCACCAAAACGGGCCTCCAGGCCGCGTCCGAACTCCG
Source organism: Poa pratensis (assembly GCA_947311845.1). Taxonomy (NCBI): domain Eukaryota; kingdom Viridiplantae; phylum Streptophyta; class Magnoliopsida; order Poales; family Poaceae; genus Poa; species Poa pratensis. The sequence continues at coordinate 28,285,070 of CAMZMU010000010.1, forward strand.
ATTGGGCTGATCTCGGGCTTAAAATCTTCGTATGGAAAATTGTGACAACTTTGTTTTCGGGGAGACCTCCAATTGACGTCATCTTCGAGGGTCAAACTGGCAAACTTCGTAAAAAGTTCTCAGACAGATTTCAGGAAAGTCCCAATTCGACTCCAACAAGGTTTCCTCTTATATTCTTGATAATTTCTACACATTAAAGAGTAAAACAAGAACATTGTGCACTTTTGCAACTATTAGTAGGTTAGTCCAAATAAATAATAAACTTAATATAAAAAGAAGTGCTAAAAGCATAAAAATGGCATGAAACAATCAAAAATTATAGATACGTTTTGGACGTATCAACATCCCCAAGCTTAATTCCTGCTCGTCCTCGAGTAGGTAAATGATAACAAAATAATTTTTGATTGTAAATGCTATGATCAGGTATTTAACAATTGCATGATGTATGGATAATAAAACTTAGCAATCATGTTTCCTAATGAAAAGTATCAACGAACTAAAAGCTTATAACATGAAATTTATAAACATCAACAAGATTGTAATGACCATAATAAAGCATGATAGAGTGCTATCTCGCTTGCCCTTAATTGTGAAGCAAAACATAAATGCCAAGGCACCTCTGAAGTTCAAGTGAAGACTAGATATAAAAATATCAAAGATAAGAGTATCATAGTTATGCCTCAATTAATCGTATCCTGGGACAAGCACATTACACTAAGAACGACAGTTATGCTCTCGAAGAAGTGCTCAAAGAAAAGATGGTGACTCAACATAAAAATAAAAGATTGGCCCTTCGCAGAGGGAAGCAGAGATTAACACGTGCTAGAGCTTTTTATTTTAAAAACAGAGGTAAAAAGTTTTGAGAGGTGTTTGTTAATTGTCAACGAATGGTAGCGGGTGAGAAGTGTGACGATAATTAATTGGTTAAAGTTGTAATTAATTGGGACTGGGCACCCCGTTGCCAGCTCTTTTTGCAAGTTATTGGATAAGCGGATGTATATGCCACTAGTCCAGGTGTAAAAGTCCATTTGACAAATAGAATAAAGAATAACCACACTAATTCCTCATGAGCTAGTAAACATTGACACAAAAAGAGAAATATTTTGAAGGTTTTAAAGGTAGCACATGCAAATTTACTTGGAATGGCTTGAAATACCATGCATAGGAATTTTTTGGTGGACTCTTTGGGATAACTTGGTTTTAAGGATTTGGATGCACGAGCAGCATTCCCGCTCAGTACAAGTGAAGGCTAGCAATAGACTGGGAAGCGACAACCACGAGAGCGATAACGGTCATAATCATGCTTGCGACAAAATAAAATTAACGGAGGCATAAAAACGATACTAAAACTCTGAGGCAAAATAGATCATCAAGGCTTAATTGACTTTTATTTTTCAGTCATAACATGTGTGAGCATGTGCCAAGTCGATTCAAGTGAATTATTCAGAGGAGGATACCACAATACCATACCATCTTATGAACAGGACAATGCATGTTGATATCAAAATAACATAATATGCACTATTAGCTAGTTGAGACTAACCATAAGAAAACATAAACTACTAAACAGTATTATTCACACATCATTTTTAAGTTTCAACAAGTAATCCATTAACCAAGTAAACATTGAAAACAGAGGATAAATAAAATATGTGACGATCCACTTATTAATGTAACTGGTGTTTGATGCTAAGATAAATAGATAATAAAATACAGCCGCTTCAAGTTTAGTTAAGTTCCTATGTTGCTCAAAAAACAAAGTTTAAAGGTTTGCAAACCGTGGGGTTATTGATGAAGAGGGATGCGGGGACATCCCCAAGCTTATGACTTTGGTAATTCTTCAATATTCCATAGTTTGGTGTTCCTTCATTCTCTGTGAAAAAACTTCAACACAAAAACTTTCCCATTCTTTTCTGCGGTTAGACATTAGTACAATAGATAATATTTCCCAAGTGCTACTATTAAACCAAATAAAATTTTGTTTTTAAGTTACAGAAAGGTTGCTTAAATGGCCAACTTATAAATGAAAGGTAAGAACCATTAAAAATCAAATGAAAACGAAAAGAGGCCACTCTTGCAACAAAAGTCAGAATCTGTCCAGAAAAACAGCAGCTGGAAAACGCAATTTTTAGGTGCACTTAAACATGCCCGAAATTTTAGCCAATTTTTGTACATGCAGAGGATTAGGTGCTACAACATCAGTAATTTTTTCGTGATTTTTAGAGCTTCCAGTAAAATATGAAAAATCGCGCAATAAGCAGTAGATACCGAAAACAGAAAATCACTTTTTACATATGTATCAACTAAGCTAAATGGATAAAACTTGGTACTTTATTTTTGATAAACTAAGAAACCAGAGGCTAAGCAAGACCTAAACATGCTAGCTACAGCAAGGAAAACTCTAAATAAAAATCAAAAGTAAAACCCAAATAAAATTAAAATAAAGAACCAAACAAAGAAGCAAAACAAAAGAAAATATTTTTGTTATTTTGAATTTATAAGTGAAAGTAAAGAAGCAATCGAAACCAAATAAGGAGCCTAATAAAACTAAAGAAGGTAAAACCAAGACATATAAAAGCAATTATAATACAAGTTAAGACAATACATATCATGTGGACGGGTAATATAGAGTATGAACGAGACAACCTCATGTTAGTTGATGAATAGGGGGATGACTCGGGCATCCCCAAGCTTAGATGATTGTATCTTCTTGAATATGTTCTTGGGATGCACCTACACATCCCCAAGCTTGAGCTCTTGCGTCTTCTTATTCATCTCATATCACCATATTGATTAGATCTTATAAGCTACATCCACATAAAACTTCACAAAACTCATTAGTAGGGTTAGTACTCATTAAATAAAATCCACTCATGTTCAAGCATTGACAAGTTTTATAATTTTTACTCAACATTAGCCACTGTATATACTAAGGTGTTCATGATTTCCGTTGTCCGTCGAAAAACTAATGAAACTAACAACACCAAGTACAATATTGAATAAACAAAGAAATCTGTCAAAACTGAACAGTCCGTAAAGATGGCATTCAACGAGATAGTTAAGTAGCTCAAATCGAAAAACTTTAGTCTAATGAAAGAAAGATAATAATCTCAGGTTTATGCACAAAAATTTTCAAGTCAAAATACTATTCTGAGATTTATCACGATTTTATTTACAGAGAAGCACAAAATCTGTCTAAACAGAACAGTCAGTAAAGATCGAATTTTTCGACCTATCTACGTACCTTAAATCAGAAAAAGTTAGTCTAATGAAAGAAAGCTAATAAGCATCACTTTGCACTCAAGAAATTTCAGATCAAGATCACGTTCTGGTGATTTTAAACATTTAATACGGTGGAGCACAGAAAATCTGTTTCTGGACAGCAAAGTAAAACTATCAACTTTCAATTAACTAAAGACTATAATTAGCATTTTATTTTTATGTACAGAGGTATATACACAATATTTACAATATTTACATGTTTTTAATGAAAAGCTTCCATGGAAAGATTTGTTTTGGTTTCATAGGCATGAACACAAGTGTTCAAGGTCGACCCCCATTTAACCATTACTCATCTTTCCAATCACTTTTCTTTTTGAAAACGTTTTTAGATAACAACTACACCTAATTTTTTTTGTAATTCGCATTCCCTATCCATAGTAAGATAAAGAACAACTTAATACTGAAAATAAAAACTACTTAGAGATAAAGCAAACAAGTGCACACAAGAACATTAACCTACGCTATGGCTCCCCGGCAACGGCGCCAGAAAAGGTCTTGATAACCCACAAGTATAGGGGATCGCGTGTAGCCTTTTCGATAAGTAAGAGTGTCGAACCCAACGAGGAGCTAAAGGTAGGATAAGTATTCTCTCAAGTTCTATCAACCACTGATACAACTCTACGCACACTAAACGTTTGCATTATCTAGAAATAAAACTACTAGCAATACGGGTATGAGAGATAGTTTTGCAAGATAATAAATACAAGAAAGTAAATGTTAGTGCTGCAGCAATAAAGTACACTAAGTAACCATATACTAACAGTACCATGAGTGTGGAAAAGTGGTGGTAATTGTGGTGGCTTTGTCCAAGATTAATTAGTGAAGACTTGGTTCATTGTCTTCGATGCAGTTTTCTATGTGGGAGAGGCTAAATATACATGCACTCCACTACTTGGGATTACAAGTACTATATGATTGGATTGTTAGCAAACATCCGCAAATACTAACAATGCATTAAGGTTTCCCCAACCATAGCCTTAAGTTATGGTCCTCTTACTCCCATACGTGCAACTAATCGGTTTCCTCAGGTTTCTGTCACTCCGGCAGAACTTCCCCCTTCTTTACATACTACTAACCCTAGGGTGTTGATCCATGCGCGCACAAGTATAATGGACACCAAAGGACAGTACCATATAACATACAACTCTAATGAACCATGCATTCAAAAAGCAATCAAAAGACAAATAAACTACATAAACATGATAATCATAGGATAAATATTATAGCATCAAACACCATGTTTACATAGGACGGTACAGAGGTTTGTGGGAGGATGAACCACTGAATACAAGGAGGAGATGGTGATGGAGATGGCGGTGAAGACGGCGGAGAGGGCAGCGAGAGGCGCAGGGCGGCGCGGCGCCGGCGGCGCGGGGAACTCCTTTCCCCGCCGCCGGCAACATGGGGAGCGCCGCCCCTTAGCCTCCCTCCTTCATGGCTTCTTGGGAGCCCTCCCCCATGGAGATGGGATCCATGGGGGAGGCAAAAACGTGGCTTTTGGTGGCTGAAATTCGTGGGTGGAGGAGTCCTCCACGAATTAGGTTTCCTCCCTTTATATATCTTCTCGGATTTCCGTCACCCCCTTTTAGGGTTCCACCAAAACGGGCCTACAGGCCGCGTCCGAACTCCGATTGGGCTGATCTCGGGCTTAAAATCTTCGTATGGAAAATTGTGACAACTTTCGTAGACCTCCATTGACGTCATCTTCGAGGGTCAAACTGGCAAACTTCGTAAAAAGTTCTCAGACAGATTTCAGGAAAGTCCCAATTCGACTCCAACAAGGTTTCCTCTTGTATTCTTGATAATTTCTACACATCAAAGAGTAAAACAAGAACATTGTGCACTTTTGCAACTATTAGTAGGTTAGTCCAAATAAATAATAAACTTAATATAAAACAAGTGCTAAAAGCATAAAAATGGCATGAAACAATCAAAAATTATAGATACGTTTTGGACGTATCAAGCTGCAAATGCTTTTCTTTTGGGAGTAGTGGGATTACTTATAGTTTTCACAAAAGCCGCCCACTGAGGATATATACCATCTGCAAGATAGTAACCCATGGTGTAGTCGTGTCCGTTGACGGTGTAGTTGCATGGTGGAGCTTCCCCATCACAAAGCCTCTTGAACAGGGGAGAGCGCTGAAGCACATTGATATCATTGTGAGAACCGGGCATGCCAAAAAAAGCATGCCAAATCCACAAGTCTTGGGATGCCACAGCTTCAAGTACAATTGTAGCCTCCTTGCTGTGCCCTTGGTACTGCCTTGCGGGAAATCTAGCATTCCAGGAAATCCTCTTGCTTCTCCTAGTGCAAGTAGCCTTGCGGTATCCTCAGCATTAGGTTCTCGCAGATATCTTGGCCCAAAAACCTTCACGACAGCGTATGCAAAGTGCTCCATAGCCTCAATGCATGTACTCTCTCCCATTCGGACATACTCATCTACGGCATCAGCAGCTTTCCCATAGGCGAGCATCCTCAAAGCAGCGGTGCATTTCTGCATAGGGGAGAAGGATAACTTCCGGCAGCAATCATACCTCAACTTGAAATAATCATCATATTTTGTGACTTCCTCCTGTATGCGCTCAAACAGCCCTGAGCTCATCCGGAACCGGCGTCGGAAAAAACCCTCATGAAACACCGGATTCAGACGCTTGAAGTAATCGTCATAGAGATCTCGAGCTCCTTTGAGCCTGTCACGTTTCACGGTGATCCGCCCCTTAATTGATCCCTTGAAGTTAAGAACATGCTCCTCCTTCTCCAATTCCTCTTGCATGCTCATCATGGACATGGCGTTCTCTTCATCTCCGTCGTCAAGCTTGTCTTCATCACTCGACCCTTCGACGAACTCCTTGTAAATGAAGTCATCGACGGCCGAGTAATCATGGTCCTCATCGGACGAAGAATTCATGCCTACATGCATGAAAAATTTCTCAAAAATCGGCTCCGGCGTTTCAACAAACACTTTGAGAGCGAGGTGGATGTCCGCCGATGCAAAACGTACCGAAAACTATGTCAAAACGGGCTCCGGCGGCTCCCAAAGGGCTCCGGCGGTTGCCCCGGACTTGGGCGCGGAGTCTGTGCCTTCGGGGGCGGCGGCGCGGTCGGACGGGGGCGGCGGCGGAGAACAGTGGGCGGGCAAAACTGGACGGAGCGGTGGTGGAAGGGGAATTCCGGCCGATTTGAGGGGAAAGTTGGGTAGGCCCGCCTTGACAGATCCGACGTGGCGGACGCGTCCGGGCGCGTCTGGGCGGCCCCAAACCCGCCCTACATATGGGCTGCCTTTGGGGTGTGCCGGACAGCCCGGACGTTTGGGCTGACTATAGGGGAGCTGGTTGGGTCAAGGATTTTGGCCCAAATGCCATCCGGGCTGTCCGCCCGGGCGTTTGGGGCGGATTTGAGGGACATGCTTGGAGATGCTCTTAGAGGGGATGTCGGGGGCGGGGACGAACTGGTGGAGGCCAAGATTTTGAGAGGGCGGTGAAGTGAGGCGCCCCGCAAGCGGCGGTGGTAGGCGGATTCGGCTGGTGGTGGATGCCGGGACGGATCGGATCTAAAGGCGGCGGTGGTGGTCTCTTCTCCCTCCTCTCCGGCCATGGCGGCATTGTTCTCCTCCCACTCCCCTACGTTCTGACAAGAAAAATGACCTGTGGGCTGCATAAATTTTGACCGTGCCCTTGAGTATTCGTAAATTAGCAGCGTTCATTGGAAGGACATGTTATGACCCGGATGTTTGGAATTATGTATATTTGGCTAGCATGTGAGACTTAATGCAAAAATTCCTAGTGAAAATTTAACAGCGTTGTGTGGCCCATTAATGCATGGCAAAAGGGGGTGCTAAAATTTTGTCCCTGATACGCTCATTTTGCATCACTATTTTATATCATAATTTAGCTTGATGTGGCCCATTAATGTTAATTTCTCTAATTTTGCATGTTTTATAGTTAAGAGGGGGAAACATCAGGAATCTAGAAAAAGGAGGAAAATGCCGAAAAGGAATAAATCGCAAGAAACATCACATAATTTTGATGGGCCAGAAGAGCCCCGTGGCCAGAAGATGAACCCCAGGGGCTGCCATGTGGCCTCATGGCATGGCGTCCGAGCCACCTCCTTGTCGCGCCACATAACCACGAGGTCACCTGGAGGCTTGTCTCGCGACACCCCTTCGTCTATATCTTTTCGATTCCTTGACCTAAACGCTCGGGGACATTTTCACTTTATTTTTCCACCGCCGTTTTGGGCCAAAACCAAGATAGAGTTAGAGAGCTCTCCGGCGGACCAGATTTCTGTCGGGGAAACTTCCCTGCCGACGGGGAAAATCAAGACCATCATCATAGTCATCACGTCATGCATCATCGGGATCATCATCTCCATCAACACCACAACCAGCACCATCTTCATTGTCATCTCGACTCCGTTCATCTATCCTATCTTACTTTAAGGTGTTGATTACGTCTTATAGTTGAGGCTTAGAAGTTTTATGGGGAAAAAATTATGTTCAGATTGTTAATCATATATTCATCTCTTCCTATCATGATCCATATGATGTCCTGTGAGTAGTTCGTTTAGATCTTGAGAACATGGAGAAATCTTGTCACTAGTAATCATGATATGTTGAGTAACGTTTAGTGTTTTGATAGTTAAATAGTGGTGTAATTTTCCTAGTGGTGTCATGTGAACGTCGATTATATAAAACCTCACCTTTATGGGCCTAAGGAAATATATTGTGTACTTAGTTTGTTCATGACGGGATGCAAGAATGACAGTATACCTAACCCTAGTTTACAAACTATTGCACGAGGAAATGTTTGGTCTCTAGAGTTTAAAAGTATGCTTAGATTTTTCTCAATTACTCTATTGTATTTGCGGAAGCTTGCATGGAGGGTCTAATCTTAAGTATGTATGTTGTCCAAGTAAGGGCATTACATTAGCATAGATCCACCCACACGCTTATCAAACTAATGAAACTTAATCAATGGAACTTGATGAAAGTGAATTGACAATATTCCTGTGTGTTCTTAGTGATATTTTAATCTCTATAAGAAACAAAACCGGCGTGTCCTTAGCTCAAATAAGAATTGGACCACTGGTTGCACTTTTACTATTTTGCTCTTATTTATTTGTTATTAAGTTTCTTGTTAATAAATCACCTATAAAATTATCTTAAAGTGTTTACAGTGAAAACTTGTTGAAATCCACTAACCAATACCTTTTGCTACTCGTTGCGTTCGACATTCTTAGTACAATAGATCCCCTATATTTGTGGATCACCATCCCTTAATAGGTGACACATCTCTCTCCCTCCCCTCCCTCTCTTTGTCATCTCTCTATCGTCTAGGACAACCAATACATCGCTCATGCTAGCATGGCCTAGCTAAGACATGTCTATAGCTTCTACATTGCCCATGAGCTCCTCACAAAAATTATCAGTAACAGATCTTTGATACTTTCTCATAATAAGTATTGGGAAAGGCGATGAGAAAGGATAGTAGCATGATTTTAGAAGAAGGTGTAACGTAAATACTCAGTATTTAGGAACGTCCGAATCCACATGCAATGTATGGAATTAACTTTTGGAGTATCGGTACGAGGATGGTCACAACATTTTATATGTCATCGTAGACTCTCCTTTAGTAGTATTTTTTTTTGCGGGTTAACTCTCCTTTAGTAGTAAGCATTATAGTTCTCAATCGTGTCTGAGTGGCTGATCCATCATGGGAGGTCTGTAATAGTTAGGACAATGTGGGGCGAGAAAGATAAGCTTGTGATTATTTTTTCTCGGCAGAATCAAAACGGGGATTACACCACAAGAAAAAAACACATGCCTAATCAGATGCAAAATGTTTCTTGAACAGAGATTTGAGTATTTTTAAGGTTTGTACATAAATATTGTAGCTTTATAAACCGTATTATTTCGAATATTGAAAAATATGTTTAGATGGAGAGCATATTAAAAAGTACACTTGTGAGATGCCACATTACAAATAGGCAATCAAGGGATACTACAAATTGTTCGCAGCATTCACAAATAGTAACCAATGTTTGATTGGTTACTTGTTTAGCGAAGTATTTTGGAGTGGAGATTTGGTGCTACAGAGATCGAGTGATTTCACTATTTTAAAAAAATAAAAATAAATTCCAAAGTTTTCGAAAAATATGAAAGAAAATCATGCATGTTCTAAATGATATATCCTACGAGTGTGCACAATCTCAATACGAAATACTTTACGTTTTGAGCTACACAAAAATGATAAATAGATAGCCCATAATATAAAAATTTGCATTGTTATTTTGCACGCTTATACTATACATCATGAAAACATGTGAATTTTTTCAGATTTTTTTTTAAATTCGATTTTTTTTATTTTATAAAATAGTGGGATCAGTGGATCTCAGGAGTCAAAATGTCTTTCCGATTATTTTGTTCTAAATTATTGTGCTATACTTACCGAAAGTATGAGTCTTTTAGTATGGCAAACGATCACGTGGTACTGAGTGTGTGGTCAATCGTGTATTACACTATTATACTACAAACAAATCCCCTAAAAGCTTCTAAACACGCGTGCGTTAAACCGTCGAGCCGAACGGCCGACTGCGACTCATCCGATCCCGCGGGCGCGATGAGATTCGTTCATCGTTTTGAGCGCACCTGCTAGGTGACAAATTAATACGCGCACTTCCTCCGTACGAACCCATCCTCGCCCACCTCCCTATCCCCTGCTGCTCCCACGCGCCCTGCTCGTCGACGGGACGACCCGCCGGGAACGCTCCGCGCGCTGCCGCCGCCCGGAGTCCACCCACCGCCGCCCTGGAGTCCACCCGCCACCGGCCACCACCCCCAGCACCAGCGCCGCCCAAGGACACCCGCTGCCGCCGCCCAAGGCCACCCGCGAAGCTCGGAGTCCAATCGCCGGCAGGAACCAGCGTCGCCCGGATTCCAAACTCCGGCAAGCACAAGCGCCGCCCAAGGACCCGAACGCTGCTCTAGTGCCGGCCATGTCGCTCCTCCGGCGTGACCTTTGGCCGCCAGCCTGCTCCGTCCCGCACCCATCTTCGGCCGCCCGGCCACCATAGCACGCAGTCCCCACGAGCTCGCCTTGCTCCGGGGCCAGAAGGCAGCGCGCAGGGGCCGGCCAGCGCAGGCTGCTTGCTGGGAACGGTCGGGGTGGAGGCGATGGCCTGTGGCTCTTGTGCTCATCGGGGAAGAAAGAGTCTGGGGAAAAAAGGAATGAGGGGAGAAAAAAGGAATAATAGGGGAAAGTGAACCTAATTTGTTGCCTAACTGCATATATTAGTTGCTCAATACGATCAATTTGTTGCCTAAAATATTCCAATAATTACTCAACTCTATCAATTTTGTTGCCTAACTGCATATATTAGTTGCTTTTATCAAAAAATATTGTTTCGTTGTCGTGGAGTTGCTTACCGTTGTCGAAATTCTCTCATCAAAATTATTTACCGTTTTTGTTAAGTTGTCTCGAGGCAAACCAAAATTGTTTTGCGTCACAAAGTTGCTTTTAGTTCTTATGAAGTTGCTTACCACTGTTTTAAATTTGTCTCACCGCACACCAAAATTGCTTATGGGTGTTGTTAAGTTCACTCATCAACACCAAAGATGCTTAGTGTTGTTGTGAAGTTGCCTAATCACACACCAAAATTACTTATCGTTTTTGTGAAGTTGGCGGCTACTTATACAAAGTTGACTACCGCTGTTTTAATCAGATTTCATCGTCGCACACAAAGTTGCTTCTTAGCGCACGAGAGTTGCTTCATCGTGAACCAAAGTTGCTTCGCCTCGTACAAATCTTGTTTTTAGTTGTTGTCGAGTTGCTTATCGCTATTTGTGAAGTTGTCTCATTTTTGTAACCAAAATTTCCTACCGCTGTTGTGAATTTGCCTACCGTTGTTGTGAATTTGATTTGCCTCAATTAATATGTTTTACTAGGCTACTAATAAAGCAATAAAATATCATAATTTAGCAACAAATAGGGGACATAATTGAGCAAGTGCTAAATGATTTTAGACAACAAATTAGAGCATTTTGAGCAATTAATATGTTTTTACTAGGCAACTAATAAAAGCAATAAAATATCATAATTGAGCAACAAATAGAGGACGTAACTGAGCAAGTGCTAAATGATTTTAGACAACAAATTAGAGCATTTTGAGCAATTAATATGTTTTTACTAGGCAACTAATAAAAGCAATAAAATATCATAATTGAGCAACAAATAGAGGACGTAACTGAGCAAGTGCTAAATGATTTTAGACAACAAATTAGAGCATTTTGAGCAATTAATATGTTTTACTAGACAACTAATAAAAGCAATAAAAATATCATAATTAAGCAACAAATAGAGGACATAATTGAGCAAGTGCTAAATGATTTTAGACAACAAATTAGAGCATTTTGAGCAATTGATATGTTTTTACTAGGCAACAATCAGACAAAATTAGACAAATACAACGTATCAAGAGGCACAAACATTACGATCCAAATCACCCAATTCGAACCCTCATTTTCTTTTCTTTCTGATCGAGCTAAGATTTCTCCCCAAATTTCTCTCTTCTCTCTCATCTGCCTCCCACCGCGTTGGGCTCCCTGGTCCCTGGCGGCGAGCTGAAGGCGACTCAGTACCAGAGCGCCCCTGCTCCTCCCTGACGGCGAGGGCCTAATAGCACACATATTAGTTGCTCAAATTCTGCTAATTTGTTGCCTAACATACAGTTCATATTGGACTGATGCATGCCATTGACTTGCCACATTTGGTACATGGTAATGTTAGTGCCTATTGATTGGACTGTAATTGTTTATTTTTGTCTAATTGTTGCCTAACAACAAAATTAGTTGTTCAAATTCTGCTAATTTGTTGCCTAATAACACAAATTAGTTGTTCAAATTCTGCTAATTTGTTGCCTAACAATATCAGTTAATTCTCAAATGAATTGTGCACAGAAGATCCTGCTTGTTGCTTGTAGGCAAAATCCACCACATGTGGACGAGACAGCAAAGCAAAGTTAACTGAAGTTAACACACACGCGTTGACCTTTCTTTCCCAGAAATCCTCTCCCGAAAATCAAAGGACCGAAGCCATTTTGCCTCTTTTTTGCTCCGCGTTGCTCCGGGCTGGATCTCTGTCTTCTTCTGGTATAATACAAACTGCTTTCTCCATGCCATCCTCGGATCCTCCCTTGCCCGCTCGTCCTCTGATTCCCAACATTGGCTGGCTGGAGCAGCCCAAATTGAGGTAAACCGCAGTGGCGAAACCGGCCTCCCAACCGCCCCGGCGACGGGGACGGCGCGGTACAGGAGTCCCACCCCGACAATCCCAGCGGCGCCAGCCGTAGCTTGCAAACTATATGCAGCACGGTGGCCATGTGGCTTTGGAGCCGAAGGTTGATTTGGGCCAGCTCAACTCCACCGCCGTCGTATCCGACGACCGTGTCCTGTGCCCGTAGCTGTCGATGCGCCATTCAGCAAGGAGACCCTCGCAGCATCGGAGGCTGGGGACCTCTCAACGGCGTGTGGTGGAGCTAGGGCCCTCCAGCAGAAGCGCGGTTTAGCTGGCGCCCTCCCGTCCCGACAGTGCTGGTGGACACGGGGCCCTCCCGGCGACACCGAGTGGAGGCGGAGCCCGGTGGAATGAGGGGCGGCGCCGTCTGTAGCGCGTGGCGGCTCGCCGGTGGAAGGAAAGAGTGCCGCCGCTGTCTGGAGCTCTGCTCTTTCCCTTTTCGGTCACATGGGGGACAGGAATTTGCCTTTTTTGGGACGGCCGTTCAGATTAGCGACCCAACGCACGGCCCTTGGCTAGACGCTGTAAGAAATTAGGGTTAGGAGCTAATTCGGTCTACCCTCTATTCCTCTGTCTTATCGGTGGTGCCGCTCACAATGCATATTGAGGCTAGAGGGTGGGACCTTTATATAGACTCCAAATTCCAGATAACTCAATCTGTTTCCAGATAGGACTCGTGACTTGTTAAACCAACCACTATCATTAACAGCCATTAACCGAGCCTATTACTGTTAAACAATTAGGTCCCAACACGCATGTGTGAGTCATGCGCCGAGTTCGAATACAAAATCAAACTCGCAGGCTTTAACAATCCATAGAGCCAATCCTATGGACAACATGGTATTCCGCTCTATACTGTTCCGGGTATTATTCCAGCGTATTAATATACACTGTGTTTCAGTATAGCCGTACCGGCTTCCTTAAGTATATTTCCTTAAGTACAATTCCACATCATTAATTCCCTGTTATTTCCGTGATGCTTCCAGACTGAAGTTTAATTCCGGACAATGTAGTAAATATATAAAATGTTGCAAGACACAATTTCCTACATCTCCCACTTGACTGAAAACATTTTATTTCAGCTAAGTGAATTCCCATGCTATTACATGGTTAGGCGTTAATTTCTTCCTTCAGTGCACTCACGTTGTATATAAACCTTTGTGACTTTTGGAGTAAAATTATCACAAAGTAACAGGTTATGATGCACCTTTCCACGACCTTAAGTTCACAAAGTAAATTCCTTAGCCATAGACCTTCCTTCAATGCTTGATGCATCAAAGTATTCATATTTCATAAATAACAAGTACTAATTCATGTTTCCTTTATACACCATAAAGACCTACAAAAGTAAATCTTAACACATAACATAAAATAGATTACCTTTCACCAAGATCATAAATAGCGTCAATATCCACGTAGTTGAAGGTTGAGATCATCAATGAATAATGAGTAATCCATATTTCCTTGACATTGCGCGACAAGTCCATTATGTGATTCCAAAAATTTCAATAAGATTCATATTCCGTTTGCTAATAATTCCAGCAAATCGTTTCCGTGCTAATCAAAATAGCAACAATTTCAACGGCATGGCAAAGTTCAGGTCGCACGAATAATGTCCCACAATAACTGAGGATGACAATTATTCTTCCTTTTTCCTCACGAGTTTAAATATAATTCCTCGCAGAGTATCATTCCCTTAATCAAAAGGTACATGACAGGTTTGCACTTTTCCATAGAAAAATATATCGAAATATTATCTATGTAATTCCACTCCCAAAATGCAGGAAGCTTTAGACATACCTTTCATATGAAAGTAAGAACTGAACCAAGCTTTCACTTCCATCAATGTGATATTTTAAAACCAATAAGAACATAGTTAGCACATATAATGATAACACAAAACAATTCACACTAACCTTTGTATATGAATATCTTCCATCAGTAATAAAACCGTATGACCTGATATTCCATTGATGTGAAGCTTGTTCCAATAAACATGAATTGATCAGTTCAGTTAGCAAACACTATCATTGTTCCCACCTCCTCTAAATTCCAGAGTTTCCACAAAGTATAACACTTCCTTTGTGTAAATAATTAAACAACAACACCTCCTCTAAATTTCAGAGTTTCCACAAGTATAAATATTTCTTTTGTGTAAAGAATTAAACAACAAACTTGGAATTGTAACTTCCACTAAGAATGTTGCATTAAACTTCCTTGTAAATAAATCCAATAACATCTTATAGGCATGCGGTTGTTTGGTAAAATAACAAGTTCCCAAACTTTTATTATTCATCATTGAGTTTATTCCTTCCCGCAATGTTTCCACCCATAGTTAACATTAGCAACAAGTTTAGTATTTTTCTTTCCTCTAAAATATAGAGTAACTTCCTCAAATAACACACAATAGTAGCCAAGATATGATGGCCCAATTTAATTCCTCCCACTTTTCCTAAGCATGTTAGTGTTGGGAGTGTAACTTGGTGTTTTCCTTTGAGTTTAATACATATATTTCAGTGTGACTATTAATAAAACACACCCTTCATGAGAAAATATCACATTCCTACTTTCCACCAATTTTCACTTTTCCAGATCAAAAACGAAATACCATTTGATCCACTAGAAATATAAACATTAAAAATAAATCTTGGTGTGCTTTGTAGTAAACAATGATTCCAATTCCATACTACCAAAATATAAATAGAATACTTTCTTCCAGTTCACAAAATACAAACAGTGACTGTGATAAATAATGACTTACTCAACAAATAGTAGTATGTAATGCTTTCATAATCCAGTGAATAACCAAGAGTTGTATTCCTCCATTCAACCATGGAGTATATGACATCAGACATCGGTGAATAATTCCATGCTCATCACATTAGTTTCAATTAATATTCCTAAAGTGTACTTCCCCCACCAATCAGTTTCAAACCTTGTAATCCTTTTATGAACTGATTTTCCACTTTAGTATGAGATGTTAATACAACAAAAACCTTCCGACTTGTATTGTCAAAGATATTAATAACCATATCAAGTGAATCATGAAATAAATAAATATATCCACCTCAAGTAGGAGTGTTCAAAAATACCATAAATATGTGTTGATAAAGTATCATAATCCTCCCACTAAAGTTTAGAATTCCAGAATTAATAATCCACTAATTCTGTTCCTTGATATGTGACCAAGTTGTAAATGAGATAAAATAATTGAACCTCTAATGGGAGTGTAAAACCAAATGTCACATTGAAGAGAAATCCATAACTGATAGTCCTCCCACTTAAAGTTTATAATTCCAGAATTAACAAGCGTAATTCTGTTTGTAGAGTATGACCAAGTCGTAAATAACATCAATAATAAATTTTGAGCATGTGTTCCTATTATCAGTATTCCTCCCTATGGAGTTATCTTCACAACAAACTTCCAACGGAATTAATAGAACATGAGACCGTTGTATTAAATTCCATATTGCACTAACCTTTCCGTTGAGCAATAATTTCACTCTTCCTTTTCCAAATAGCATGCATAATCAACAAATTCCGATAGAGAAGTGTGAATTAAAATTCCTTCTCATCGTAAGTGACAAAAAGAAAGTTCCTCCATAAACAGAGTTCGATTACATAATTTCCAATTCCAAAGTATATACAATTTATCATTTGTGACTAATTAATACACTTATTATTCCTTTGGAATTGTTCACATGTCAGTAAATTTGCTATTGTATTCCATCAAATTATGATGTAGAGGCAAAGTCCATTATCCAACTATATGGAAAAGTAGTGACAAACAAATATTTAGTGCAAGAAATAACATTGGACATACCGTTGAGTAAATATCGATTTCCTCTTCCATTGGAGTATTTCCCATATTCCTCCAAAATAATAAGTAATGTCACTTCCATTAAAAACATGCTCCATGCATGTCGCCTCATCATCGTTGCGCCAGAGAATTCCGATGAATTATTAAAATACTCCGATCGATTCCGAAGTAATCCAATGAGTCCAATATATTCCGTGATAATGTAAATCCCCGTAGCAATTGTAAAAATCATAGTAACAAAACATATTAATCTGTCTTCCAAGAGTTTAATAATTTCCTCAAAGTGAATTCCAACTTCCTCTAGAGGCGAGTGGTGTCCAATAAAAGAAGTCCACACAAAAAAACTTTTCTAGGTTACGTAAAATATTCCACGTAATATGTGTACTCTCATATTCAACAGCAAAATAATCAATCATTGATCAATTTAAATATGTGAACTAGTTTACTTTCCTTAGTCCAAAATTTCATAGTTTTCCTTTCCCTTTTGGCAATTTCCGGTTTTAACATAACAATGACATAACCATGATCCGAGAGAAGAAATAATAATCCAGGCCAGAGTACTACAAGTATGCAAATTATTTCCCTACTGTTTTCCGTGATGGACCAAAGACCAAAGCAGATAACAGTAGGCCTCTCGTGCCAGCAAGTAGTACAAACAATCGATATTCTCAGCAGGAAAAATAAATAAGTGTTACCGATACGTAGTTTAGACGTTGGAATCCGGCGAAGATGAGACGTGCAGATCACCAGACCAAAGCAGCAGCTGCAGCTAGCTTAATTTTCCTCGATCTTTTGCCCCCAGAATAAACATCGACGAGTTCACTTTCTGCTCTGCTTTTCCAAATCGAACAAGACCTCCAGACCTTACTCCTATCGCGCCGCAGTGGCACCGACGGCCGAGATACACCACAATCGACGGAAACGGAAGGGCGTAAACAGATGGTGCTTCCTTGCATGGTCGCAGCGTCGGTCAGGACACATTAATTAATAATTCCCGTACGCAGCTCTTCAATTCCAAGCTACACGGTTCTGTATCCTCGATCTCTATGCATGCAGAGTAATAAAAACAGCAATTGCTACTTTTCCTCGATCCGTGCAAGGATAGAGTTGGCTTGCCATGATTTCCTGAGCCTGTCCAACGTGTGGCCGGCCGGGCGAAAGTTGCCAAGTTTCCGTTGATCCCAGTGGAATTGAAGGAACCGAGGAATTAAATCCATAATCAACCAGAAGGCTAGCAACTTAGCAAGCGAATCTTGATGGATCGAGCCTGCCACTTTTATCCTTTTCCGATCTTCCTGTATACAGCAGCCCAACACACAGAGGCACGGCGGCAACAAACCAAGTTCGACGGCCGACGCAGCAGGCGGCAAAAGACAAAGACGCGCACACGCGATTTGGGATGTGCAGCGTAGCGGATCCGATCGGCGACGAGTCAATACGCGGTCCGCCTGAGACGAGTATCCAGCGGAACCGGGCGAGGGGTGACGGTAAAGTAACAGCAGATGAGCAGCGGTGACCGCGACGGGCAGAGTTTGGAGCGGATCAGAAATCGCGGCGGCGACGTGAATTGCAGCGGATCAGTTTTCCGGCGACCGCGCGATCCGGCTCTGATACCAATGTAAGAAATTAGGGTTAGGAGCTAATTCGGTCTACCCTCTATTCCTCTGCCTTATCGGTGGTGCCGCTCACAATGCATATTGAGGCTAGAGGGTGGGACCTTTATATAGACTCCAAATTCCAGATAACTCAATCTGTTTCCAGATAAGACTCGTGACTTGTTAAACCAACCACTATCATTAACAGCCATTAACCGAGCCTATTACTGTTAAACAATTAGGTCCCAACACGCATGTGTGAGTCATGCGCCGAGTTCGAATACAAAATCAAACTCGCAGGCTTTAACAATCCATAGAGCCAATCCTATGGACAACCTGGTATTCCGCTCTATACTGTTCCCGGGTATTATTCCAGCGTATTAATATACACTGTGTTCCAGTATAGCCGTACCGGCTTCCTTAAGTATATTTCCTTAAGTACAATTCCACATCATTAATTCCCTGTTATTTCCGTGATGCTTCCAGACTGAAGTTTAATTCCGGACAATGTAGTAAATATATAAAATGTTGCAAGACACAATTTCCTACAGACGCGTCCAACAAATCCATCAAAATACGTCCATTTAGAGAAAGGGAATAATGGTGAATCCTAAAATCAAATCATCGTGAGAGTATGTTAGGAAATAATAATTAATTAGTCACATTAATTTCACATCTCATTCCTGATTTTTGGTTGGATCATGTGTGAGATCGCATATTCGCATGTATAGATTGGACGGCCTGAATGTGTTTGATGATCAGCGTTGATTATTTTCATACGTTTATTTTCGTTCATATAAAGGCAACCCTGATTCCTGAAGCCCAGCGTGCGCGTGCGCGTGCGCGTGCGCCGCCAACCGGCCGTCTCTCGCCTACAAAGTCAACCCTGAATCCCTGATTCCCGCCGTCTTAGATCGCCGCCCGACTCGCGCCGCACGAGATTGACCAGGACGCCTGACTCAGCGGCGGCAACGGGCTCGTTCCTTCCGGTGAGCGGCGGCGGCGAGAAGATGAATCAGAGCGCGTCTGAGGCGGAGAACGAGAGCTGATCGTGGATAGACCACCTCGCGACGTCGTCTCTGTAGGAGGCGATTTCGGTGCAGCGGCGTTCGGCCGCCCAGGCAACCGCAAGGTGACGCCCTACTTCCGCCACACGCCGCACCGGATCTAGGAGCTCCAGGCGTACATACCATCGCCCACCTATACGTGCGATTCGTCGCATTGCTTGCTCGCTTATCTGATCATGCACGCATGCGTGTGATTGTTCTTCAGTTCAGGAGTTCAGGTTCTTCCGAGGGTGCCCCCACCCAGATGAGACCCAGAAGGAGGAGCTGGGCAAGAAGCTCTGCCTCAAGCCCATCTAGATCAAGTGGTTCCAGAAA
The DNA here is from genome assembly GCA_947311845.1 of Poa pratensis. Lineage (NCBI taxonomy): Eukaryota > Viridiplantae > Streptophyta > Magnoliopsida > Poales > Poaceae > Poa > Poa pratensis. Next base: position 28,304,440 of record CAMZMU010000010.1, read on the forward strand.
CTCAAGCATTCATTGGTATGGTATGGTTACCCAAACTCACGCATTGCTTAGTCGCTTCTCTGATACACCAAACAGGTCAAATTCATGGTTACCCAAACTCACCCTTCACTGGCATTGTATGGTTACTATGTATTTTCAGCTGGTCACATGGGCCAGAGCAATATATGGAGTACACAGCCTGGTAATGGTATTGTTGATAGAGTCCCACACTGGAATACAACAATGCAGTCCGCAATCCTTCAGGTAAGTGAAGATTCTGATTAATACAAGTGAAAGTTCTTTTGCTAAGTGATAAGGCTTTTTTTTTTGTATAGTTATCAGTGGTTCTGATTCCAGCTGTTTTTCTTTTGGTAACTTCAGTAGATAGATTTAACTGTATTTTTTAATAAGTTGTGCCCTGGCTATAGAATAGAAATATGTGAGTATAAGATGTGGAGAGGTTGAAACTCTTGCTTTTAACAGGTCAGTTTGTTCATTCGGGAACAATAGGTGTGCTGAATGGCAGTCTTTAAGATTATCCAGCTAAGAAAAAAGCCCCCAGCTGCCTCCCGGTCGCTTGCGCGAGCGACTCCAGAGGCGACTATAAACCCTAGAAAAAAGCCGCCTACACCCTGCCTCCCTGGCCGCCGAAGGCGGTGGGGGTGTGCGCGCTCTCTGAGTCCCTGGCAGAGCTCCTTCGTGCGGAAAAGCAGCGTCGTGTGGGCCGCGGTGTCCTCAGGAGGCGGCGTGGTGGAGTGGAATCAGAGCGGTTGGCGGCGGAGTGTGGAGCTGCGATGCGGTGCTAGGACTGCGTGAGGCGGTGCGGTGCGCCGGCCGGCGGCGACGCTCGGGCTCGACCTGGGATGGGCGGGCCGCAGCCGTGTTGCGTCCGGCAAGGGACGACGATGTCAGCGTTGTCTGCCCAGGCCCGCGGCACCCCCTCTGCCCCAACCAACCATTCTCCCTTCTCCCACCCCTCCACTGGTGGATGACGCTGGGCGGGCGAGCATGCGAGCATCAGCCCTATGGGCGGTGGTTGCTCGGCTGTGCCTCGGCGGAAGATGCGGTTCGGCACGGCGGTGGCCATGATCCGCGACGGCACGATGCAGCTGGCTGCGTGTCGCAGGCTAGACACGCCCTCGACGGTTGTCGGCCTGCTGGCGCTGCACTGGCCGGTGCCCCCTCCTACGACGTCTCTAGGCTTCCCTCCGAGTGTCGAGCTCCGCCACCTCTGGTCTGGCCTTGCATCGATGAGGTCTTTGTTCATGGGTCGGGGCGAAATCCCTGTGCGGTGTGTATTTGGTTCTACCATTGACACCTTTTTGTTTATCATATTTACATAAGCTCCTATCGGGTGGCCTTGATGTCATATATGCTGGTACACCATGTCAAGGAATCAACGGGTTTAACCGCTTTCTAAATAGTGATTAGACGCTAAAGTCTGAGAAAAACAAACACATGGTTACATTTATGAATGTTATGGAATAACTAAATCCAAAGTAAGTTTTCATGGAAAATGTGGTGCATATTATCAATTTTACTGTAGGTTGCCTTGCAAAGTATGCATTGAGTCGCTTGGTTTCGTTAAATTACCAATGGCGACTTGGCATGATGGTGGCCGGTTGTTATGGGCTGCCGGAATTCTCTAGGAGAGTGTTCCTTTGGGGTCCGACAATTGATGGAATAGCTCCCAAACGAACACTCTCATACGGATTTCCGATACGCCATAGCAACCAGCTACCATCATGCCAAGCCGTCCTTGTAGTCTAACAAAACCAAGCGGCTCAATGCATAACTTGGAATGTAAGCTCCAGCAAACTTGAGAATGTAACACATTTTTCATTAGAACATACTTAGGTTTTATATATTCCATAACATACATAAAGGTAATCACCTGTTTGTTTTTCTCATCCTTTAGAGACTCATCATTGTTTCTTTGACATGGTGCATGGACTGATATATGACATCAAAATACCTGTACAGTAACTTATGTAAATATGAGCAGCTAAAAAGGTGTCAATGAAAGAACCAAATACTCACTTGTACTGGCAAAAAAAATCATCGTTACCTTTGTTGCACAAATTTCTTAATCTTCCGGTGATAGTCACTTGGTATTATAAAACAAGAGTTGGCGTAGTTCTAACCAAAACATTGTGCACTAAGCATATAACAAATAACAAATGAGATCGAGCTGAGGTTCTGGATCGGCCCCCATGAATCTTCTCCAGGACCATCGCCTCTGCATTGCACCTGGAAAAACAACCATGTAACAATAAAACAACATAAATGAATTATCTGTGAATACAACAGCAAATCAAACGATTACCTTAAAACATATAGCATTTTTTTCATATGCAACAAACATGACCAAGATTGTAGTTTACAATTATATTTTATACCTCTGTGTTAGGTGATTAAACTTCAGACTTTTGCGGTCAAACTCATTAAAATCAACTGCCCACCTCTACAAATAGAAGAAATAATTAGGATTTGCATCACGATCACTAATACATAATCTCAGGAAAATGGTGAACTAGAAAAGTACCACCACAACCAGAAAAAGGTCTAGAAGAAACGCTTGTTAGATGATATCTCCTCTAAATCAACATTATCACTTGAAACCTCAGACGCCGGGTCGCTGATTATAGCCCCATTTTTTAGATGAGAGAAATAAAACAATAAGAATTGGAGTTCAAAAAGTCGTACGTCTTTACTATGTATGACATCATAAACTCTTTTTGAAACATTTCACTGACCTCTTTTCAGTCAGGTAATCATGTTCCAATTGGTGCCAAAACATTTATTCGTATTAGCATGGTAAAAGATATTAGGTTGTAGCATTAAACTTTGGTTACCTGATGGTATGTTCGCAAAAGTTGAATAAGCAACTATGTAAGACGTGGTCATAGTAAAATTGAGAACCTTTTGAGCCCCGGCTCTTGAATTTATCTAAAGCAGATGTATGGGAATACAATGAGAAACTTCATATGTACAGTTCAATGGAGAATTCTAGGCAAGAGTACTTATGTTTGGATCAACATGGACTATTTTAATCTTAAATTATGCAATCGGGCCTATTGTCGTACTTCTCCTTAGAAAGGAATACATGTTTCGGGTCGTGATTGTTACTGTGCAATTGGGAGTTCAGACATACAAAAGTACAAATGAGTGCTTAGTACACACTGTGTCCTCTGGACGGTAGAACCAACTACAGTTGAAATACCTGCAGCTGTCTGTTCCCTCAAATAACTGTTTGTATGTTCAGCTATGTGTTAACTGTTTGCAGTGGCGGAGCTAGCTCTCCATTAAAGCCTGAGCAAAGTCTTTGTGCACAGCCATTGATTAGCGTTTGCCCACACAAATCATTCCTTTCTTCTTCATTATGCAATAGTATAACAAGGGCAGTCACCAGTGTAGCCCGGCCCGGGCAGCCGCCCGGGCATGCCGAGCCGTGGCTCCGCCACTGACTGTTTGTATTGGAAATTTTGAGAGATGTTTGGAATGTACGTACGTTGACTATACAGCAGAGGACGGTGAGTACAAGGAGAAGCGAAGAAGGAAGTACTTGTGTTGTTATTAGCAAGGTGAGCTTTCGCCCTTTTGATTTGCAGATTGCTAAACCGATCATGCGAGCTCTCATCATTCTGATTCGTGGATTGCTGAATTGCCCAACTAAGCTCTCGCCATTTTGATTCGTTATTTACCGAATTTGCCACGCGAGGTCTTACCGTTATGGTTCATATAGATGCTATATGGCCCATATTTCGCTTGCGCCTTAATTATCGTAATGCTCCTACCTGCCTTTTGTCATAAAGCGCGAGTGAAATTTATACAAGTACCAAAGGTATTTAAGACATTGTAAGCCTAGAATATAGGGCGTGTCTTGTAAGTTTTAACCCACCAGTGACAATTTATTGGTATATGCACTGGAATTGTCTATAACAATTTATTTTCCAAAGAGAATCTGCCTATTTGTGTCAAAATTCTACTGAACAATGCTATGTTGTCAAATGGATTACTGTTTTCTGTAAAACAATGTAACCAACTTCTGCAAAACTGTTGTTTTCTGTCAGTTATACGTATTCAGCTATGTAGTTGGATTCTTTTATCAATAACTTGCGCGAATAGTTATGTTCTTTCATCAATGAGCATATATAGGATTTTGCTTTCGGAATAGGCAATACGAACATTTTTATTAGGTTTGCTTGATTGAATATGAGATGTTGCTGATTTAACAAAGGTTGATTAGTGTTCTGCACTTCTGCTATTTTATAGCGAGCTTAACTGCTTTAAAATCTCAGGTTGGAAAGGTGGTGGTTGAGCTACTGCTGGAGTAGGGTAAATAATTCATCCCTCTCTATTCGATCATCATCTGGTGATTCTTCGTATTGTTTACCTGCAAATTTCTATTTCAATGGTTGCATGGAATAATTGCTTTGGAAAAACTATATTTATGAACCATGTGGTTTGGCTGAACCCTTGTATTGTGAAGAAAGATAGTTTACTTCGCTCCATTGCTCACTGTTATACTTATTTGAATACATAAGTAGAGACATGTGCATTGTTGAGTAGATGGTTGTATCAGACTGCACTAAGTATGAAGGAACAATCATATAGTTTTAATGTAATTTGTATGACGTCATTTCAGGAACTTCCCAACCTCCAAAAAAATGTCACGCATTGGTCACTTCCTTTTGCCGTGCATTAGCGAGGACGTCATTTCAGGGTCGTCATTAGGAATATTAAGTGTCGTCGTTAGCGAGGACATGATTTCAGAGGAATTAAAAGCGCCGGCTTTACAATTCCAAAATAATCAATCACCATCTATAGGTCATGCACGGTGCCATCTTCATTGATCCGTTTCCCGAGCCGCCTATTCGTCTCTGATCTCCAGCCATCTACGCACCATGGCCATGGGGGAGGAAGACTGGTCATCGCTCCTGCCCGAGTTCGTCCGTCGCATCGCTGACTGCCTCTTGGACACCAATGACATTGACACCTACATGGACATGAGGGCCGTCTGCCTGGGCTGGCGCTCCGCCATCCCCAGGCCACCTCCGCTGGGCGACCTCCGTTTCTGACCCAGACAATGGGTTATCCTGGACGCCATGTTCCTGCCATGAGACCAATCCCACCTCTTCCTCAACGTCTCCACCGGCTGCTTCGTCAGTCGGCGCTTCCCGTTGCACCGCACCCACGCGATGCTTGGCGTCGCCTCCGGCGGCCTCCTCCTCGTCAAGGAATTCCCTGGGGACAACACGGTAGATGTCGCCGATGCTCTTCTGGCTCAAGCTACTGGAGAGGAGCAGCAATCTGAGACAAGCACAAGAAAGAGGAGAAGGACAGTCCACGAGCAAGTGAGTGTACCAAATCTAACAAGAAAACCCACTACAGTTGATGAATACGGAGATGCCGATGTACCAAAAATAAGAGAGGTAGAAACTTATTTCATCGCATGTGTTCCAACCAGTAAACCCACTACAACTATCTCATGTGAATTTCTAATATGTCCTTTCATGTGTAGCAAATTATCCAAGTTGAGTTGGATCCATCTTGCGACCCTACTAATATGAAAGATTTAATGTTGTCAATTTTAGCACCTGAGGTAAATTAACTTCGTAGTATTATTTTATTTAATTGCAGACATTGTTTCTCACCACCTCGTATTTTTTATTTATCCTATAATTTTTTTCGTTTCCTGGCATTTTTTGGCAGAAACCTACTATCATTATAAGTGAAAGGGAGCCAATGCCAACTGAGTCCTCTTTTGTCGCACAACACAGAGAAGCTATCCCTGTTCGACAAAGGGTTACTACTGCAACTTCATCAGGGTGCTGCAATTCTGAGAGGACGAAGGAGGGGCAGAAAAGCTACAGGAACAGGCAGACCTGCTGCTACTAGAACAGTAGAACTAGTGCTACAACCTCAACCAAAAATGCTGGCACAGTTCAGACAGCAGCAGCCATTGTTGGAGTTGTAGGTGGAGGTAGAGGTTCTGGAAGACCAAGAGGAGCAGCAAGAGGAAGAGGCAGGGCAGAGTGGCTCGGTAATGGTCAGCCTAGCTCGAGCCAGCAGGCAGATCAAGATGCAGACGCAACAGTGCTCCACAACACACAGGAACCACCTGCTATTTAGTGTCCAAAATTGTTTGATTGTCTTAGATCATGTGAAACTGAAGCTTTTGGTCGTGTGAAATTGAAACTGAAGCTTTTTGGTCATGCGAAACCATGTGAACTGTCAACATTCAGTAAACCATGCATGATTTCGATCATGAAATACTTGTCTTCATGTAATCCTGTGAAACTGTCAATATGCATTTCAGAATCAGAATGGTTTTCCTGTAGTTTATTTGACTCATTTGACTTCTCTTAATTGTTCATTATAACGCAGTGGCACGTCGTGCAGTATCTCAGTTGCATTAGGTGGTCGTGGGTTCGAGCCCGTTCTTTCTCAATTTTTTTCCATTATTATTTCGTTTTGCAATTTTTTCCATTATTATTTCGTTTTTTCTGGAACAAAGCTAATCCGCAATTTTGCAAAAGCCTCCTTCCAATTCCATCACCAAGCCTACCATGTCCCTGTCCTACGGCCACACGCGTTGACCCTGCAACGTGGCAAAAAAAAAACGGTCCAGAGCCGCTTCGTGACTACAACACACATAATTTTTTTTCCATTATTATTTTGTTTTACAATTTTTTCCATTATTATTTCGTTTTTCTGGAACAAAGCAAATCCGCAATTTTACAGAAGCCTCCTTCCAGTTCCATCACCAGGCATTGATCCTGCAACATGGCAAAAAAAACCCGGTCCAGAGCCGGTTCGTGACTACAATACTCATAAATGAGAGTTGTGTGCCTTCTTTTCACATTGAGGGACGCTCCACGTCCGACGTTTTGTTGAAATATTACGGTGGGTTCTAGGCCCATCTAACAATTTCAAAAAATACCTAAAGACGTCTGCTATCATGGTAAGTGGTGGGAGTTTAGTCCCACATAGCTAGTTGGGAGAGATGTACACTAACTTATAAGGTGAGCTTCTCCCTCAAGTATGAGTTGGTTGTGAAGTGAAGTGAGCTGTTCCACACGCGCGCTCCTCCTCCTACCCCGCCGCCCGCCTCGCCTCATCATGACGCACGTGCTCCGTGGATTGCGGTAATCTCGCCGAGCCGATGTATTTTTTTTCACGCAGGAATGAAATATGAGTGGTCGCAAGTCGCAACTGAAACGTTTTTACCTTAATGGACAATGAATGCGAAATGAATACGAGCTGAAACGTTTTGTCTTAAGTATTATTAAGTATGGACGTTATCAGAATTCATTGCGTGCGTTTCTGTTGGACCTCTCGCCTTCGCCTCTGTGTACATATAAGAGAGGTCGCTCGTCTCCAGAAGATACATCATAGATCATATCTGCTCCACGCGCCGCCATGTTCCTCTCGTTGTTGCTGTCACCGGTGATCCCATCCCGTCCACCGCGTACACGGCTGACGGGGGAGCGGGCCTCCGAAACCCCGCCTCTCCACATCCTGTACGGGAGAGGGGCGATTAGGTTTTTAGGGAGCGTCTCATACGCGACTGCTCGCCTCCGTTCGTCTACATCAACTACGTCTGCGTCGCCTTCGTCATCACCATGTCCATCGACGCCGACGTCGAGAAGGCTGCCGCTGACAAGAGGCTCGCTGACGAGGCCACCACCTCCGCTACTGCGGCCAACTGGCCTACTGGAGGGTATAACACGTTTATCCCTTTCCTACTTATTTCCATGTCTGCAGTACTAGTGATTTGTGTAGATGTTTCTACTATCTGTCTAGTACATGCTTATATCATCAAGTTTCAGTATGTCATTAATATTGTTTACGTCATGCTCATGATTTATGATTGGATTAATTTAATCAAACAATTGCTTATATTCACAATAATCCAAAAACCTAATATGTGTAGGCAATTTTCGATCCAAGGTTTTGTCGTTGCACTTAAACCAAACCCGTTTATGGGGACGTACTTTAAGTATTGGCAAACCAAAACCACCTTATGCCTCAAGACGATGAACGTGTTCTGTGTCGCCGGTGTAACTCCCACGGGAACGATTGCTCCTGAACAGGAGAAGGCGTTCAGGGAGGCCACCGTCGTCTTTGTTGAAGCCGTTCTGAGCGTGATCGGAGATAAGTTGGTTGATGCATATTTACAAGTGCGGGTTGCCAAGAACTTGTGGGAGTCGTCGAATCTAAATTCGGCGCAACCGATGCTGGAAGCGAGATGTACATTATCAAGCAGTTCCACGATTACAAGATGGTTGAAAACTGTTCTGTATTGGAACAAGCTCATGAGATACAGTGCATCGTTAAGGAGCTTGAGCTTCTCAACTGTGATCTAGCGGCAAATTTGTCGCGGGATGCATAATCGATAAGCTGCCTAATTCCTGGAGGAACTTTGCTACTACTCTGAAACATCAGAGGCGTGAATTCTCAGTAGAGGATGTCATCGGCCATCTGAGTGTCGAACAAAATTTTAGAGCAAAGAAGTCGCACGGAAAATGGACCGAAGGGACTTCGGTCGCCAATATGGCATAGTCGAACTTCAACTTCCACAAGCCCAAGGGACAAACTGGTGTCCAACAGAATACCGACTTCAAGAAGAAGGGGAAGAAGACCTTCAACAAAGATAAGAAGAAAGGTGACCGCTTCACATGTGGTTCAGAGAAACACTGGGCTCACAAGTGCCCGAAAAAGTTCAAGAAACCGGGACAGAACTCCAAATCTGTCAACATGATTGTGAGCAACAATAAGAATGGAGCATCTGGGTGCGGTAATTTGTTTACTGTATTTTTAGTTTGTCAGCCTAACGGTTGGTGGATTGACACGGTTGCAAATATTCATGTATGTGCTGACATCTCATTGTTTTATGTTGGATGTGGCACTAGCAAATCCCAACAGATCTACACTGCTATACGTACTAATTAAGTAGACCTTCCATGAAAAACAAGTCATGCATACGGTACCTTCCATGTCGGCGGAGGGCGAGATTGATGACGAGTACGAAGACGAACGCTGCTCACAAAGCATCCGACGTTCAATCCCAAAGTACCACGGTTGTCTTGCCATAGGGAGGCCGAGCACGAGACTGGCAACATCTCCGGCCTTCGATATGCACATGAGAACAACATCATCCTTAGTATTAAGAACATGAGGTCTGGCTTTCCCCTCTCTGACATGGCGAATATGGCATGGTCCTAAATTGGGAGACTGCTATCAAGTGACGTGATACGGTAAGTTACTTGCCGGTTCAAATATATGCAGGACAGGAGCTGGAGTAGGTTTCCAACATAATGATCCCATAATTAGAACCTAATGTTCATTCTCATGTTACCATGCTGACCAGGGCATGATCCTAAAATGGGAGGTGGCTGTCGGGTTAAGTGATACGATAAGCTATAAACCGGTACAAATATATGCAGGTGATAGAGTGAGACAGATCGAGTAGGGTTTCAACATAGTAGACCTTAATTGGATCATAATAAGAACCCAATGTTCATTCATAGGTAAACAAATACTATGCATGGAATGGAAAACGGGACTCCGTCCACTGCTCAACGGCATGTATCCTCACAGCTGTTCCTGATGGTGGATAACATCGTCGGCATAGCGCGGCGGCATGCCGCACCAGCCTTGCTAGTGTACATTAAATGGACAAGAGATATGAATCCATTCAGAGTATCACATTGCTACAATAGTTATTCCTGCCCATCTTGGTCATAATAATTTGTAAATTACATGCACTAGCTGGGGGCATGTGCGTTGTTATGGATGTATAAATATATTGTTCGTTGTCTTTATGTCCCGAGTGCGTCCGGCTTTCACCTCACATCTCCTTTTCTATAACCACCTCACAAGCGGAAACTGTGTCATCTTACTCCTCTAGCCCGCTCCACATCAGTAGTTAAATATTTGAACCCAATTTTACTCAACCTTAATTCTACCTTTGTCTATAGTTGCTGATTAACATAAAATCTTTTCTTGAAAATGAGTAATAGAAAATTGGTACAAGGATAAGTGAATTCCTGCCAATATACGAAGCTATGAAGGCATCGGTTCGTGATTATAAACACGACAGACACATTTATAAGGGAATGTGATACACATTCATCGGTCTCTACAACTTTAACCTCCTAAAAAAGCGAGGTGCCTCTCTCAAAAAAAAACTGAATCATGAACAATTCCTTATCGGTTTGTGTAAGTTTCTGGATAATAGAAATCTCATCTTCAAGGCAAGCTAAATGACCATAATTAGGTTGCCATTAAAAATATAAACCGATATCACGTCAATAAATACATAACATTTGTGTTAAATATGCATAAGCCATGATCAGATAAAAGCTTCTTGATTCAAATGTATACATATATTTAGATAATTCTGAACAAACATGACACCACATAATAGCTCTGATAGTAAATTTGCATGATGTTATCATATGCAACAAATTGGTCCTTGATATAATATTTGCACAAGGCTAAAATATAAAATGCATAATCGAATTCAATATGTATGGAACTATGGATGGCTAGTTGTGAAAAGAGAGGTAACATGGAAGGAGGATGTAAAAACCATCTGAATCCACTTATGTTCATAGAGGCCTAAGACTACCCAGACTCGACCTTATCGTCGTGCGGCCGCTGCATGCCGCGACCAATATCTCCAAGTGTGTGCACACAGGAGCTCAGTCCTTTGTTGTTGATCCCTATGAAATTGGTATAGAAAGGAATCCAATTAGCCACTCCTTTCATGGTCAACTAAGAACAGATATAACTTGATAAGCTCACTTCTTTGTTGCCTTGGTTCTCTCATGCTCTCTCCTCCCTAGTATTCTCTTTTCCACCAAACTCCATTTAGACCCTTTTTCTCTGGACTTAACTATAAGGAGAGTTATCTTTGGAAAAATTACGCTACAAGCACAATAGCATATATTAATAGCTTAGAAAATTTTCAGTACAGATTTTAGTTTAGAGAGAATTTGGCATTGTCACAAATCCAAAAAACTCTGAAGATAACTCAATTGTTCTTCATAACACAGGGTTATAATTATATCAGTTAAAGTGCATTTGTCTTTTCACATATAAGATATATTGTCATTCTTATTTTCCTCTAACTCTTACAAGTCGGAATGGCACACTACAAAATATACTACCCTGGCCCCTGCAAAAAAAAGTTTAGCAAAGACAAAGACAGAATATCCCATCGTTCCAATTCTAAGAAATACTACACATGGTCCCAAAAAAACAAAGACAGAATCACCATATACTGGCGTGCATCCAGACAAGTATGCAAATCAGGAGTGATTTCCATAGTTTAGCAAAGGGAAAGGAAAACAGGGCGGACCTTTTGCTGCTTCAAGAAGAAGGAGAGGTACTGGGCATGGGTGATGGGCCAGCGGCACACTCCGACGCCGACGGCTGACTACCCTTGTCGTATGCCCCCGACACCATGTCTTCATGTCGACCATGCCCGGAAGCACATCATGGGTGACCGTATGACGCCCTCGATGTTAACCTGGATACGGCTCCGCATTAACTCTTCGTCCACCTCATGTAATTAGCTGACGTACATGTAGGAGACCCCGGCATTGTTGACGAGGATGCCGATGCCGAGGCCCTGGATGCTCTCCTTAATACTAGTAAAGATACAACTTGCTGATCTTATCTCATCATGCATATTAGGTCATGAGGCCAGAGAGCATTGAGAGTGAGCCAAAAATGCTTCCTGGCTCTCGTATTAAAGAATGGGCACAAAGAGCTAAAACTTACAAAACATGATACACTCTCTAGTTACATATTTGTGTTTATACTTCTGTTATGAACCCTTGTCAGGGAAAATTATTAGTACAAGTAAACAGAGCCTCCAGTGTTTATATACTCACAATACTTATCTTGGCACATCTACAACTCGGATTATTTCCTATCCTACTCCACATGTATAAACATACATTAAACTAATTGTTTTGCTAACTTTGATCGGTTGTGTTACATAGAAAGAACAGGTGGCTAGCAGGTTCCAAGTCTGCCAAGTGTAAAAAGGGTGATAAATATTATTTTGACGGTAAGATCATATATCATGAAGTAATCACATGTCCATCTCATTTTGCCGGCCTCACAAGTTCAAAGATTACAGTGTCGCCGATCTTATTATTGCAAAAAATTCTCCGCCCACCACCGAGGTACTTTGCATAATCGTGGTGCCCATCCTAACCTTCCAAAGCCATTATAGAATCATGCTTTCGAAGATACCTTCTCGAGAAGTCTCAAGATATGATTGAAAAAACACAAATTCAAAATAAACTCAAAGTCAACTTTGTCATACTTAAACATGCATTCAAACACCTAATAAACAGAGACTTACCATCCAAAAACACACTAAGAACATTTGACTTTGTCATATACTTGGTGTAGATTGGACATTCTCTTGTACCTTAACGTGGTGAGGTCTTTGAATAACATCAGTTGCATGTTGAATGGCTAGGATCTTCAAAATGTTATATGGTTCAGAGCAAATGTGTCTATAGCTCCGGAGGTATCAGGAGAATATCCAAGGTACACCAAGTTTATGATGAAGTAAATGTTCTTAGTGTTTTTTGGATGACAAGTCTCTATTTACTAAGTGTTTGAATGCATGTACAAATATGACCAATTTGACTTTCGAGATTATTTTGAATTTTGTGTTATTTCCAAGGTATTCCAGAGCATGATGCTATAATGAGTTGTAAGACAAGGATGAGTTGTATTCCACTGGCTAGCGCAGCTCGACCGCTGCTGGACGGCCGAAAGACTTGCTCGCCACGGCCTTCAACATCATCCACGTTGCCTGCTTTGCGACCAAGCTCCGGAAACCATACACCACATCTTCATCGCATGCCCTTTCACGCGTCAGGTGTGGCACGAAACGCTCGCATGGCTCCAGCTAACTGCCTCGGCACCGAACCAGGAAGCATCACTGCTAGACTGGCCCAAACCCCAGAGGAAAGGCCTCGCCTCCATCACCCTCCTCCTCCCTTGGATGGTCTGGAAGCAACGCAACGAGTGCGTGTTTGAAGGAGCACAGGCCTCGACTGCCTCGGTCCTATCCAAGATCAAAGAAGAAGCAGCGTTGTGGGTTAGAGCCGGCGCGGCTGGACTTAGAGTGGTACTACCCCACAGTTGGGATGTACACTGAGTTCTTTTACATGTTTGTGCCCTGCCTCTTAGGAGGATTGTAACAACTCTTTTCAATAAAATGAAACGCAAAGGTCCTTTGCGTTTTCTCGAAAAAGACAAGGATGGGTGGCCTGATTATGCAAAGTAACTAAGGGGCGATTATGGCATCAGTGGTGTGGTGGGTGGAGAACTTTTGCAACAGAACATAGACTTAAGGTCGGCGACACTATGATCTTTCAGCTCGTGATGCCGACAAAATTATATGAACAAGTGATTAATCAAATTTAATTATTTTATGATATATGACCTTACCATCAAAACATTATTATCATTCTTGATACTATTGGCAGATTTGGAACCTTCTAGCCACCTTTTTTTCCTTTATAATACAACCGATCAAAGGAAGCAGACCAACTCAGTGTATGTTTATACATGCAGGTGAAGATAGCAATGGATGATCTACAATTTATGATGCATTATTAATTTATAAATGAAGATTGAAGCTCTATTTATTTGTTCTAATCATTTCCTGACAAGACATGTTCATAACATAAGTATAAACACAAAGATGTATTTAGAGAGTGTACCTTACTTTGTAATTTTTCATTCTTTAATATGAAAGTCATGAAGCTTTTTTGGCTCACTCTGCATGCTCTTTGGTCTCACGACCTGACATGCACGATGAGATATACTCGTGATGCTAAGTCTGCAAAATACAGTGTGAACTTCTTTATAGATTTATTTTTCAAATGTATGGTAGGAGCAATACCATAAATTCATTAGTGATCTGATTCACATTTGAATATTGTTTGTATGTGTGCATATATAAAAGAGAGGATGGAATTACAATATCTAATAATGATGTTAGATCCAAGGAGGATTCATAAGTTGCCACCGGAGGGAGCAACTCAGCACCAGGTGATGATATCAATAATCTTGGCAGTACAGAAGCAGTAGACGATGTCAACGACATGAGATCCCTAGATCCACACAGAGAAGATACCAATGGGGTGCCGAGTTTCAAGAACTTCAACATCTTCATTGATGGTTTGCTCGTCAACGTTGAGTTATTCCCCGACCGTCTGCGTGGGGCGTACTACGGGCTTTGCCGCGACCACAAGGATTACTCCATAGGAATCTGCCCACGAAGATAAATCATACACCGGTCATGGGAGTGTTCATATGAATACTACAAACATTGTCAAGGGGATCCAGTGTTGCTTCTTCTCGTGCAGACATTGCGACGCGGAAGATCCTGGAGTCCTCTGAGCTCTTTGGAATGTACGTGGGTTTCTAGCGCGAACGTGTCGATGACCTTTTCGGTCTCCTAGCTACTCGATCGTGGACAGATCAACCGTCCATGGAGCACGAGGGGTACGAAGAGTTCACGCTGGAGAAGGACCATGCCGTGGAGAAGATGAGATCCCTCAAGTTGGCAACGCAGTTATCCTACACCAAAAAGGGTTGACTATCAACATTCACCTATCCTACCTACACTGATAAGTAATAATATGGATTTTATTTGAGGGAAGTGAACCATCCTAAATATAGGGTGCGTTTGGAACTTTGGATCCTAGGCAAGGCAGCCCGATGCATGGAAAGGAACAAACAACATGAAATATAGGGTTGCGTTTGGATCCCAGGCAAGGCAACCCGTAGCATGGGTAGACAAAGGACAATCGTTTGGGGGAAATTGACCTAGTTTTTAGAGGCAACCTAGCCGGCGACTGTCCAAAATACCTTGCCCACGAGCGAGAGCAGAATCGGCTCTCCCACACCGGTAAGAAAATGAAAGTGTGGGGACTTTACAACAGTTAAGGATTTAATTTGCCTTAGTCCAAATGGTAGGTCTTACTTTTAGTGACACTTGCTTCCAGGCTAGATCAATCTAAGCTAGATATCGAAATGTTCCCATTAACATTGGTTATCAGTCAATTCTTAGCTAATCTATTGCACCAATCAGAAAGTTTTGACAAAAAAGTGAATTTGATATATGAACATGTGCTTATTTAAAGATTTGAATAACAAAAAAATGTTTAACCTAAGCAATCTAAAATATTGCATATAGTATCTAGCCGGCTCAAAATCATCATCTGTGTCCCTCTCGTCCACACTATCACCTCTGATAAGCCAATGTTGGCTTTCACCCCATCTTCCTCTTAGCAGATTTGAAATCTTAGCAGAGGAAGAGAGTGAGTACAGCAGATTCCAAGTCTGCAACGAGCAAAGATGGAGCGGAAACCGGCATTGGCTTATGAAAAATGAAGTGATAGTGTGGACGAGAGAGACAAAGATGTTTATTTTGACCCAACTGGATGCAATCTTTTCAAATTGCTTCGGTTAAAATATTTTCTGTTCAAATCTTGAAATAAGCACATGTTCATATATCACATTCATTTTTTTCAAAAATTTCTGATTGGTGCAATAGACTAATTGGAGGTAACCAATGTTGATGGCCGTAATAAGCAAGGTGCTTCAACTCTTATTGTTTTTTTGTGAGTACACTGTATGTATTAATAGCTCTCAAGTTTCTGATCTTAAATGTTATATGTTTCAGGGCGAACGTGGATCTGCTATGAGAATAGCTCCAGATGTATGAGAAGAATATCCAAGTTATACCAACATATGACGAAGTAAATATTATTAGTGTTTTATGGATGGTAAGTCTACGTTTATTAATTTTTTTAATGCATTTTCAAATATCACCAATTTGACAATTAAGATTTTTTTGATTTTTGTTTTGTTTTTTCGCAGCATATCTCGAGCAACTTCCGCAGGTGGTATCCTCCAAAGCATGATGTTACAGTGACTTAATAAGATAAGGATGGCCAGTGCGATTATGCAAAGTAACTAAGGGCAGTTGGTATAATGTCTTAATAAGATAAGGATGGGCATCGCGATTATGCAATCAGAAAGTTTTGACAAAAAAAAAATGAATGTGATATATGAAAATGTGCTTTTTCCAAGATTGGAATAACAAAAATGTTTAACCGAACTAATTTGAATAGATTGCATATGCTATCCAGTCAGGTGAATATCATCATATGTGTCCCTCTCGTCCACACTATCACTACATTTTCTGTAAACCAATGCCGGTTTACACCTCATCTTGCTCTTAGCATAATTAGTTTGCTGGCCTCAATCTATTTTTACTAAACAGAGCAGACTATAAATAGTTTACTCTACTTTGTTACAGAGAAAGAGAGCGAGTTCTGCAGGTTCCAAGTCTGCTACGAGCAAGATGGAGCGGAAACCGGCATTGGCTTACAGAAAATGAACTGATAGTGTGGACGAGAAAGACAAACATAATGATTTTGACCCAACTGGATGCATATTGCTTCGGCTGAAACCTTTTTTATTCAAATCTTGAAATAATCACATGTTCATTTATGACATTCACTTTTTTCAAAAAAAATCTAATTGGTGCAATAGATTATTTACTATTACTATTAATCGAGAGGTAATCAATGGTGATGGCAGTAATGAGCAAGGTGCTTCAACTCTTATTGTTTTTCCGTGAGTATACTGTATTAATAGCTCTCAAGTGTCTCGGACTTAAGCAACTGGATCTTCAAAATGTTATAGGTTTCAGGGCAAACGTGGATCTGCTATGAGAATAGCTTTGGAGGTATCAGGAGAATATAAAAGGTATACAGATGACATTGGTCTATCCACCACTACTTTATTATCTTAGAGAAAATTACAAACCAAATGTACCGCTGAACTGGGAATAGGAATACCATAAAGCATTGCTCTTGGTTGTAAACTATTTATCGAATGACGCATGGAAAATAAACGAAGTATATTTGTAGTGAAGTTCAAAGGAAAGTTAAATACCAGATTCTTATCTGTTCTGGACTGTAAATATGGGTTATGGCGTAAATCTAAGAAAGAGGCTTATCCTCCTTGTGCAGTCCAACAAAATACGAAGAAGAGTGTCCAGCGCAATGTTTTATGTAAAGAACAACTCAAAATACAAAGAAGCCAATGCGCAGTCATCTCCACGATGAAACTCGCCAAACTGATCCTCTGGACACAAAAAATCTGAAACCAACATGTGCAATTTTCTGAAACATTTTAGGTGAGATACTAATGAGTAGGAACAGGAACAGTTATATGAACCATTACTGATGAGTAATATTTTAGAGTTAGACTGAGTTGGCCGATTGAAACGACCTGAACAGGAACAGTTATATGAACCATTACTCGTTGTCAATGACATGTTTCTTCAAGTGTAATTATCCCCAGTCATAGAAACAACTGTTTACTCATTCCTGCGAAAGGTTCTCTTTTCTAATTATTGCTTTAGATCAACATTAGTAGAAAGCTGTAAGGAATACTCTAGTGTAGCAAAAGAACCGGCAGTAATCAAGCACAGACAATAGCCTTGGATTTGAATGATGCATCCAGTAGCACCAAACAGAATCAACTGAAAAGTAATGACAACGACGAAGAGAACGACAGGTACCCCATGTCCCATCCATGCTCTGATTTCATCTCATGCAGCCACAAAAATTGCCAACTAAGCACTATATATAAAAGGGCTGCAAGAAAAAACATCATATAAAGGGCTGCAAAAAAAACATCAGGCTATGGAGATGTATCGAGCACATGCAAAATGATCCCAAGATTTCTAATATGGCAATAAAATGCCTTACCATTTTTCATCTCCATCCATACTTTTCAAAAGATTAGAAACAAAATACAAATATTGGAAATCTGAACCTACATATACCATAACTATTTGTCCTCGTTGTTGGATGTAGGAAAATAAACAACATCTTAAAGTGCCTCCCAATCTCCTTATATTTATAATGCTCTGCCATAAACCAAAAGGAGACAACTGCATCAGCCCAAGCAGTTCAGAACTGAAACATCCAAGTAACATAGATGGAAGGTAGGACATGGTAGATTGATAAAAATCTGGTAGGATGTGTGGTTCGGTAACTCGACCCTAGCCACCCAGTTTTGGAATATCTATAGTGTCTAATCAACATACGAAAACGATACCAGAGCTATGGGATGGTACTAACCTTAGATGTGATTTTATAAGAACCTTTACTGATGAATTGATGGTACAATGGACGGAAGTCTTGATATCATTGGTAGTGTAGTTCTCAATGAGGAGGAAGACCAAATGATTTGGCAGTATGAGACAAATGGCTTGTACTCATCCAAGACAATGTATGCTTTAGTTAACTTTAGAGGCATTAAGCATGTGTTACATTCAATTTGGGAGCTTAAGGTTCCACCTAGGATTCAGGTTTTTCTCTGCCTTTTTTCACAGAATAAAATTCTAACTAGAGACAACCTGAGAAAGAGAGGTATACCTAAGGAACAAGAATGCAACGTGTGTAGGGAAATAGAATATGTTTATCACTTGTTCTTTGAATGCATCGTAGCAAAAACCATGTGGGAGGAGGTGTATGATATTTTCCTTTTTAGGATTGTAGATTATGCATCTGTAGCTTCCAAGTGTCGTGCAATAAAAGATACATGCATTTGAATGTAGTCACCTCTGATGTACCGTGGGGGCTTTGGAACAATAGAAATAATCTGGTTTTAATAGGAAAGCTTGGATTAATATGAAACAGGTACGGTCCCGGCATACCTAAGAAATTGGAAGGTGCCATAAAAGGAGATAGAAGGGGGAAAGGTCGCACTGTTCATGGAGCGAATGGTCGCAAGACTCAGAAGCCCACTCTGCCCGGAGGTGGGGTGATGATGAGGTGCACCAGCTGCTTCGACTGGGTCGCATCGTGGGTGGCGAGCGCAGGCAGTTATGGGGGAGAGCGACACTGGCATACCTCCAACATCACCCGGAGGATGACGCGAACATCAACGTCGTGAAGTGAAGATGCAGGAAGCTCAACTCAACCCCCGCATCGCCTGATCAAAGACATCTGAAGTTCACCTTTCGCTGGGAGAGTTTTTTGGCTGCCCAAGTAGTAGCTGTAGGTCTCTGGAATGTTTTTTACCGTGTAGCATGCAGCGCTGATGCCCAGGCTGAGCCTCATTTTGGCCCTGAAAAACTTGCATGTAATAGCTTAGCTCTGAAAACTTCTTGCTTTAGCTTTCCTGAACCTGTGTTTCGAGCAGGAGCTGTAATCTCAACGCTGGGTTTCTTTATTGAGTTAATGGAACGGGGGGTGTTCCCTGAGAATCTAAAAAGAACTGGCCAGGATTCTGCACGCTTGAGCAAATCAACACATGAAAAAGATGGGGATTCGATGAAGAATATTAGTCCGTACATCCCAAAATATAATCCGTACATCCCAAAATATAAGGCACGCTATTTTTCACTGTTCAACATATCTTCCGATATTCAGATAAATCGGCCGATTTATCGCTTCTTAGCGTCTGACCGATAAGATAAATCGGCCGATACGCTGATAAGCCAACCGATTTACCCCTTATCTTGGTTCGACCGATAAGTTCCCGATAAGTGATATCCCCAAAATTGCAATTTTTATGCATTTTTATGCTGGTCTTTGACGTTCGTTTTTTAACACTAACATATAATAAATTATATGGACTGAGAATGTATAGATGGTACCGGTCGATTCATCTTGCAAAATTTCTTGCATTTCATATATCTTTATACTAATTTGTATGGAGATATTATAAGTATAAATTATTTGATCAAAGTTGTACGTCATTGACAAACAAATTAATGGGTGCCTTATATTTTGGGACGAAGAGAGTAATAGCCAGCGCGTAGTAGATGAGGTGAAAAGAACCATAAATGGAGGAGACGATCAGACGAAAAGAAAATGGTGTCATGCTATAGAGACGAAGGATGTAGGCTGTTATATTTTGGGACGAAGGGAGTAATATCCAGCGCGTAGTGGAGGAGGTGAAAAGAACCATAAATGGAGGAGACGATCAGACGAACAGAAAATGGTGTCATGCTATAGAGATGGAGAATGTAGGCTGGCTCTCAAAGAAAATAAAATCGGTGGATTACGTGGCTTCACCGCTGAGGTGGAATAGTTGCATGTTGAGAGAAATACCTTTAATGAGGAACTCCTATTTATTTAGATATTATAGATTACATGCATACAACTTGTTGATCTTATCCATCATGCATGTCAGGTGGTGAGGCCAGAAAGCATGGAGAGTGAGCCAAAAATGTTTCCCGGCTTGCGTATTAAAGATTGGGTACAGAGAGCTAAGATACACTCTCTAATTACATATTTGAGTTTATACTTCTGTTATGAACCCTTATGAACATATCTTGTCAAGGAAAATTATTAGTACAAATAAACAGAGCTTCCAATTATCAATTATAAATCATAATACTTGATCTCGGTTCCTCCACAACTCGGATCATTTCCTATCCTACGCCACATGTACATACATACATTAAACTAGTTGTTTTGTTTGCTTTGATCGGTTGTGTTACAGAGGAAGAAAAGGTGGCCAGCTTGTTCCAAGTCTGCCAAGTATAACAAGGATGATAATACTAATCAGATGGTAGTATCATATATCCTGAAATAATAACATGTCCATATAATTTTGTCAGCCTCACGAGCTCAAAGACTACGGTGTCGCCACCCAACACTAAGCCCGTAACTGCCGCTTAAATATTTTGCATAATGGAGGTGCCGACCCTAATCTTCTAAAGATACTATACCATCATGCTTTGATAGATACCTTCTGGAGAAGCCGCTCGAGATATGCTAGGAAAAACACAAATTCAAAATAAACTCAAGGTCAAAATCGTCATAGTTAAACATGCATTCAAACACCTAGTAACAGAGACTTACCATTAAAAAAACAAAAAACTAAGAACATTTGACTTTGTCATACACTTGGTGTAGATTTGACATTCTCATGTTACCTGCGGAGCTATTTTCATAGAGGAATATTTTCATAGCAGGTCTCACCTGAACACAATTATATTTTGAAAATCCAGATGCTTAAGTCAAACAGGCTTATGTGCTTCTAGCACAATGTACTCACGAAAAAAACAAGAGTTCAAGTAACTTGCACTTTT
The DNA here is from genome assembly GCA_947311845.1 of Poa pratensis. Taxonomy (NCBI): domain Eukaryota; kingdom Viridiplantae; phylum Streptophyta; class Magnoliopsida; order Poales; family Poaceae; genus Poa; species Poa pratensis. The sequence continues at coordinate 28,325,597 of CAMZMU010000010.1, forward strand.
TCCCCGGTAATCAGCATAGGTTACATGTTGATCATTAGTTAGTCTATTGACCCAGTCAGAATTTTTTTTAAAAATGAATGCGATAAATAAGCATGTGTTTATTTCAATATTTACAACAACAACAACAACAACAAAGCCTTTTTTCCCAAACAAGTTGGGGTAGGCTATTTTGGGTTTCATCTCCATAAGAGTGGCTGGGTTTTCTCCGTTGGCTTGCCAAGCCTATCACAACCCTCCTCCTTTATCCGGGCTTGGGACCGGCTATGTTTATTTCAATATTTGAATAATAAAAATGTCTTAAATGAAGTTATTTGAAAAGATTGCATGTAATATCCTTAGCACCGTGTCAAGATCATCATCTCTGTCCTTTATCACTGGAGATGATGTAAATCAATGCTAGTTTTCGCCCCATCTTGTACTTAGCAGACTTAAAACCTGCTCAGCTGCCTCTCTTCCTCTTTAACAAATCATCGCTGATTATTTATAGTTAGTCTATTTTAATACTAAGTGTCGGTTGTGAGCAGATCAATATGTAGTGTCACACTTAGTATTGAAATAGACTAATTATAAACAAACTGCTCTACTTTGTTACAAAAAATAGAGGGAGGCCAGCAGGTTCCAAATCTGCTAACAACAAGATGATGGTTGACCCGACATGATGTTGTATGCATTCTTTTCAAATGGCTTCACTTAAAACATTTTTGTTATTCAAATGTTCATATATCACATTCATTTATTTTTCAAAAAATTCTGATTGGTGCAACAGACTAACGAATCGACAGGTAAAAATACAGGGTATTTGAACTATTATTGTTTTTGCGTGAGTAGACAGTGTAATAGCTCTCAAGTTATGTCTTACTTAAACATCTGGATCTTCATAATGTTCAAAGGTTCAGGGCAAACATGTCTCTGCTATGAGAATAGCTCCGGAGATATCAGGAGAATATCCAAGCTACACCAAGTGTATGACGAAGTAAATGTTCTTAGTGTTGTTTGGAAGGCAAGTCTCTGTTTACTAGGTGTTTGAATGCATGTTCAAATATCACCAGACTTCTAAGATTATTATAAATTTTGTGCTTTTCCTTGCATATCTCGAGCGACTTCTGCAGAAGATATCTTGCAAAGCATAATGCTGTAATAACTTTATAAGATAAGGATTCGAAGTGCGATTATGCAAAGTAACTAAGGCTGAGGTGAGTGGAGAAAGCTTGCAATAGAACATAGACTTAAGTAGACACCGTACTCAAAGGCTCGTGATGCCGACAATTATATGAACATGTGATTATTTCATGTTCAATTATTTCATGATATATAACCTTACCGTGAGAACAATATTATCATCCTTGATACTATCGGCAGACTTGGGACTTGCTAGCCACCTTTTCTTTCTCTATAATACAGCCGATCAAAGGACGCAGAGCAGCTAGATCAATGTATGTTCATACATGTAGCTAAAAATATAAAATAATCTAACCTATGGATGATCCACGATGATTCCTGAAGCATTATTAATTTATAAATGAAAAATTGAAAGCCCTATTTATTTGTTCTAACTATTACCTTACATGACATATTCATAACAGAATTAGAAACACAATCATGTAATTAAAAAGTGTACCTTACTTTAAAGTTTTAAATCTTTAATTCCAAAGCCGGGAAGCTTCTTTTGGCTCACTTTGCATGCTCTCTGGTCTCACGACCTCACATGCATGATGAGATAAGATCAACAAGTTGTACGCGTGTACTCGTGATGCCTACTCCACAAAATTTGATGAGAATTTCTTGATAGTTTTTTTCAAATGTATGGTAGGAGCACTACCATAAATTCATTTGTGACCTGATTCACATTTGAATATTGTTTTTATATGTATATAAAAAGAGAGGATGAGTTTACAGTATTCGATGATGATGTCAAAACCAAGGAGGTTCCAGAAGTTACTACCAAAGCCAGCAGCTCAGCTCAGCACCAGGTGGATGATGACGTCAACAACCTTGGCAATAAAGAAGGAGTAGACGATGTCAACGGCATGAGATCCCTAGATCCACACATCGAAGATACCAATGGCGTGCCAAGTTTGAAGAACTTCAACATCTTCATTCATGGTTTGCTCGTCAACCCTGAGTTATTCCCCGACAGTCTGTGTGGGCGTACTACAAGCTTTGGCGCTAGCAAAAGGTTTATGGGAGTGGTCATATGGAGATTACCAACATTGACGAGGGGATCTAGTGTTGCTTCATCTCGTGAGAACCTTGTAACGTGAAGAAGATCCTGAAGTACTTTGAGCTCCTTGTAATGGACATGGGTTTACTGCGCGAACGTGTCGATGACCTTTTCGACCTCCTAGGCTCCTAGCTAATCATTCATCGGTGATCAACCGTCCATGGAAAAAAAGGTACGAAGAGGTCAAGCTGCAGAAGGACCATGCCGTGGAGAAGATATGAGCCCTCAAGTTGGCAACGCAGCTATCCTACACTGAAAAGGGCTGACTATCTACATTAACCCGTCCTATCATGCTCTACCCTACACTACTAAGTAAATAAGATGGACTTTATTTTGAGGGAAGTGAACCATCCTTAATGTATAATAAGTTTGCTATCACTAAGCCAACTCCAAATCTTTCTAGGATCTGAGTAGGATACAGTTAAGAGAAAAAATCTAAGAAGTAAGCAAAGAGGTATATCAATACTTTTAACACTTGTAGCTACACCACATGGAAAGAAACAAACCATAGGAAATATACGGTACGTTTGGACCCTAGGCAAGGCAGCCCCTAGCCTTGGTAGGCAAGGACAATAGTTTGGGGAAAATTAGCTTAGTTTTTAGAGGCAACCTAGCCAGCCAACGAAAGAGAGCCGAATTGGCTCTCCCACACCGGTAAAAAAATCCATGTGTGGGCACTTTACAGCCGTTAAGGCTTCAATTTTCCTCGGTCCAAATGGTAGGTCTTGCTTTTAGTGAGTCTTGCTTCGCTAGGTAAATATTACCTGGGTAAGCTAGGTGAGCTAGCTATCCAAACAGTCCCATAATCTCACAAGCATGTGGAACCTACCAGAAGAAAATGATGCAAACATAAAAGAGCCAATGTCTATAAGAATTACCTTGGAATATCTTTGGATATGTTACAGCAAAGAAGGCAATAACCGTTCCTTGTCACCATAGCACAAAACGCCTCCAACTTCGAACTCACTAGTCTGATCTCATGGCATCCAAATTTAAATAGAAAAAATAATTAGCCGCACAAAGCATGGGTACATATGACATACGGAAAGGAAACCAATGAGCAACTTTAATACCTAAAACAAAGCATCCGTACAGATAACACATTGATCTATCAACCACTACTTTATTATCTTAGAAAAAACTACAAATCAAATGTACCACTGAACTGTGAATAGGAATACCATAGATGGAAAATAAACGAAGTACATTTTAAGAAAAGTTTAAAGGAAAGTTAAATACCAGATTCTTTGTTCTAGACTATAAATGACCTTCAGTCAAACATGTAATAGAATCCAGAGAACTTGAGAATATTCAGCTGCGACACAAAAATGAAGATATTGTCTACTGAGTAGGAAAGCTCATCTAGAACAACCTTCATAGAAATCTGCAACGCATCATCTACCCATAATAGCATAAGAAATCTGCAACACATCAGCTCTCCAAAACTTTAGCATATGTATTTCTGTGATTTACTCTGGCCTATTTTGGCCCAAACTTACTTCAGAATAACTTCTCTTTTATCCAAGTTGTGCAACCAGCAAACTTTGCCTGGGTACTAATGTCGCTTACAAATTTTGATACAGTAAACAGTACCAAGAAACTGTTCTTCAACTATTTCACATCAATAAGGTGACAATTATGTATGAGTATGTTATAACTCAAGTTCAAATTTAAAAAAAACTCAACAAGCCATGACAGGCTTGGCCGTTGAACAATCAATAATAGTTCATGCAAGATTTTAGTCTTAATGTCACAACAATGATGCAACAGGTTCAGTTAAACCACTCATTACCTCTCCAAGAAGTAAACATGTTTTACTTCCCTTCTTGAAGTACCAGAGCTACAGCTTCCATTTCACCATGTTGGTCGTCATGGCAATAGCAGCACCACCACCGCCGCATACAAGAAATAAAGGAAGGAGGCTTCACCTAGAGAGGCGGAGAACCTCTGCATCAGGAACGGTTTTGGGACAACCACCACGATGGCTCGGCATCAATACTGGAAGGAAGTGTGCTCCGGTTAAAGGCAACCATGGCATGGTGTTGGTGGTGAACAAATCTCTGCAAAACGTTTAATTGCTAGAAGCATTCATTATACAAAGCAGAAGAACTTGTGTGGGACTCAGTTGAATCAAAGTTGGTTCTTCTTTATAAAGAAAGATACATCCGATGGATAGGATTCTAACCATTGTGTGATAAGATGTACAGTTTTAAATTACTTAGATACAGTGACAGAAAGTTGTTGATTCCCCATAAGGAAAGGGTATTGATTATGGCAGCGAATATTTTCCTTGCTAAGTAACTTTCATCAATCAGGATGCGAGAAATAATCTCTCCAACCAACATGCAAAGAGCAAACACAGTTGGTTTGATCTGAACCAAAACAAACATACAGTGCGACAAGTCAACACTTCAGATGATATCATGGCTCAAAAAACCACAATCCACTATTGCTTGAAACAATTTAGTGCAATTACTTTATCCAACATAACAAAACCATGGTGGACCAAAAGGTCAACCAGCACATGCCATTAAACTAAACAGAGATTTATACATTAAAATTTACACCTTATGTTCATCATGGAGATTAGGAAACAAAGGGCAAGGTATTGATTTGTTCACACAACACAGGTCAGACGATGTGTCCATATGTTTCTTCACATAAGCATAGTATAGCAGTTGAGAGACAAATAAAGCGTCCAACTTATGAGAACAGACCTATCTAACTTATATATGTAACTAAAACTAATGACCGTAGAAGAATCCATCCTTTTTCCGCTGACTGGTCAGTGATTCCACCACTGAAGGAAAAGGGTATTGTGCTTATTTCTCCTACAATCATGTATATATCCTATTAATAATAATGGAAGACCATCAAGCTTCCTCAGATGAGTGAACCGTAGGTGCGTTGGCCTGTACTCATGTATCTATTTGTGATTTCCCTCTTAATGAATACAAGTGCCAAGGTTTTTTGCATGTTCTTTCTCTAACAAAAATGCTAGAACCACTTAGCCACCATGACATGACTAACATTGGTTTAGAGAAATCCATAAGCGCAATGATCAAAACAATAAAGACAGACACCGAAGGAGACCAGGAGAGACAATTGCATACCACTCGAACCAAAGCCTTGTGCTTCAGACTTTCAGGGGTTATGGGTAGCTCGGGGACCTAAACCATAGAAGAAGCAATGCGAGGCAGCTCTGCAAGAACCACATCAACCAGAGAAGTTGTCCCAGAACCCACGAGTGTGATAGCAGCAATGCGAGTGTCATGTGGAATTTCTGCATGCCAAAGAATGTTTCAATAGCGTTGACCTGAAAAGATACGTTCCTCTGTGAGCCTTTCTGTGTGACCAAGTCAGCTAGAGTGTATTTCTAAGAAAATAGCCGCGACCTCGCCGGGCAGACCAGATGACCTTAAAAGCGTCATCGCAGTTTTGCCAACCAAATGTTAGGCCACTTGGTTGAAGAAAGCGAATTCGGCAGTCCCATCAGTGCCAACCAAACAGAGACAATACCTACAACACAGAGTAATTGCAATATGATCAGCCGAGACAGCACCATAACAACAAGAGATTAAAATAAAGCATCTGAAGCGAAGCCTACTTTGGATAAGCTTTGGTCGAAATACATCCTCCACTGCATCTATTATCTGAACCAGAAGTTGTCGACCAGTGGCATTTTGAACAAGACTGGACTAGACCAGTATAGCTGATCAAGGGTGACCCTCGCGATTGTCACCGTGGAAAGGAAGTCTGTGTTCTGCAAAAGAGAGGTTTTAAAATTTAGAACCACCTGTATACTTCACTTGAGCAATATGTGCATAATAGCAGAAATGGAGCAACATGTATACGTACCTCTGTCTCCCAAGGGTCCATGACCCTAAGTTGAGCAACCGTTTTGTGTGTGGGAGATCAGCTCTGTTGCGAGCCGCGGCTAAGTTTTCAGGACCAGTAGAGATCCATTGGATTTTTTGGTACTCACCACCTGAGCCTTTAATACAGAAACAGATGCAGACAATTAGAATACCCAGGATTACCCGCAGCATGTACGCAGTTTGTATCAAATAATGCAGGCAAAAGATAACCATACCTCCCTTCAAAAAAGGACCGTAAATTTGTGTTGATCTGATCCTTGACAATGTATTAGGTTTTGTGTTAACAACATATCTACTAGTACCATAATTTTTTCTAGCAAAATTACCTGCCGAAGGGGAGGGAATCTGAGAATCTGTGCAGTTCCTGTTCGTTGGCTCGCTGCTGCTGGGCTTCGGCGTCTGGGTCTTTGGAACAGGGAGGACCGGACCGGACGAGGAGCAGAAGCTGATTGATAAAGGGAGCGATGGGAGGAGCAGCTCCGCCAGGAGCCGGCTTCTAGGGCGTTGGGCGGCGGCGCGCGTGATCTCCTGATCGATCGCGAGGCGGCGGCGCGCGTGATATCAGGATCGATCGCGAGGCGGCACCTGCCGGGCGACGCTTTCGATGGCGATTATATAGCATTATAGCGAGCTCTAGTCGTATTTGGGCTGGAGCCGCTGTCCTTGATGGGCCAGAAGAGGGCTGAGCTGCACGAAATAGGCCAAATTGGCCAGAAGGGTGCTGAACCCAAGTAACATGTGCTCCCTTCCTTACTTGGGCTCGATCCGAGCTTCAGCCCATCTAGCACGGGGCCTGGGTCCACCGGGATGATTCCTCGTTGGTTGTTTTTTTCTGCTGCGGGTGCTTTACACAATGTTACAGATGCCCCTGCATGCTGAATCTATGGCGCTGTCTAATGCCATTGATGTAGCAGATCAATCTGGTGTGGGCGGCTGGTTTTTGAGAGCGATTGTAGTAATCTGGAGATGGTCATCAACACCTCTGACTATGATCTCCAGGAGTGCTCTATGCTGACATGGGATACAAACTCCATATGCAGTTCATTGATGCTAGTCTTATGTTTACACCAACAACGTGTTTGGTTGGGGGATATTTTAACTAGGGAATGGGAGATTGGGGGGTATGGGAGTAGAACTCCTTCGTATGGTTGGGGGCAGGGGACTTGTACCGGGATGGGGATAGGGAATTACGGTGGCCAACTCCCTCCTTTTTCTTCCCTGGGGACCTGGTAATTCAATCGAGATTGAGACTTGACCAAAAAAAAAAGAGCGAGCGATTAGTTCAACCAGTCCCGCAATCGAAGGCAGAAAAAAACCCGCGAAAATCTTTCCCAGTTCGCGGCAAAATTCTCGTTAAATAGCATCTTGCCTCACCTTCTCCCGTGATCTCAGCCAGCCCTAACCGCCTCCTCATCTACCGAGGTGACGGCAGGAGCGAACAGATTTAGGTACGCTTCTTCTTCCTCTTGCAATCTCAATTGTTGTGTGGAAAATTGATGCAAATCGTACCATCTAGTACGGATCTAGCTAAATATGATGGCAACTAATTCTGATTCTTCTAGCTGTTCCCTTCACCGATCTATCCAGATCCATCCATTCCCCTTTTTTATTTCCGTTTTGCTCTCTTGACAATGTTAAAGATTGATTGTTTCCTTAATTCCCATTTTTCTTTGTCCTCTACAGATCACAAGCAAGAATCGCCAAAGGCCACAGCCCACAGGTTTGTAACGCTGCGTTGACTCGTGTCATCAATTTGTTTGCTAAGAAATTATGTAAATATCTCTCTGTTTTTTTGTTCTCATTCTGTAGTTAGAAACATTGCTGGGATAGTCAGTGGATGGTCTCTTGTGTGAATTTATTAGTTAGAGAAATTTATGGTCTTAGGTTGCAAATATTGGTTGCGCTGGGCTGCCGCTCCTGTGGATGCAGATTGTTGTCTGTACATTACGATTGCACATACAGAGAACCAACTTTCCTCATACTGGAACTACCATATTTTAATCATACTGGAACTACATAATTGCCTTGATGTATTACCATATTTTAATATATTGTTGGGATAAATAGATTCATGTGTCAATTTTGACAAGCTTTGTGAGATCTATGCCAATGATTTGGCTAAAGGAGGCAGTGCTAGAGGTCTTGGAGAACAATAAGTGGTAGAAGATGAATCTCCCGTAGATGCAAGCCAGCCTGCCGAGGAGAAAGCTGCTCAATTACGGGATAACACCAACCTGTCATATGGTTCTAGGCAGGGTCGTAAGAGTACCCAGATGATGAAGCAATCGAGTCGGGACTTGTATGTGTTTCTAATACACTTGCAAAATTCTTGGAAGCGGAGCAGGAGAATGCAAAAACCATGTTTGGTTTACAAAAGGCATTGAACCATGAAGCTGAAGTCCATGAGCAAACTTCAGCCAACAGAACAAAGTTACTTGATGTTCTGCAAAATCTGAAAGAGCTCAGCGTTGAAGAAGTTGTCATGGCTGTTCGTGTCATTGGTCGTGACGCTGGACAAACAGAGCTTTTCTGAAAGATGCATGATAAGTTCAAAGTGGTGTTTGTTCGCCAGGAGCTTGAGGCGGCTAAAAAGTGAATTATTCATGATCAGATTTAAAAGTTATTTGTTTCCCTTTTTAAATAAAGAACGGTACTAGTCTTGTTTTTTATAACTCATCAGTTCATACATTTGTTTCATTGAACATACAATTATCACGATATTATTTGAGGTTATTTTCATCTATTTGAACAACTCGAGTGTATTATTCTCCTGTTATGTCTTATTTTTAACTTCCTGGGATTGTACCAATGTTGCAATATTTCTAGTACTTGCTGCTCCTTTGTATATCTATATCAGCATGTTCGTTTTTTATTTTTTTTAAAGATGTCATTTTGTGTCTTGCGCACAGCCATAGTAGTTTGTTTGCGGGTACCAGGTATCGAACCCAAGAAGTGATCAATAAAAAATGTCTCCCTCTGAAATTCCCATTAAATATCAGTACACCAATCAAGGGAATGGGAATTAAAGTCTATTTCCCATATAATAACCCTCCAGCCAACTCCCACGCTAAACTCTCATTCCCCATCCTTCACGTTGCCAAACACGCTGCAAGAAGTTGTAACAGAGCTGCTCATGAAGTAGCAGCGTTGGGTTGTCGTGTAGCTCACGAAGAACGTGTTTTGTGGACTGAGAGCCTGAGAGCTACGCGTCGATTGTAACCTATATGGTAATCGGCGATCTCGCCGTGTATTAATGGAATATCAGCTTACCATGTAAAAAAAACACTATTCTCGAATCCTACTAGCTTCTAGTTTTTCAAGATGTGAACTTGCATAGAAACAACTAAGTAAGCTGTCAATAGGCATCTAAAATAAGTAAAACTTTTTAAAAAATCAGTATCAATATTTACTTCTATATCCAGCATACAACTTTCTATGCTTAAATTCAGCAATAAGGACTCCCAAAATGTGACTGGCACCCCTGGAAATTTGATCAGCACACCCCAAAATGTGTATGGTTTGGGTGTGATGGACACATGTCCGGTACAATGGGGATTGTGCCCCAGCGCCACCCCAAACGACTGTCCCTATCCATTTTTACCCTGTTTTTGCCTTTGGAACGAAATAAACAATGTCAACATTAAATTCGGCTACCAAAATATAGATAATTAAAGTCCGTCATACCACACTAGGCACCAAATAAAAATCTCCACCAACACCAAGTCCAGCCACCAAAATATCACAAAGTCAGACCACATCACAACATCACACAAAATGCATACAAATCATTCATGGCCCTTGTTTTCCTCCCCTCCAGGATGCACTCTTTTTTTCTCGGCAAACTAAGCCTTTTTTATGTTTGTCGTGTATGTGGACATGATCTTTCGCTACTCGGCCCTTTCCTTGAGTTTCCTATCATCTTGCATCTCCTTCAGTTTTTGGCCTTGCACGTCAAGTGGTGCCCCACTTTTCTTGGTTCTCTTCGTGCATTTTTGCTTTGCCAGCCGATGACGATATATATGACCTCCTCCTTCGTGTACCCCGCAAGTGAATCGTGGTGCGAGGAAGATGATGTTGTGTTTTCTTTCTTGTCCATGCTTTCTTTTATCCTAATTGGTCGTTCCGAGTCGGCTCCGTCATTCACTCTCCTTCTAGATCACCCTTCCACCCCCCCCCCCCCCCCCTCCTCCGCTGATCCGTTCAAAGAGAATTGAAGTGTATTCCAATTTTGACATTTTTTAAGCTTGGACCAAAATTGCATCCAATTGAAGGCTTCTTCATCTATGTACATCATCACGCAACTAGATCGATAAAACGTAGATGACAAATATATAAATATTTAATATCATGGCAAACAATAGCAATTTCATGAGCATGCAAAATAGATAGGAGTTTTTAGCATGTTACTTTGTCGGTTCGGTCTTAGACACTCTCATTTCTCAACATATTTTGCTCATGGCTGATAACCACAAGTATAGGTGATCGCGTGTAGCCTTTTCGATAAGTAAGAGTGTCGAACCCAACGAGGAGCTAAAGGTAGGATAAGTATTCTCTCAAGTTTTATCAACCACTGATATAACTCTACGCACACTAAGCGTTTACTTTATCTAGAAAATAATACTAGAGTAACAATACGGGTATGAGAGATAACTTTGCGAGATAATAAATAACAAGAAAGTAAATGTTAATGCTGCAGCAATAAAGTACACTAAGTAACCATAAACTAACAGTACCATGAGTGTGGAAAAGTGGTGGTAATTGTGATGACTTTGTCCAAGATTAATTACCGAATATATCGGGTTCATTGTCTTCGATGCAGTTTTCTATGTGGGACAGGCTAAATATACATGCACTCCACTACTTGGATTACAAGTACTATATGATTCGATTGTTAGAAAGCATCCGCGAATACTAACAATGCATTAAGGTTTCCTCAACCATAGCCTTAAATTTATGGTCCTCTTACTCCCATACGTGTAACTAACCGGTTCGCGCCCTCAGGTTTCTGTCACTCCGGCAGGACTCCCCCCTTCGTTTACAAATACTACTAACCTCGTGATGTTTGATCCATGCGCGCACAAGTATAATGGACACCAAAGGACAATACCATATCAACATACAACTCTAATGAACCAAAGACATTCAACCAAGCAATCAAAAGACAAATAAACTACACAAACATGTCATAAATCATAGATAAATATTATAGCATCAAATAACATGTTTACATAGGACGGTACAGAGGTTTGTGGGAGGATGAACCACTGAATACAAGGAGGAGTTGGTGATGGAGATGGCGGTGAAGACGGCGGAGAGGCAGCGCGGTGGCGCAGGACGGCGGCACGGGGAGCTCCTTCCCCGCCGCCGGCATCATGGGGGAGCGCCGCCCCTTAGCCTCCCTGAAAGGACAAGGATGTCGCCTAGAGGGGGGGTGAATAGGCGATTAAAACTTTTCCGTTTAGTCTTGATAATTGCGGAATAAAACTATGTGTTTAAATTAACAAGCCAACAACCTAAATAAACTAGGCTCACCTATGTGCACCAACAACTTATGCTAAGCAAGACAAGCAACAAGTTGATAGCAATATAGAATACTTCAAGCACGAAGGCTATCACAATGTAAAGTGCATAAGTAAAAAGCTCGGGTATAGAAATAACCGAGGCACGCGAGACGAGGATGTATTCCCGAGTTCCTCCTTGTTAAGGGAGTACGTCTCGTTGGAGAGGTGTGAACCAACACAATGGTTCAACAACCACAAAGGTTTCACCTTCTTCTCCGATGAACCACACCACAAAGGTTTGGTTCACCTTCCACAAAGTGCATAAGATCAACGAGTTTGGGTGGAGGGATTGGGAGATCTTGTAGTTTTGAGCTTGCAACAATGGAGGAGAGAGAGAAAAAACGAGCTACCTCAAGGTAGAAGAAGGGAGGGGTATTTATAGCCCCTCCCACGAAAATAGCCGTTGCAACAGCAACTTAGACCGGAAAATCCGGCCTCTGGGCAAAAATCCGGCCCAAAAATCCGGCCTGATCCAGTGGCTCGCGCTGCTGAGTCCTTAGCCGTTTTTCTGGGCAGACTGGCGGGGCCGTATATTCTGGTCCAAGTTTGGGCCGGAATATCCGGTCTACTGAAAACTGAAAGAAACAGCAAAACGGAAACTGCAATATCTTTTTCATCCGGACTCCGATTTCGATGATCTTGGCCTCGTTGGAATCACAACGAAGAGCTTTACAAGATCATGCAGAGAAATATCATAGTCCATCATGTGAGGAGGAATCCAAATGTAGAAAGGTAAAACCTCTCTATAAAAGATAAACCGGCAAAACCTCCAAAACCGAAAACGTAACAAGTTTTCCATATGAAATCCGTTTTCGGTGAACTAGAGGTTGGTATGGAGATGAACACAAGCTCTAAATTCTCACATGGATAAAAGCCAAATAAGAACCAAGAAAGATGATATGCCAAGTATGCAAAGGTTTGAGCTCTCCACAAAGATGCGATCAAGTTACTCACTTGAGAGCCCCTCTTGACAGTACGCCGTCTATCCTATAACCAGGTCTCCCACTAACACCACGAGACCGGTAAAATAGAAACCCTATCAAGATCATATCTTTGCCTTGAGCATTCCACTTGAGCTCGATGATGACGATCTTGACTCCCTCAAGTTGGGACACCTTTCTTGATTGTGCTTGCTAGCACATGCTTGATGAAGACTTCTCCAAATGCTCCCCCATACCCCATTATGGGAGAGCCTCGCTAAGCTCCGTCTTCATGTAACCACTTGCGCTTCATATTCTTCTCTTGATATAGATGATGGCTTGGAGATAACCATGAGGTTCACTCAATCTTCTTTTCCAAGCCATGCTTGCAATAAGCTCAACTCTTCACATGACCATTCTTCATATAAACCCTTGATGGAACCTTGGTCATCATATAATCTTCTAGAGTCCAACACAGGAACTCAAATCTTCTTTATAGACAAGATCTATAAAGATATCTTAATGCAAACATTAGTCCATAAGGATTGTCATTAATTACCAAAACCACGCATGGGGCAACACATGCCCTTTCAATCCCTCCTTCATGGCTTCTTGGGAGCCCTCCCCCATGGAGATGGGATCCATGGGGGAGGCAAAAACGTGGGTTTATGGAGATGGAGCTTTTGGTAATTCATGACAATCCCTTTTACGAGGGTTTATATAATGAATTAAGCAACCATGCAACACAGAAAGCAAGGATGCAAGAGAACAAAGAACAAAACCATATTCCCTAAACCCTCTAAACTTCTCCCCCATTGGCATCGATTGCCGAAATGGGAGGAAAAATTTAGAAGGCCAATATAGGAAGAGCTCCCCCATAATGTGTGCATTTCTCATAATATGAGTGAAATCAAATGCACATATCCAATGACGAATATATGGAGGGAGATCAAACTATATCGAGGATCCAAAAGTTGCAAAAGAATATCAAAGAGAAAGATACTTCGACGAAAGAAGCAAGCAAACAAAAGGATCCGAAGAAGTGTTCTAAAAATCAAGAGGGAACTCCCCAAGGTTCGTGCTGATGCATGTAAAATGCATACATGAACTTTGCACTTTAATTGCTTATATTCCAATCATATTTGCATCATATAAGGGTTATATCAATGTTTTATAATGATTTTTGGGAATATTCATTTATTCCCTATTTTTATGGAATTAACCCTGCACAGGCAGAAAACCCCGTTTTCTTATTTTAATGTTTCAGGGACCCAAACGTCAACGAAATCACCTGGAAATTTACGGGCGTCAATATTTGGAAGGAAGAAGACCTGTGGGCGAAGGAAGCGAACAAGCGGAGGCCCGAGGCCCAAACGGGGGTGGCCCACGCGGCCAGGTACTGTGGCCGCGTGGGGCCCACCGTTTGGCCCTCGTGGCTCCGTTGCCGTCGATCTTCGCTCCACCGACATCGTCTTGACCTAAAAACGCCTATAAAAAGGTCCCATGACGTTTCGCGAAAAGAGGCGGCGGAGAAACACAGAACCACGAAACAGAGAGACAGAAGGCTGCCGCCGGAGAAGATCGGAGGGGGGAAACGCCGCCGGAATCGCCTCCGGAGGGCTCCACCCCCCTCCGGCGTGTTCATCATCAACATCTACAGCAAGAACTTCTTCACCATCATCACCATGATGAAGGGGGAGTAGTCCACCCCCTGGACTAGGGTTTGTGGTGGTAACTTTTGTATCTCTCCTCTCTCTTGAGCTTCACTAATTAGTACCGTATGAGCTGCAACATGATTACGGTCATCTATGTAATACCTTTGTGGTGAATATTGTGGTGTGAGATGATTTGTTATGCATTTACCGTTGTGTTGGAGCTTTTGTGATTTGTCATACTTTGAAGTATGATGTATGTGGGTACGGGATGGCCGATGTGACACGGCATAGGTATTGAGTGACACAGTACCGCCCAACATCCTTTATCTGGGGGTAAAAAGAAAGAGTATGATGTGGGAGTGAGAGAAACCACGCTAGCCTTACGAGGGGTGACCTAGCAACACAAATGAGTATTTCTTTCAACTATGTGTTTTAGGACATATAGCCGTCATAAAAAGCTACCATTAAAACATGACAATTGTGTGTACTTTATCTATAACATGATGATCACCGTAGATGAGAGAGAGAGAGAGATTAAGTGAACCCATGAACCATGTCCATTGTTCCTATAAGAAACACACACTTGAGCTTGTCCTCTTGCTACATAGAGGATTGGGCTTTCTCTCTTTGAGAGCTTTCACTTGCTACTACCTTTGTCTTGTCCTCTTGCAAAGAAGAGGATTGGGACACTTTTACATCCATCAAACCAACCATCTTGTTCTCTAAACTTGTTTAGTGCATAATCAACTAAAACTTGTGACACTTTAGTTGTAGGGAATAGATAACTTTTCCTTCTTGCTCCTGCGGATCGATACCTTACTTCCACATTGAGAGGTGCTACAGTGATCCCTTGCTCTTGGGGGTTATCAAGTACTTTTCTGGCGCCGTTGCCGGGGAGCGTAGCGCTTAAGTTTCTATTCTTGTGTGCACTAGACTAAGCTTGGGGAGGTTCTTTCTTTTATATCTTGCAATCATCTAAGCTTGGGGAGGTTCTTTGACTTGTTTGATGATACTATGTCTCCCATTTATGATGATGAATATGATATTTTCAGTCCACCCACTATTGAGTATAAAGTTTATTGTGATTATGATGCCTCCTATATATGATGATTACAATGATTATTATGATGTTTTACTCCCACTATTCCTAATGAAACTGTTTATGCTTATGTGGAGAGTAATGATACTTTTATGCATATGGATCATGATAAGAATGTTTCATGTGATAGCTATATTGTTGAGTTTATCAATGATGCTACTGAAAGTTTTTATGAGAGAGGGAGACATGATTTCATATACCACAAAATATTAAGTCTCTCTCTTTTTGTTGAAAATTTTGAAGTTGCACTTGCTTTGCCTTCCTATGCTAGTCACTTTGTGCTTTATTGATTTATTTTCTTACAAGATCCCAATGCATAGGAAGTGGGTTAGACTTAAATGTGTTTGATATTTGCTTCTTGATGCTCTTTTATATTCAACTCTTATTCCTATGGGAGCATCATTAAAACTATCAAGCCTAGCTATATGGCTATAAAGAAAGCGCTTTGCGGGAGGCAACCCGGTTATTTTTTGTGTGATTTTTTTTGTGTCCTCTTGCTGTAACAAGAGACTTTGTGTCTAGTTTAGTTCTGGAGTTTTAATAAAGTGCCAAGTTTTACCCTTTTGGTTTGAAAAGTTGCTTATAGCGTTCGGAGATTTTATTCCTGCACGAATCAGTGCACGGTATGATTTTTAATTCTTATTCTGTAACTCCGAATGAGCTCATATTTGAACTGTAGTTGCAACTTTTCATCCTCTGTATGCATGAATTTTTTCGGAATTTTTCGAGAAAGTTTGGTAGGGTAGAAAAATACGTTTTGCTGCTGCTGTTTTTCTGGACAGATTCTGTCCCATTTTGTTTGATGCATGCTTTGAGCTTTTAAGTTGAATCTTTTTGATCCAATTGAGTTTATGAGTAGGCATACAACATTATACACTTTCTGGACATTCATATGAATTTTTGTTCAAGGATTATATGCAGCAAGAACCTATTTGTTTATCACTATTAATGCACCCCACAGAAAAGATGGGAGAAACGGTGTTTTGAAGTTTTTTCACAGGGATTGGAGGAGATGCACCAAGAGCTATCCAAGGATGGTGAAGACCATAAGCTTGGGGATGTGAAGACAACCCCGCTGGACCTACACACTCTCGGTTTGCACACGTCCAACTTCTGTTTTTCGATCGAAACACTTTATCGCATAAACTTGGAGCGTCGTTTTTTGTTTTTGTTTGAGTCTTGAGAGACCACCACACTATCATTTATATATGAGAGAGCTACTGGAAATATGGGTTGAAATATGTTGGATGCTTTTATAAGATTGGGAAAAGGGATGTTTGAGTTGATTTTTAATGATACATATAGTTGCATGATTCATGAGCTTGTTTATGAGTAATAGTTTGCAAATTCTTTTTGAGCTATCACTTATTCATGTTTTGGTGCTGATTGTTATTTTACTTGGTTTAACATGGATTAGTTAGTTCTATGGACACTCATGCATGCATCTAGATGGTCAACTTTCTCCCTTTTGCTAGCCCAAAAACTCCAACAAGCAAAAACTTGTTTCCAACACCTTCAACCAAAGTTATTCCAGTGAGTCCACCATATCTACCTATTGGCTTTATGCTATTCCGAGTATGTTTAACATGTTGTTTGTGTTATCTTACCTCTGAATGAAAATGTTTATGTTATTGATTGCAATGGAAAAAAGTTGGTTATATAGCTCTCACGAACTTGATGCACAATGTTCTTTTATTTGCATAATAAAACTTGACCCATTGTGATTAAGATTATGATGTTTGTGGCTTGATGAATGTTTTGGGTTGGAAGTTAGCCCATATGTGCTGTCACATGGCAAGCTTTCAACACGCTCTTCATCTCATTTAGTTGATATCATGTGCTTTTGTCTATGGATGCTTATCATGTTGAAATAAATGTGGAAATAGAGTGAGTTTAAATGAGTTTGTGTAAATGGTTAGAGAGACGCCTGGGCCGCTAATCTAAGCCATGCATCATTCATGGTGGAAATTTACTTACATACTATGGTGAACCTTCTGTGATACACCTTGCAATAAAAAACTATTCCAAATGGTAAATAAAAAGGGTGTTGAGATTGTTCATTTTGTTTGTTTGTCTTGTCATTTTGATATGGGCTTGTTCCATATCTTGGGACAAGAGGTACCCCAGTTGACGCTCTTGATGATACTATTATGCTTACAATGATATTTAATTGAACTTGCTTTGTTTCCCAAGTTGAGTAACACATGGTGTAAGTACTTGTATTCAAGGGGCATGAGACATTCAACCCATTCTTTATCAAGCACACTACTCATATTTGCTTTCACTTTAACCTTAATCATTCAAGATGCTATGATAGGGGCAATGAGAGCTTGACACCAATGAATACCTTATTGCAATCATTAACTTAAGTAGAAGAGTTTGGAAGTTGGATGAAACTTATGCATGCTTTACCTCTACTCACATATACATCTTTCCAAAGTGTACACCTATCATATTCAGATTTTCATCTACACTCTATGACCATTGTAGGATGTTCTACTTATCATTATGCATACATGTGTTCCATATTACTTGCTACCATGTTACACTTTGTGAACTATCAATGAACATCCTTGTCTTGAATACTTGATATCACTTCATAAACTATTTGCATATTGCTACTCCTTTGAAGAATGAATCATTTGACTATATGTAGCAATATAATCATCTTTGATATCCATTGTTAAGTATTAAATTGCAAAGTCCATGTTAGTTTTATCATCTTCATACTCGAGGACGAGCATGGATTAAGCTTGGGGATGTTGATGCATGTAAAATGCATACATGAACTTTGCACTTTAATTGCTTATATTCCAATCATATTTGCATCATATAAGGGTTATATCAATGTTTTATAATGATTTTTGGAATATTCATTTATTTCCTATTTTTATGGAATTAACCCTGCACAGGCAGAAAACCCCGTTTTCTTATTTTAATGTTTCAGGGACCCAAACGTCAACGAAATCACCTGGAAATTTACGGGCGTCAATATTTGGAAGGAAGAAGACCTGTGGGCGAAGGAAGCGAACAAGCGGAGGCCCGAGGCCCAAACGGGGGTGGCCCACGCGGCCAGGTACTGTGGCCGCGTGGGGCCCACCGTTTGGCCCTCGTGGCTCCGTTGCGTCGATCTTTGCTCCACCGACTCGTCTTGACCTAAAAACGCCTATAAAAAAGGTCCCATGACGTTTCGCGAAGGAGGCGGCGGAGAAACACAGAACCACGAAACAGAGAGACAGAAGGCTGCCGCCGGAGAAGATCGGAGGGGGGAAACGCCGCCGGAATCGCCTCCGGAGGGCTCCACCCCCCTCCGGCGTGTTCATCATCAACATCTACAGCAAGAACTTCTTCACCATCATCACCATGATGAAGGGGGAGTAGTCCACCCCCTGGACTAGGGTTTGTGGTGGTAACTTTTGTATCTCTCCTCTCTCTTGAGCTTCACTAATTAGTACCGTATGAGCTGCAACATGATTACGGTCATCTATGTAATACCTTTGTGGTGAATATTGTGGTGTGAGATGATTTGTTATGCATTTACCGTTGTGTTGGAGCTTTTGTGATTTGTCATACTTTGAAGTATGATGTATGTGGGTACGGGATGGCCGATGTGACACGGCATAGGTATTGAGTGACACAGTACCGCCCAACATCCTTTATCTGGGGGTAAAAAGAAAGAGTATGATGTGGGAGTGAGAGAAACCACGCTAGCCTTACGAGGGGTGACCTAGCAACACAAATGAGTATTTCTTTCAACTATGTGTTTTAGGACATATAGCCGTCATAAAAAGCTACCATTAAAACATGACAATTGTGTGTACTTTATCTATAACATGATGATCACCGTAGATGAGAGAGAGAGAGGATTAAGTGAACCCATGAACCATGTCCATTGTTCCTATAAGAAACACACACTTGAGCTTGTCCTCTTGCTACATAGAGGATTGGGCTTTCTCTCTTTGAGAGCTTTCACTTGCTACTACCTTTGTCTTGTCCTCTTGCAAAGAAGAGGATTGGGACACTTTTACATCCATCAAACCAACCATCTTGTTCTCTAAACTTGTTTAGTGCATAATCAACTAAAACTTGTGACACTTTAGTTGTAGGGAATAGATAACTTTTCCTTCTTGCTCCTGCGGATCGATACCTTAATTCCACATTGAGAGGTGCTACAGTGATCCCTTGCTCTTGGGGGTTATCACGTGCACAAAGTAGGATTTTCATTTTAATATGTTGTGCACAACATAGAATCCTCACTCCCTCCTAGATAATTTTGAACACAAACAAAAGAGTAGCAAATAGGTCCACAAGCTTATTACGATGCAAAAGCAATACCAAGTGAAAAACAAAGCTTGTGCCTTTTAGAAACCACCAAAGAATCAAAAGCAATAAAAGTGGTCACTAAAAATTGGAATACCAATTAAAGATGTAACTATTCTCATGTGTATAAGTTTCTAAGTAGACACCAATCACGAAGATATAAGTCCACAAATAAACATGTACACACAAAATAGGTACAAAGGTAAAGAACATGATATCCAAGAGGAAGTCATATATATACCAATAAGATCATTGCTTAAAAGCATAGCACAAAGCTCAATTTTATCTTAAAGGATATAGATGAACTTCCAACACACTCATCATAGCATCAAAAATATCCACAAGGGATAGGTGATAAAAGGGATGCTCCGAGAAAGATAACAAGTATCGCAAAGGCAAATGATTTTGAAAAACATCAATATTGCATATGCGAGACATAGAGTAGAAAGTGCTAGATTAACATATTTGGGATTGGTGAATCATAAAATGATTATATATATTCCCCTTGATATGTAATCATCCCGGCTTGCTCACATTTGCAATAAAGTTGTTTTGCAAGAACCAAATGAATTGCAACAAGAGATTCATGCCAAGACAACCTACACAAGGTTGAAAGCTAGAAGTATGCATGAGGTAGATACTTGTTACCGAGATAGCATTGGTGATGTAGAAGATAAGAGTTCACGATCATCCGAGCTTGGCTCCAATAAGCACATGGTGATAACACCTTCCTTGTAAATGAGACAAGCTTCCAATGCATCTCCAAGTACCTAAAACAAATTCAAGTACAACATGGTACCCAAACTCATTGGGTCCAAAGTAGTTAGAGCAACTACAATACATAGGACAAACTCCACATAAATATGTGCATATTGATATGAAATTGAATTTCATGCACATCTTAGCCATTTAGGATTTGATGGAGTTTATCCTATATATTGGATCAACGAAAGTAAGCATGCCATAAGATATATATAGTAAATATGCATGCACAAGACTTTCAAGAACCAAAAGAGATACAATTTGGACAAAACACCAATTAAACCAAGAAAGCACCACAAGTGTGACAAGAAAAAGAATTGTCCAAATTATATCAAAGACCCAAATCAACACATGATTGAAGATACCACTTTGAAAAGATCCAAATGAAAAAGATACCAATTGATGAAAATCATCAAGGAATAAACCAAACCCTCTACACTTTCATGATGGCACAAAGTACCAAGACGAAAATGTTTGTCTTCCAAAGAGACACGTCATCGGGATCAAAACCAATTGAAGACAACTAATGTTCAAAAGCATATAGGATTGCTCCCCCAAGATTTGTGCATTATTTATGATCTTGCATTTGAATACAAATGCACACAAATGGGATCATCACTCTCCATACATATTATTCAAACACTAGTCATGTTCAAGGAAAGCAATAAGATGCAAAACCAATTTAAAGAACGAGTTCTACTCAAAGTAGGATAGCTTCCCAAGAATAGTGCATTATCAAGAAGTATGACTTTTGAATGTCAATGCACAAGAATTGGATCATTGCTTTTCCTAACTCAAGAAAGCACAAAACAAATTTTGAGTAGAGCAACAAGGATCCAAAAGATACAAGGAAGACAAAGAGAGTTAGATCAAAACAAATCCTTGGCAATAAAATAAGGCAATTCAAAGCAAGAGCCAAAGTGAAGATGGTCCACAAATTTCACCACACATATGAGTATCACTTGTCAAGGACAAGGAGTATATAGAGATATTTCTCGGTGGTATATAAAATGATATTGAAGACCAATTTCACAACAAATAAGCATATGGCAAAAGATAAGATTTAAAGGCCAAAGCTTAAAAGATAGATATTCTTGATAGCTTCAAGTATTCACGCGATCATGCAAAGCCACTACAAAGAGTAGCTTGAAGCAATCGATTTCCCAAAAGGATATGCGAACATATTTGGGGAAAACCGTACCAAGAATGTCCATCACAAACAAGATCCAAAAGAGAGATAAAAAAATCATTTTACAAAATGGAACTTGTTTGAGCAACATGCCACATAGGAATAAGATAATAACAAATCAATTCTAGGTGGCAATACCTCACATGTTCACATTTTCTAGGTTTGTAATATGCACATAGCTTATTACTCCCCCATAATGTGATAATCCAATTTTAAAACAAGAGGCAAACAAAACCAACTCGAGAAATTAATGGACATTATAGAATTTGAATTTCTCATGAGCATGACATACCACATAGAGAATAGATAATATTAATATCAACACTAAGTGGTATTCCTCATGTATACACAATTTTAGGATTGTGAAGTGCACGAAGCATATCACTCCCCAAAATAGGATAGTCCATTAATCTCTCAAAAAGAGAGCCAACAAGATAAGATATCAAATAAAAGCAATAAGGCTCAAACAAGTAAATGGTGTGCAAACCAACATACACATACTTGATTACTCAAGATAAGTAAGTAGAGAGCACAACACATACAAAACTAGCAAGGTACAAAACCTAACACATGCAAGGGTGCAAGCAACTTTCAATGTATATATGATTTAAATAAAAGTTACCGCAAGGAGGAACATTGGATATGAGATAGAACAATATAATCCAAATGACTTGGCTTGAGAATATAATTGATGAAGATCCCTTAATTCTTCATGATGTAGCCAAGTCTCCAATGCCCTCCAACAACACCTATTGATCAAGTTTTAGCTTGTTGGTCCCCAACCAAGTTGGGTCCTAAGAGGTTAGTCACAATAGGTTGGCAACCCAAATGGTTCTTTTCTTGACACCACTTTGAGTACCAACATATTTGGCAAACACATTGCCAACCTTATCCTTCCGAAGAGAATAATCATCATTAATAATAATGGGGTTGGATAAGGTACCATTTGTGCATGAAGAAGCAATGACCCTTCTCACGGCATAGGTAGCAACATCTACTTCCTCCTCTCTTCTTAGTTGGAGTCTTGACTTGAGGAGGGGTAGCTTGATTCTTCTTGGGAAGAGGCCGTTCTTCAACTTGAGGAACTTGAGTTTGAACTTGAGGCTTCTTCCCTTGTTGCTTCTCACTAAGAGCCTTCTTCTTCAAAGGGCAAGATCTAACATGGTGCCCTTCAACTTTGCACTTGAAGCAAACAATCTTGGCCGAATCTTTAACTTGTTCTTGGCCCTTGTTCTTCTTGTTGAACTTGGACTTGTTCTTGATATTGGAGTTGAATCCAAGTCCACTCTTGTCATTGGGGCGTCTTTGAACACTCAACATATTGTCAAGTGTAGAATCCCCAACATGACGCTTTTCCAAGTCTTTCTTCAAAGAAGTGACTTGGGCCTTGAGCTCATTTAATTCCTCTACATGGTTAGTATCAACACAAAACTAGAGGAAGTAGAAGCTTCATTGTTAGAGCAACAAGGCATGGAAAGTAATTCATCACAAGATGTAGCAACATTGTGAGTGGATGAATTACTAGGACTAGCACATGGCAATAAAGCATTTTAGTCGAAGTTGTGCCTTTGTCCACATGAGGCTCACAAGATGTTACCTTTGTATAGCCTCATGAGCTAACTTTAGCCTAGCATAGGATGCTAGAAGATCATCATTAGAGCTAGATAGCTTTTCATGACTTTCTTCCAATTTCCTATACTTGCTAGTTAGCAACTCAAGTTGAGCCCTTAGCTCAACATTCTCCTTCAAAATAGATGCTTCACAAGAAGTGGAGTTAGTAGCACAAGCATCATCAATATTAGAAATGGAAGAAGACAACTTGGCAAGCTCATCATTTTTAGATAGTTGAGTTTGGAGTTGATCATGAGACTTGATAAGGAGAGAGTGTTCACTTTCTAAAGCCTTGTGGCTTTGTCAAGTCTCTCTATATCCTCAATTAGTCTAGCATTGCCAACACCAAATTCAACTTTTTCCTTTTTAAGCACTTTATATTTAGCAATAGCATGATCTCTTTCCTTAATGATTTTAGCAATAATAAGATCATTTGATTCATCAAGAGATTCAAGTTTCTCTCAAGAGACACTCGAAGCTCTTGCTCTTCCTCAAGGGCATTCATTAAGGATGCCTTTTCATCGGCATCCTCTCTCTCAATTTGACATTTCTCGAGAAATTGAGTTTCCAAGTCCTCAATGATTTCCCTACTCTTAATAGCATAAACAATGATTTCACTTAGAGGAGGGATAGCTTTGCTACCTTTGGGGAGAGCACCAAATACCATCTCACCCTTCTTTGTTATGGATTCAACATCCATAAGCGCTCCATGAGAATCCCATCCACATCATCACAAGATGTAGAGGGTTCCAAAGGTGGAGAAACCTTTGAATCCTTAGCCATAAGGCAAAAATGAGTAGTGGGCAAAGATGGTGAAGAGATACTTGAAGCACCATTGAGATCCACGTCTTGTTCCAACAAATGTTGGGATTCCTCTACATTGTTAGCCACACAAGAAATAGAGGATATGGAAGTATTGTTTTCATGGCAACAAGACAATGAAGCATATCATCATGAGATTTAGTTAAACAACTATTACATGATATGCAAGGACTAGCAACACTAGCATGTAAACATTTGGAGTGCTAGAAGTGTTTAAGTCCAAAGATAGATCATTGCAATGAGATAGAGATGAAGTATAGTCAATAGAATATTCACCATCAACAAAGCAATTTCTATCACCACTCACCATATCATTACCTTGTGTCAAAACACATGTTGGTGAAGTGGAAGAAGATGTGAACTCATCACGGCCGGAGGTGGAGGGAACAATCATCCTCAATAATTTGGACACTTCATATATCTTGAAGCTTGGTCCAAAGCTCATGAGCGTTCCGAAAAGGCATGATTGATGCAAGAACTACATCGCTCAAAACACATATAAGACATTAGATACAAGAGTATCGAGATAAGAGTTTTCCTCATCCTCCTTTGGAGAAGAAAAACCCATATCTACAATTCTCTTAAATTTGGGTTATATCCCTAAGAAGGTTAAGCATGCGAATTTTCCAAACATCATAATTTGTGCCATCGAATTAAAATGGGATCGTGCACTAATTCTCTAAACGACATCTTTACTCTCTAGGCGGTAAAGCCCAAAAAGAGAGCCCAGGCTCTGATACCAATTGAAAGGACAAGGATGTCGCCTAGAGGGGGGTGAATAGGCGATTAAAACTTTTCCGGTTTAGGCTTGATAATTGCGGAATAAAACTATGTGTTTAAATTAACAAGCCAACAACCTAAATAAACTAGGCTCACCTATGTGCACCAACAACTTATGCTAAGCAAGACAAGCAACAAGGTGATAGCAATATAGAATACTTCAAGCACGAAGGCTATCACAATGTAAAGTGCATAAGTAAAAGCTCGGGTATAGAAATAACCGAGGCACGCGGAGACGAGGATGTATTCCCGAGTTCCTCCTTGTTAAGGGAGTACGTCTCGTTGGAGAGGTGTGAACCAACACAATGGTTCAACAACCACAAAGGTTTCACCTTCTTCTCCGATGAACCGCACCACAAAGGTTTGGTTCACCTTCCACTATCGGAATCCTTCGAGGCGGAAATCCGGAGCCTTTCAACAACGATCCGGGGCACAACCCACAACGGGATTGGGGGCTCCCGAACAGCTACAAGTGACCACACAAGGGTCTCAACCACCACACGGGCGTCTAGGGTCCAAAGACCCAAGAGTAACAAGTTCACAAGCTTTCAACTTCCACGAATCCTCGTGGAGAGCACAAACCGATGCACAAAGCAATGGCAAGAGCACAAGGCTCAAATCCTTCACTCTCAAATCCCACCACAAGCAACTAATGCTTATGGGGGAGAAGAGAGGAAGAACAACGAAGAACACAACAAATAACTCCAAGATCTAAATCCAAAGGTTCCCCTCACTTAGAGGAGAGATGGATTGGTGGAAATGTAGATCTAGATCTTCTCCTTCAATCCTCCAAAGATCAACGAGTTTGGGTGGAGGGATTGGGAGATCTTGTAGTTTTGAGCTTGCAACAATGGAGGAGAGAGAAAAAATGAGCTACCTCAAGGTAGAAGAAGGGGAGGGGTATTTATAGCCCCTCCCACGAAAATAGCCGTTGCAACAGCAACTTAGACCGGAAAATCCGGCCTCTGGCAAAAATCCGGCCCAAAAATCCGGCCTGATCCAGTGGCTCGCGCTGCTGAGTCCTTAGCCGTTTTTCTGGGCAGACTGGGCGGGGCCGTATATTCTGGTCCAAGTTTGGGCCGGAATATCCGGTCTACTGAAAACTGAAAGAAACAGCAAAACGGAAACTGCAATATCTTTTTCATCCGGACTCCGATTTCGATGATCTTGGGCTCGTTGGAATCACAACGAAGAGCTTTACAAGATCATGTAGAGAAACATCATAGTCCATCATGTGAGGAGGAATCCAAATGTAGAAAGGTAAAACCTCTCTATAAAACATGAACCGACAAAACCTCCAAAACCGAAAACGTAACAAGTTTTCCATACGAAATCCATTTTCGGTGAACTAGAGCTTGGTATGGAGATGAACACAAGCTCTAAATTCTCACATGGATAAAAGCCAAATAAAAACCAAGAAAGATGATATGCCAAGTATGCAAAGGTTTGAGCTCTCCACAAAGATGCGATCAAGTTACTCACTTGAGAGCCCCTCTTGATAGTACGCCGTCTATCCTATAACCCGGTCTCCCACTAACACCACGAGACCGGTAAAATAGAAATCCTATCAAGATCATACCTTTGCCATGAGCATTCCACTTGATCTAGATGATGACGATCTTGACTCCCTCAAGTTGGGACACCTTTCTTGATTGTGCTTGCTAGCACATGCTTGATGAAGACTTCTCCAAATGCTCCCCCATACCCCATTATGGGAGAGCCTCGCTAAGCTCCGTCTTCATGTAACCATTTGCGCTTCATATTCTTCTCTTGATATAGATGATGGCTTGGAGATAACCATGAGGTTCACTCAATCTTCTTTTCCAAGCCATGCTTGCAATAAGCTCAACTTTTCACATGACCATTCTTCATATAAACCATTGGATGGAACCTTGGTCATCATATAATCTTCTAGAGTTCAACACATGAACTCCAATCTTCTTTATGGACAAGATCTATAAAGATATCTGAATGCAAACATTAGTCCATAAGGATTGTCATTAATTACCAAAACCACGCATGGGGCAACACATGCCCTTTCACTCCCTCCTTCATGGCTTCTTGGGAGCCCTCCCCCATGGAGATGGGATCCATGGGGGAGGCAAAAACGTGGCTTTTGGTGGCTGCAATTCGTGGGTGGAGGAGTTCTGCACGAGTTAGGTTTCCTCCCTTTATATAACTTCTCGGATTCCCGTCATCCCATTTAGGGTTGCAGTAAATCGGACTTATCTCGGCCGTCCGGACTCGGAATCAGACCAATTTTATGTCTAGAACGTTCGGCGGAAAATTTCCTGCACTTTGTCTTTGGCGAGATTTCCGTTTGACGCCGTCTTCGACCCGTAACGTGACAATCTTTAAAAAGAGTTTTCAGACAGATTTCAGGAAAGTCCCAATTCGACTCCAACAAGGTTTTCTCTTGTATTTTGATAATTCCTACACATCAAAGAGTAAAACAAGAACATTGTGCACTTTTGCAACTATTAATAGGTTAGTCCAAATAAATCATAAACTTAATATAAAAACAAGTGCCAAAGGCATAATATTAACATGAATCAATCAAAAATTATAGATACGTTTTGGACGTATCAATGACACACATGAAACTTGTTGCAGAGCGTTTGGATGGTGCCAAGACGACCCCGACTCGTGGTCGTTCTTCGTCTTGCCAAATCCGGACCACCGGAGCGGCATGGTCGAGGTGCAAGGGTTTGGTCGTCAGTGGGGGAGCGAGGTGGGGCAGTGAAGTGGGGTGAGTGGGAGCGCTGGTCGTTGCTATCCCCACGGACCCTGGCACTGGAAAGAACTTCTAGGGGAGAGCGGTCGTCTCCGTGACGTTGTCAGGTGGGCCTAAGGACGACACCACGTGGACACGCAGTCAGTCCGTTGTCCGGGTGGACGTAAACCTAGGCCAAATTTGCGCCAGAAATGCGTCGAGACACGGCGGACTGAAAACGGACGCACACCAATTTTAAGTCGCCGCGTTGGGCCCTGTTGTCAGTCCGCCTCAATCCAAACTGATACGCGCGGACTCAATGCGGGGCGAGGGTGGCGCTTCGGCGTCGTATTCCCCTTGGGGCCTCGTCTTGGAGGTTTCACCGGCCAGAGGGACCTGTGGATGTTTGGTGGTCAGCGGCGACGATCTTCTCGTCTTCGGCTAGGTGGTGCGTGGCCCTGGGGCCGGCGTGGATGTCGGAGCGACGGCTCCGAGCTCGCCTCCGCTGCGGCGCGTTGAGGTGTGTGGGTGTCGACCTTGCCTGCTTGGGCGGTTTCGTCGTCGACCTGTGTAGAGCGTGGCCCGTGGCCAGCGTGGATGTTGGAGCGGCGGCTCCGGATTTCGCCTCCGGTGTTGCGTTGAGGGCCTCCGCTGTGGCGTTGAGGGGTGTCGGCCTTGGCCGCTTGGGCGGTTAGGCCGTCGACTAAGTGTGGTGCGTGGCCTCGGGGCCGGCGTGGTGTGTTGTGTTGTTTGTATCCGGTTTTTTGCCAGTTTTCCTTATAAACTGGTCAATTCACTTTTTCTATATAATCGAAAAGGCAAGCCTCTTGCCGGGTTTCAAAAAAAATGCGTCGGCTTGAGAGTCATCGTGATATCAAAGGCCCATTGGTGCCCGTGGAGTGGTGATGTTGTCAATCATACTGTATCATTTTCTAGACGGAATTGGGTCTCGGTATTCAATTGCCGGCCATCCTTGCGTCTCTCCCATTTCGTGAGCTACCCCATGTGCGGCGCGTCCATTTTACACTTGCCTTGACAGTCAGATCTCCTTGCCCCACAAGGCACGAACACGATCGGAGCAAATTGACCAACGGACGCAAAGCTCTGCGGCGCCTGAGCTCGACTCCTCCTCCTCCACGTCTGAACAGTCGAGCTATGCACTGACTAGCCGGCCATCGGCACACGCCATCTACAGTTGCAGTCGTACCGTCGTTCGTGCGGCTCGTCGGCTCTTCCTCCTCCGCCACGCCATTGCACACTGCTCTGCAGTGCTACTCCCCCTCTCACTCTCTATCTCTCTCCTCCCCCGACACGAAAAGGACGGGGCCTTCTCCGACACACGCCCCCTCCCTGTCTGTCCCCCACTCCACCACCACCACCTTTTCTTTTCTACCCGTCCCCACGACCTCCAAGAAACTCACTCATCAACTCACTCACACTGCGCGCTCCAAGAACTCACTCCCAAGTCCCCCAAAGGCAGCGCAGCGACGACCGAGCGAGCTGAGCTAAGCTTTATGGCGGCAATGGCGGAGGGGGCGGGGGAGCCGGAGTTGGTGTCCATCCCGGCGACGCCGCGGGGGCTGTCCACGCCGGAGGGGCTGTCCACCCCGCCGGTGAGGAGGGGAGGCGCGGCGACCAGTGGCGCCGGGACGCCGGTGCGGCGGGTGGTGGAGGGGCTGCGCGGCTACCTTGAGGACGTGGGCCACCTCACGCGGCTCAACCCGCAGGACGCCTGGCTCCCCATCACCGAGAGCCGCAGCGGCAACGCGCGCTACGCCGCCTTCCACTCCCTCAACGCCGGCCTCGGCTTCCAGGCGCTCCTCATCCCACTCGCCTTCCCCGCCCTCGGATGGTTCGTGAACGCTCCTGCTCCCCATTCCCCATTCTCACATCCAAAACTCCCTTAATTAATTTCCAAGGACGAATGGTTGTTTGCTTCAGACTTTCAGAGCATGCTGCTGGGCCGGTTACACTGTTCATCGTTCCCCTCTTTTCAACCTTCTTCTACTGGATTTTTAATTTTTTTGCTTTGTTCTAACTTCGTAATCGACCGTGGCTTCCTTAGATTTGTCAGGCTGGTAGAGGAATCCCTAGGTTCTTACAGAAATTTTGAATTTACAGGTCTTAGCTCATACTCCTCGTGAGTGCTATAAATGTGTGTAGCTGCCTGCTCTAATAAAGGCATGAGCAATACTGGCATTGTGGGAGTATGTAATGCTGATACAGTGCACATACTAGTGCCATTCTTCTCTAACATCAATATTAAGCAGTGCAGCTGAACAGAGTTTCAGATTCCTTGGAATATAATAATTGAGCTGCGGAATGTCTCCTAACATATAGTATATATGTCCTAAAAAATCCTAACAATACATTAGATCTAGCCATCTAGGAGTGGTATAGCCTGAAGTAGCAAGCATATTTCTAGTCCTAACATATGGTTTTCTTGTACTGTCAGGAGCTGGGGAATTATATCACTAACTGTTGCTTACTTCTGGCAATTATACACACTCTGGATTCTGGTCAAGCTTCATGAAGCTGTCCCAGGCAGGAGGTACAACAGATATGTGGAGCTTGCACAAGCTGCATTTGGTGAGACAAAGACATGTCCTTAACTATTATGCCAGTCCATAAAAATTCATTATCTATCACAAGCTGGATATCTCTGGCATGTTTGCTGTCAATAGACGTGTGCAATGTATATAATCATTGTACTAAGAAGATCTGTGTCATGTAGCTAAAGAAAGAATCTTTTTTACATTATCCTTTATTGTTCCACTTTGAGCTAGGTGAAGTGTGCAATGATGGGTTAGTTCCATGTTGATGTGCAATCACACTCATGATTTGATCACACCCTGATCATGCCTCGTTGTCGGCTAACATATCACTCTCATGTTACTGTAATGTGCAATGTGGAACTTTCAGATCCACAATTACCCAATGATTCTTCTAGTAACACTATTTCATCTCACAGGTTAAGTAATTAACTAATTATACTCTAGTTATGCCAAACTGAGTAGATGCGATGTGGCTAGATTGACTGGTTATCTGCTACATTGATTGCTAGAAATTCATGTATGACTGAAATTTTAGCCAGAGTTACTGATTTTTATCTGTTTATTATTCATTCAGGAGAAAAACTGGGAGTGTGGCTAGCTCTTTTCCCAACTATTTATCTCTCAGCGGGCACTGCGACTGCATTGATACTTGTTGGAGGGGAGACTATGAAGCTCTTTTACCAAATAGTCTGCGGACCCCTCTGTTTGCCGAGTCCTATTTCGACGGTCGAGTGGTACCTGGTATTCACATCCTTATCAGTGATTCTTTCCCAGCTCCCGAATCTCAACTCCATCGCTGGGGTTTCTCTTATTGGTGGTGCCACGGCGATAATGTATTGTACAATGTCATGGGTTCTCTCTGTCAGCCAGCAACGACCGGCGACAGTCTCGTATGATCCAGTGAAATACACTTCTTTTGGTTCATCCTTCTTCTCTACAATGAATGCTCTTGGAATAATAGCATTTGCATTCAGGGGACACAATCTTGCATTAGAAATACAGGTTAGTAGTACTCAACAACCAGTCCTTTCAGATCTTCAATGCTTCGTACTATGTTGTATCATTTGGTGGCCTTGTTTGCTTGGAATTAATTTGGCATTCATAATTTCCAGGCGACAATGCCGTCGACTTTCAAACACCCTGCACATGTGCCTATGTGGCGCGGAGCCAAAGTGGCATATCTTCTGATTGCAATGTGCATCTTTCCTGTTGCCATTGGAGGTTACTGGGCCTACGGAAACATGGCAAGTACTTCAATCATTTTACTCCTCATTCATCACCCTGTCGTGCTGCATCTAAAAGAATCCCTCTGGTTGTTGTTTCTGATGCCTGCAGATACCACCAGGAGGTATCCTGACCGCCCTCTACGTCTTCCACAGCCACGACATCTCCCGTGGGCTCCTCGCAGCGACATTCCTCCTCGTCGTGTTCAACTGCCTCAGCAGCTTCCAGATATACTCCATGCCGGTCTTCGACAGCTTCGAGGCCTACTACACGGGCCGCACCAACCGGCCCTGCTCAGTCTGGGTCCGGTCGGGGTTCAGGGTATTCTACGGCTTCATCTCGCTCTTCATCGGCATAGCTCTGCCGTTCCTCTCCAGCCTCGCCGGCCTGCTGGGCGGCCTGACGCTGCCGGTGACGTTCGCCTACCCATGCTTCATGTGGATCTGTATCAAGAAGCCTGAGAGGTTCAGCTTCAGCTGGTACCTCAACTGGGGCCTCGCCCTGCTCGGCACCGCCTTCAGCGTGGCCTCCTCTGTGGGTGGTGTCTGGAGCATCGTTAACACTGGAATGAAGCTCAAGTTCTTCAAGCTCAACTAGCATAGCTTACTATATTTTCAGTCTGCAAGTTAGTGATATATATACTTCTTATTGTTGCATGCCTTGGCAAGACCAATGGCATTAAGTGGTGTTGATCTTGTATTAGTTGAGTATGTCTTAGTAAAATGTAAGTATTTCTACTGTGGCATAAGAACAACTTGAGCCGTAGTGGCAACCTGATGAAAGGTCAAATGTAACCGGGCAATTTATGTTAAGAGTATGTCTATGGTAAAAGCGCATGTACTTTTGTTTTTTTCTCCGTTTTGAATTCTTTTGGTCGACTGATATAGATTAAATCCAGCCCCTCTTTGATTCCTCTTTGATGTGTAAGGTTCTACAAATAAAGATATATGAACAAAAAGGGATTGCCGTGAATTGTAGGGTTCTAAAAATAAAGGTATATGTAAAAGGGATTGTCGTGTCATGCGCACTTTGTTTGATCACAACGCGAGAAAAAACAATGTATTTTTCATGAGTTTTATATCACACCATGAGAAAAAACAGTGTATTTTTCATGAGTTCATTTTAATAGGCCAAAGCATATATATTAAAGTCAATCAACCCTTACATGACCGTCCTTAAAAAAAACAAAATTATACATAGGTCCTTGTGGAAATCGACGCGTTCTTCCTCCTGCACTTGCCGGCAGCATGTTGTGAGAAGCCCAATACTGCCCCTCGCGCCTCGCGGAGCCCATTGGCGACAGTGATCCGAGAAACAGGTCGTGGTTCCGGAGAAGAAGTGGTGAGTATGCCCATTGTGGCATAAGAACCATTTGAGCCGTAGTGGCAACCTGATGAAAGGTCAAATATAACTGGGGCAATTTATGTTAACAAATGTCAATAGTAATAGCGCGTGTACTTTCGGCTTTTTCTCCATTTTGAATTATTTTGATCAACCGAGATAGATTAAATTCAGCTCCTCTTTGATTTGTAGGGTTCTAAAAACATGGGTATATGAAAAAAAAAGTGTTACACACTTTGTTTCATCGCACCACGAGAAAAACAATGTATTTTACGATAGTTTTTTCTTTTGGCGCTCACATGACCATCCATCAAACCGAGTCACAAATAGTTGTCGTCCACTCAACCAGACAACGCATTCAAAGACCACTTGCATAACACGAAGATAAAATCAGTCCCCCGTCCTCTTGTACGCCTCCGACGAGACAGACAAAGGGTCAGGGAAACCTTTTTCTTATTTCACGAAATGTCGCCACCACCACCATAGCCCTACCGTCGGTGGACCAAGGCCTAACCCTAAGAGACCTAACTATAGAGTCGTAATACGGATTTGGGTCCCCATCCCCTCCTGTCACCCGAGTGGTAGGCGGAGGAGGACTTAACATCACGACAGGGAGCGGGTGGAACGAGGTCGCCTCCTTCGTGAGAGAATCCTTTTTAAGAGGTTTTAGCGAATTGATTTATTATTAAAATGTAGTGCAAAGAAATAATCATTTTGGATTATATCACATAAATTTACCAATCAGCAAAGAAATAAATCTAGAGTGTTTTAAATTGTTAATTAATGAAACTTGGATTAAACCTGGGTGGTCGATCTATTGTGTGATCGGATCCAACGACTGCTGTTGCTTGCCGTGGCCATCAGCTGGTTCTCCTGTCAACCAGCCAACCAGGAGAGGATGCCAATAACCAGTTCGCCATTCCATCCATCCGCCACCGTAGTCCCCTCCCCCTCAGGCGATCGTCTCTCCTATTCTCAGCCAGCCAGCCGACGCGGAATCCTGCGACGCTGCCGGGCGGCGGACAGCACCGGGCGCTAGCCGGTGGGAAAGGTGCGTTTCAGACAACAACTCGGAACCCTTTGGTTGCCCTAGACCTAGAGCCGTTCTTTCTTGGTGCCGAATCGCCTGGGACGACGAGGCTTTAGCTCGATCTTGACCTCGAGGTAGGCACGTCCGTCAAGCCGGGCGGACGGAGATTGGCAATCTGGCATATGCGCGTCTTCCCCTGGTTCGGCAATTTAGGCCATCCACGTGGGGAATCGACACTTGGATCTCGACAATCCAATTTGATGTTCTCCTCTCTATGCAAATTGAGGAGGTCTCTTCGATGACGAACAGCCAGCTTTCCTGGTTTTGCTTCAGCATGCTAATTTGCCTGCCTGGTAATCAAGATTGTGTAGTTGCCGGTTCCTTGCACCGATCAATTGTCCTGTACTAGTATGTGGGCTTGTAGGACACGCTATGAATATTGGTTTATATGAAAAATTGTCCACCCTTTCTGAAATGCTTAATATATCGGGCTAGTTTTTAGCCATAGGTTTTTACAACTTCCAATCGTAATCTTGTTGCCATTGATATTGACCCTCTTGCCAACTTTGCTTGGATTTCATCATCAGGTCATTAGCAGAGTATTTAGCCTTTGGGTTGCAAGTTTCGATGTTAATCTTGTTGCTATTGACATTGCCCCTCTTACCAATTTGCTTGGATTCCATCATCAGGTCACCAGGAGCTGTCTGAGTTTTAATCTGTATAGAGGCATATGGCTTCTTCTGTATTCAAGGCAATGGCTGAGAAGGCAGGACCCGCCGTTCGT
Organism: Poa pratensis; assembly: GCA_947311845.1. NCBI lineage: Eukaryota > Viridiplantae > Streptophyta > Magnoliopsida > Poales > Poaceae > Poa > Poa pratensis. Next base: position 28,360,062 of record CAMZMU010000010.1, read on the forward strand.
AAGCAGGCCCTGACGCTGACTGATGCGGCAGCATCTAAAGTAAACCACCTGCTTGGCCTCCGACAGCGTACTTATCTTCGCCTAGGCGTGAAGGCACGTGGTTGCAATGGGTTATCCTACACATTGAATTATGCTGGTATGCCTATGTCCACTGTGATATTTTGATGTGGCAAAAATACTCTTGCTTTCTTGGTTTGAAGTTGATTGCGAGACACATGTAAAACTTGGCTATTCCAACATTGACCTGGTTGCAGTTACTGAGATGTTTCCCTTTAATATGTATATTTTTTCGGCAGCCATTCCTAATGCCTATATTGTCGGACCAAAGCACAGAACTGAAAGCTATCCTATGCTACTGTTCTGGTGCATATTTGTTTTTTTTTTTTTGCCTTTTGTACTGCGTTAATTGTAAATAGCTAAGTAGTATTTTTTTCGGATGAAAAGGGAAAGTTCGATGAGCTTGTGGAAGATAAGGGAGTTAAGATACTAATCGAGCCAAAAGCTCTTATGCATGTCATTGGAACCAAAATGGATTTTATTGATGATCCTCTTAGGTACGCACCTTTCTTACATATTGTTACTTGTAGTTCTTTGCATGTATTGCGCAGTAACGGATTGTCTTGCAGATCCGAGTTTGTGTTCATGAATCCAAACTCCAAAGGAGAATGCGGTTGCGGCGAATCATTTATGACAACACCCAACAAAAGCTCTGCATAATCAACCAATTTGTGATGGCAAGTTGGCAACTCATTGAGCGCCTGAACGAGATAGGCAGACACAATCGTGTTTCAGCTTGGTCGTGCTGACTGTTGTTTGGTACACAGTGCAGATATGTTTGTTACCTTTAAGGTCCCTCTGCCGTAAAGGATGCACTCACTTATCTCTGACGATGCACCGTCTGATTGAGCTTATGGTGAGAGCGTAGAAGATTGGCACTCTAGTTGCTTGCTGCGATCATGGGGTGATATTTTTGGTTTTGTGCGTGCACATAAGTAGCGAGCGATTAGCATTTTCTTCTATTTTGCAAAGGGCACGGGCATTGTGATCTGTTACAGCATAACTACACCACTGTATCTGGCTGCTGTTGTAACCCCCAAAAAAGGCTGTTTTCTGCCTAATTTATTAAAATGCAATATTATGTGGTGTGGCATTGTTTTATTACTCGTTTTGAGTACGAAATATGGAAAATCTATGATCCTTGGACCAACCAGAGGATATGCAAATTTGTATTAGCAACTAGCAAAATGCCCGTGCGTTGCTACGGGTTAAGAAAAATCTACTTTTAGTCGATCAACCCGCATAATCAAGCCTCAGTTTGCCATTTCCCTATTCTCTCCGTTATCAGAGCACAAGTGACAACTGAACTGGCAAATTTATCTATCTATACCAACTCCTGAAATTCGAGCCTTCACTTAATGAGATGCTACGGTTTGGCAGTACTCCAAGCTAGACCTGGGCATTTCTCAGTCCGAGCGGGGCTCAGACCTAAAAAAGCCTGATGCAGAAAAATCCAGGCCCGAGCCTGGCCCTGCCCGACCGTCGGAAACCCGACACGAGCACGGCAAAGCCCGACCAGGCCCGACCTGACTATTGGGCCCGATATTCCGGCCCGAGATCGGCCCGATGTGCAAACCCGGCCCAGCCTGAGATTTTTGTGCCGGGTCGCGTCGGGCCGTCCGGGACGGGCTGCCAATGGCCAGGTATACTCCGAGCCTTCGCCTACTCGGATGCCGCTATTAGCTGGCAGCGACTTCGTCTCTTCACCAACTCGGATGCCCCTGTTCCTGGCATTCTAGCGACGACTCCGTTATCACAAGTGGCAATAACTTCAATTCCTAAACAATATAAAAACACATAACGAGAAGCCAATGTGAAACGGTGGTACGAACTGAAAGGCAGGAAAAAAATATTAGTGTTTTATTAAGGAAAATGTATTTGCGTAAAGATGCCTCTTCGCAAAATCTAGTAGTTAGAATAGTATATCTGCAGATCATCACATATGCAATATCCACCTGCAAATTAAGGGAATTAAAGCATCTATTAGCACAAACATTCTTATGGAAAACTTAAGCTGAAAACATATAATTAAAATACTAGCAAATTGCCCGTGCGTTGCAACGGGTTTTAATTAAATCAAAGATCTTATATTTGGAGTAAACTTTGATTTTGGTTCTATAATCGTTTTAGAAGTATATTGGCTTTCTCCTAGATTTCAATTCCCTTGCAGGTCCCATTATTCAACAATCATGCATTGCAACGGGTCTAAACTAAATCAAACATCTTATGTTTGAAGAAATTTTTATTTTGGTTCTATGATCATTTTTCGAAGTAAATTGGCTTTTCCTAGATTCAGTTCTCTTGCATGTCCAATTATACAACAATCCTCACAAAAGACAAAGAAAAATTAATTGCTAAATTACATGTTGAAAATATTATGGTATAACGCATATTCCCAAACCCATTATCTGATCCACAACTAAATGAATCTCAGAGTGAGAAAATATTGGCGCAGCTTGGAGCAACCTCAAACATTTCAAACCGACTTTGTGCTTAAACGAAGGAACATGTAAAAAAAAAGAGGGAAGGAAATTGAAAGTCTAAAGCAAATGTATAGATCCAAAAGGCTTGAAAATTACTACATGGCTGTTACAAGTGTACTGCATTTTCAAGGCTTTCAGAAAAGCATCGCATGAATTCGGTTAATTAAATCCTGCTAGAGATATACTACAGTTCTCATTTAATTCCAACGGTGAGGACGAACAGCTTTTTGAGATGTGTTCAATTTTTTTTTGGATGCTTCTAAGTTCTAATCATTTGGCATGCGTTCCTCCTCTGCTCAACATGAAGAGAGGGGTAAATTAGAACGGAAGATGCATAATATACACTTGAATGCACATACTTACTGGCAAGAACAGAAAACGCAACAGAACAACACAATAATACGGTGAAGCAATTAGTAAGAGGAAGATGAGGATGAAATATGGGCTTCAAAAGCAAAACAAAATCAGAGGAGATGGCTGGGAGGTCGTGAGCATGAAAGGCTGAAAGCCTACTGCGTCCGGTTGGTACTTTGTTTGGTGGATAAGACGAGGCATCGATGTCCCAGTGAGGGAGAGAAAGGAGGAGGCGGCAGCACGGGGACCTCGGGCTTGGGGAGGCGGCGGAGACATGGATGCGCTCCACCCAACTTGAAGCCTCCGGAAAGATCGAGATGAGCATCACGGTACCACAGTCGTCTCCATGTCCATGCGCATCTACACTGGAACCAGCAGCGAGCTCTGCTTCAGATTTGTAGTCCATGAAAGCATGTGCGCCTCCATGGGACTAATCACGGGCCGGCCGGAATTGAGCAGGTTCAGGGCCAGCTGCAGCATCCGCCGAGTCGCGTCGCGCATGAACGATTCCGCCGCCGCCGAGTTGCCGTAGCATGCGGACATAGCCGCCGCCGGTCGCCTGTTAAGCTGTCGTCGAATTATCTGGCTCAGAGAGGGCACCTCCGTGTGCGATTATTCTACATGCGGCATCATATACCTTCTACCGGCAGGATTCCGCGACGGCGGCGGAGGGGCTGCCCTGAGGGAGGCGGCGCCGCGGCGGAGACAGGACACAGGAGGGAGGCGACATTTTTTTTTTGATGGAAGCGATGTCTCCTCGCTCGGGAACGAACAGGTATGTGGAGCGCGGGTTGAGTTGCCGTTCTTTAAGAGGCTAAAACGCAAAATAGCCACGACGTACCACGGACACGGTTACTCGTATTATATAGTAGAGATTCGGAGAAGCAGGAAACGAACCAACCAGAAGACAACCGAATATAGGTGATCCTTGGACCCAAAAATGTATACCAATTGGGACAAGCAGGAAATTAACTGACCAGAAGAGGTACTGCAATAGGAGATCCTTGTACCATTGTTGTACCTGAAGATGTAACCGAAATATGGGAAGTTCTCAGGGGTATTGTGAACCACAATTGCATGAATTGCACTTGAAGAAGATTGCTTCCCACGGTTGATACACTCTAAATCAAAGCTGGAAAACCAGTGCTACCGCAGATACTAGCTTTTTGGTATTTTGAAACAGTGGACATTAGAAGGTATTTTAACTCGTAAGAATGCAAGAAAAGCTTGAAAAAACATGTAGAGTACTGAGGCTTATCCTACCCAATGAAGTTTTTAACTGGGAAGATTGTAAGAACTGCTCAAAAAACATGTACAATTCTGAGGCTTATCAGATCCCATGCAGTCTGAAATGCCGCATGTGAAGAATCTAGGCTAATAGAATTAGAAGCTTTGCTACAGCGCATAAAATCTAATGTTATTGACACGAGATCTTGCCAGCAGGAGATTCCTCAAAGAAGAGAAGAAAAAAACTCCTCAGTAGAGATTCATGAACAGCTTTCCATTGCAATCAGTGTATGGGTTACAGAACATCCGGGTACAAACATAAGACCTGAATGTCTCAGCAACAGTCAGACAGCGCCAGCTGCATCTGTTCCAGTAACATGTGCCTATCTTCATACCAAGAATTCAACCAATTCTAGCCCATTAACTAGCCCATTAACCTTCAGGCCGAGACATTTTATGTTCCATGTCTACCAACAGGCTGGTTATCATCATGGCCCTTGCTGTGCTTTGGTGCATCATGAGAGTTCTGGGACTTGCTCGAAACCATCATTTCTCTTGGTCGGAGAAGGCTCTTCTTTAACGTCCACCGGAACCTCAGCCTCTTTAGCTGTCTCTGGCACATTCTGCTCCCCATGGTCCCCATTCTCCGCAACATCATCAGCATTTTGGCGGTGATCCTCTTGATGCATACTACCATGGTTACTCTCCTTGATCTTCTCATCCTCAACAGCCAATTCTACACCATGTCTAATTCACTCTCAAGTAGATCGTCGTCATCCATCACATCAACCTTCCTAGCAACATCACCTTTCATTCTTCTTCGCTTCTCCAAAGCTGCCTTGACCTTATCCTTGTCAATTTTATTCATGGCATCCATCATGGAGGATGAGACACTGGGAACCTCACTATTGAGATTGCCATCCCTGGTTTCACATGGACTAGCATTCGACGGAAGAGGCTTCTGCTCTTCCATTGGAATATCACACTTGTCACTGGATCTGGAACTTCCTGGCAAGGACTTTGCGTCATCATGCATACCGTCCTTTGTACCAGTATCAACTCCACCTCCACTCTGACTGCTTGTTTTGTCATTCCATGGTCACCATTGACATTATGCAGACTGTTCTGGCTACTGGTTTGATTGTTTGGATTTGAGTCCTCAGCACCATTGTGAATTGGAACACCTGTGAGGTAGGATGATTAGAATCTGACTGTTTGGATGCTTGATCATGCCCAAGAACAGGAGGTTCCTCAGACTTCACTTGAGCTTTTACAGAGATTCCTTGATTAGGCACACTAGCCGAGCTCCCTTCAGCTTCATTCCCATGTGTTGGTTGTGACTGCACTACACGGTTTTGCTCATACAGCTCTAACATTTGATTGCTAACCTCTGCAATCAAGAGATAAAAGAAATGCATTTATATCAGATGTAAATTTACCTTGCCATGTCATCAAAGCTCAACTATAAAGTAACTGCTAGAAGAAGAATCAAAAGCTAATGAACAAGAACACTATCCAGCACCATAAGAACAGATCAGGTTCTACAAGAGTAATAAGACCAAACGCTTTCTGGACCGACCAAATTTAAGTAACTGGCTGGGCACTATACACTTTACGGTGCTCGTAGGGCATGGACAGTAGTTTGAAAAGGTAACCTTTTCTTAGGCATCAACTTGATGATTAACAAACATGTTTTACAGTGGGCTATCTCATAGTGTTATCTCTAACAACTAATGTTTGCATGCATATAAAATAATGGGGTAACAAAAATTTAGTTACGGAACGCGACTAAGAGATGACATCCAGTACAATGCGGAAAAACGTCAATGGAAAAAACGTTGTATCTCAAGTGCTAAGAGATAGTTTCTTAGTTGAGAAAAGGCTAACCCCTTTTTTCCACTTCTCTCTTCATAGTCAGCAACTATCCTACATGGCATCATTAAGAAAAGGCAGACATCACTGAAAACCACTAATGGGCGGGATTGCATGATCCCTTCTCAAAAAATAATTTGCACTCATCCAAAAATAAATAAATAAATTACTTTGTTTCAAATTTCAAGTTTCGTGAAATCGGGACTGATATGTAAGCTGTGTAAACAAACAAACAAACAAACAAACAAACAAACAAACAAACAGACTGTGTACACATGCTATTCTGGCTTATCAGTTTTGTTCTTTCCACCCAGACTACAAATCAACAAAAAAGAAACCAAAACTTGACAGTACATGACTCAATCTAATATCTACACACATGAACTTTTTTCCAGATTTTTTTCTTGAATTTTTTAACTCGTTTTGATTCTTTTTTTAAGATGATATGTTCTCGACTCCCAAGAGCTGAAAATACTTGTTCCCTTATGATCTTTATTCCCTGGCATACTATTTGGCAGGTGCAGAGGAGATCAAGAGTCTGGCCAGTTGTGTGAACCGTTGTCCGATTTTATGAGATCAAAAGCAGAAAAAAACTACGAGCAAGGAGTGGATCGAACCCCTAAGCTCAACCCACCTACAAGCTCCTACCAAATGGGCTGACTTCCTGTTGTGAAGTATAGATGGATTACAATCCATATTATATGCATCCTGGTATCTATGGGATTTGAGGTCAATTTTTTCAAACTAACTTGAACATCAATTGAATATTTTTTATCCGCATTGTACCAGCTGAGCCGGTAGACCAACAGGCGAACCAGTCGCTCAACAGACCAACAGGCGAACCAGTTGCTCAATAGAACACTCACCAGTCTGTTTTTCTAAATATGATTCTGTGAGAAATAAGTCGCATGAAAAACAATCAGAGCTCAAACGTGTGATAGTAACATAATTCATCAAACTATGTACAGCAAGTCAGCAACAAAGCACCGTATATATTTGAACTTCGGTTTACACCCCACCAAATGGCAGCACCCACAGGCCACAGCTACAGTGAAGCAACACACATACAAAGGGTCATTTAGCAGTAGAGTTTTGTACAAGAACAGTTCCTACAAAAAGAATCAGTTTCACAATATGAAATATTCAAACACATGTCCAAGTGATATAACATAATTCTTTAGTTAACTGTTCCTTCAAAACCCAAATACTATAGGAACACGTATGAAGTTGAGGTCCATAATGGTAACAATAGTGGTCATTATTCAAAAGGAGAGCTCAAACTGTATATAAGACACGAATCAAACAAAGCAGCAGGAAATATGAATTACTGACTTTGCCATCCAGGAACCAACCTTCCAGTTGTCTTGGTGTCACATCGAATTCCTGATACCAAGCCTTCTCACCATCATCTGGAAGAAACTTCACTTTGAGAAACTTACCAGCCAAAAAGAGAGCACCTGCTGCAATATGATGAGGCTTGAATTGCAGGCAAAGCGAAGTACGCAGCCTGTACGGTGCAAAATATTTTAGCGTGTAGTAGAGATACAAACTGAGTACTGGTGCAGAGAACAAGGGTAGCATTAGCATACCCATCGTTGACAAAATTCCAGGCAACCTGAGTAAGCGCATTCTGAGTAATCTTGAATTTCTTTATTGTTGCAATCAGGGGCTTGTAAGGATGGTGCACATTAAGGTCAAAACCAAGTGTTGCAAGTACAACCCGCTCTCCAAGTAAAATAAGTTCTTTTTGCCGATCATATACTTCCTGCATAAGAGTGGTAGACAATTTGTGCAAGCATTATTCCCAGAGGAAACCACATTGCTGTAAATATGAACTGGTGCAGAGAAGATCTACATAGACAGGCAATAAATATAGTGGAACCTACACAAGCATGCGGCAAATAAAGTGGAACCTACACAAGGCCATAGATTTGACAATCAAAACAAGAACAAATGTAATTTCAGCAGCACTGTAAGCCTCCAAGTTTATACAGCCGCTGTAGATTGTTTGAGCAAGCACAAACTGAAATCGGAAGCATGCAATGGCAACTATTTCATGGCCACTCATTTTGTTATTTTGTGCAGGAAAGGTTCATCATTAAAAATCAACATTTGTAGCATGCACGACCTGTTCAATGGAGAGAATGAGAGCTCTACCATTGAGCTAGACGATTCCTCCGATGATACCAGCCGACGCTTTGTGCGGCGTATCCAGGAGGCTGAGGTTAGGGAGACTTTGAAGAGGATGAAAGGAGGCAAGGCAATGGGCCCTGATGGTATCCCCATCGAGGTGTGGAGAGGCCTTGGAGACATAGCGATAGTATGGCTAACTAAACTTTTCAACCTCATTTTTCGGTCAAACAAGATGCCCGAAGAATGGAGGCGGAGTACATTAGTGCCAATCTTCAAGAACAAGGGGGATGTTCAAAGTTGCACTAATTACCGTGGAATCAAGTTGATGAGTCATACAATGAAGCTATGGGAGGGAGTCATTGAGCACCGTTTAAGAAGATTGATAAGCGTGACCAAAAATCAATTTGGTTTCATGCCTGGGAGGTCTACCATGGAAGCCATCTTCTTGGTACGACAACTTATGGAGAGATACAGGGAGAAGAAGAAGGATCTTCATATGGTGTTCATTGACTTGGAGAAGGCGTATGATAAGATACCACGGAATGTCATGTGGTGGGCCTTGGAGAAACACAAAGTCCCAACAAAGTACATTACCCTCATTAAGGATATGTATGATAATGTTGTGACAAGTGTTCTAACAAGTGATGGCGACACCGATGACTTTCCAATTAAAATAGGACTGCACCAGGGGTCAGCTTTGAGCCCTTATCTCTTTACTTTGGTGATGGATGAGGTCACAGGGGATATACAAGGAGATATCCCATGGTGTATGCTCTTTGCGGATGATGTGGTGCTAATTGACGATAGTCGGGCGGGGGTTAATAGAAAGTTAGAGCTGTGGAGGCAGACTCTAGAATCGAAAGGTTTTAGGCTTAGTAGAACCAAAACTGAGTACATGAGATGCAGTTTCAGTACTACTAGGCACGAGGAGGAAGAGGTTAGGCTTGATGGACAGGTGGTACCTGAGAAAAACACCTTCCGATATTTGGGGTCTATGCTCCAGAAGGATGGTGATATCGATGAAGATGTGAGTCATCGAATCAAAGCTGGTTGGATGAAGTGGCGCCAAGCTTCTGGCGTCCTCTGTGATAGGAAAGTGCCACAAACGCTAAAAGGCAAGTTCTATAGGACGGCGATTCGACCTGCGATGTTGTATGGCGCAGAATGTTGGCCGACCAAGAGACGACATATCCAACAGTTAGGTGTAGCGGAGATGCGCATGTTGAGATGGATATGTGGCCACACAAGAAAGGACCGGGTTAGGAATGATGATATACGTGAGAGAGTGGGGGTAGCACCAATTGAAGAGAAGATTGTCCAACACCGTCTAAGATGGTTTGGTCATATAGAACGTAGGCCTCCGGAAGCGCCATTGCATACCGGACGGATAAAGCGGGATGAGAATGTTAAGAGGGGTCGTGGTAGGCCAAACTTGACATGGGAGGAGTCTGTTAAGAGAGATCTGAAGGATTGGAATATCACCAAAGAATTAGCCATGGATAGGGCTGCGTGGAAGTTAGCTATCCATGTGCCAGAACCATGACCTGGTTTCGAGATCTTATGGGTTTCAACTCTAGCCTACCCCAACTTGTTTGGGAAAAAAGGCTTTGTTGTTGTTGTTGTTGTAGCATGCACGCATCTAAAGTAAGAAAAGACAGGGCAAAAATGGATCTCAAAGACATGTATCATCCACAAGCTGAGAAGTACATGTGCATCAGCAATTAAGATTCAATCGTAATCAGCATAATAACTTTCAGTCTACAAAGCATCTACCAAACTATATTTTGTTTGCAGGAATGTTGAGTCATGGGATATTAGGATTTATATCCCTGTATGATCTAGGATTCTCTAATTTAGCTGATGCAAGAAAATTGTCCCTTCCATTGGCCTTAATCAAGTAATATAGCTCCATGATGAGTGCAACCAATGTATATAAAGTAATGTTGCTCTATGATAGTCCAAAAACAAGGAAAGAACCAAACATTAACTGGGTGCTCATTGTAAAATATATAGCTAGTAAACTTCAGCAGATAATGATGCGGTAAAAAAATCAAAATAAATGATAAGTTCAGGAGAAAAGGTTAGGTTTCTGATACAAATGATAATAAAACACACATCCATCCTACCAATTGTACTGTTTCTGAAGTCATTTTCCGTTACCGTGTCAGAAATAGGATTATAGGATAAAATCAGGCCAAGCACCCATCTTGTGTAGAGGGGAAAAGGTACACAAAAGAGCAATCACGAAGCAAAAGATAATTCAATTGGATAAATTACCCTCTGCTTTATTTTCTGACCAGCAGCAGGATCCTTTTTATGAATAAGCTCATAAGAAACCATGATTACGTCCTTCAAAGGCCTAGGTGTTTCTTCAACTTTTCCAGCCAAGAACATGCAAACAGTAGCGATTATCTGCATGGATATTAGATTCAGAATTCAGGTGCTGATTCATCATAAAAGATAAGGATGGCTGCATAACACAATAGAGCATACCAAGGTTCTGTCAACACATAAAAGAAGAAAATTGTACAGTTACCATTTCTGGCGCAGAAAAGAACACGAGAAACAATATTCAATTATATATTTCATTTGTTTTGAGCTGTAACTCACTGAGTATGATAACCACACTGCTAATTTGAAGCAAATGATACAATGAAATAGTGTTATCTCAAATGCTTTTGTGTGTATTAGAAAAAGAGTATCAGGCCTACTTGAACCAATATGCTACATCAACTGTGATGAGAGTTTGGGAGTTGTGACAGCCAAGGCATCCATGATAAACCCCTGAAGCGATCAAATGGGCTGTCCACTTGTGAACTGCTTTTGAAACGTAACAAGGTCTCGACTCTTCTAAATAAAAAATCACTACCCCGGACCAGTAGGATGTACATCTTTGTCACTTCGTCTCATATAACAATTTTGTATAACCACTCCCTCCAGTTCACAAGAAATAGCAGATCGTTTTGACATCTAAACAGTTCTCTAGCTCCACCACTAACTTTTATTGGATAGATGTAAGCATAATAAAATCAATTCTGGAAGCACTTTTAGGGACAAATTAAACATACAATTTTCATGTGTCCAATCCAAATATTCAAATCATTATCAATAGGCAATCTTTGTAATGCTTGACAGCACATCAACCCAATTGACTTGTTTCTGTGATGTGGAGGAAGTACAGAGTATTAGTTACTAATGACTCGGTGAGAACAATCACCAAACTGACCCACCATGGCGATAGAAACTATTTGTTATTTTTGTTCAAACTGAACTATGGAGCAAAACGTAAAATATCATTATCACAAATAAAGTATCTACATGTTACACAAAATTAGAAGCTGCACCTCAACCAAAATATAAAACTTAACTATCATTGACTAACACTTACTCGTCTGCCATTTTTTGCATGAGATTGACGAAGGTAAAAACGGTGACAGAAGACAATAGATGTAGCAATTGTCACTTGAGGCCTACATAAAAAAAACTCTCAGCATAAGTTATAATTCCAACTAGCGTCATGGCATTATCTTCATGTGTCCTAACAACTACACATACAAGGACGAGCAATTTTATCATGATTGCAACTATTTAAGACGTGATGCAGCAGGCAAGCCTTCAAGGGCCAAAATCAATCCATGTATCCTAGGCTTCTAGCAACTAAACATACAAGGGCCAACAGTTTTATCATGATTGCAACTAATTGAGATTTGATGCAGCACGCAAGCCTACAAGGGCCAAAATCAATTCATGTATAGTAACAACTAAACATACAATGACCAACAATTTTATCATGACTGCAACTACTTAAGATGTGGTGCAGCACGCAAAGCCTTCGAGGGCCAAAATCAACAATGCTACACAAATGTATTGCCCAGAACCATTCTAAATGCCAGACACCATCATGCAGGCCAAATGTAAGTATAAACAGGTCTTTAAAAGAATAATTCTCCTGCCCAACAATTCATTCAGAAAAAAATGCATGTCATGAGAATGCTCCATAAAGGGGTAAAATATTAACTTAACATAACAAACAATTGAATATCTCATGACCAAATATATGTTGGCATGAAATAAAATAAAATAAAATATCAGAAAAAACAATTACAATGCCAGTTATAAACACACAGTTTGAATTAAATACTAGCAACGGCATTTTTTAGAGATTCTAAAAAAACTCAAGGGACAGCCAGCGAGCAGCTACAACAATAAATGAATTCAAAGAACTACGCATGATATCTTACACTTTAAGACGGATCCCCAAATCTTGCAGATAAGTACAATACGACTTTCGAAGGTAAGACTCTTTCTTTAAATCAATGCCATCCTTCCTGGATGGAGAATTCTCTTCTATTTCCTTTCTACTGAAATACCATGAAGCACCAAGTTTACCAGCTTCCTCATTTCCACTCTTGGTAATTCTGTAAGGGCTATTTTCCACAATTCCATGATGTGACGAATCACTTGGGAGCATAGCCATGCAATCTCCCAACTATATTCCCCACAAAATGATGAAGTAGTACGTTTTTATCCGTCAAGAAATTCCAAAGCACAAGCTGTACGGAAAAGGTATTATGAGTTTTAAGACAATCACTCAGAAAAAAGATATGGAATGAGATGATATAAGCACTGATTATGACACAATGAAAAGGATATTCCAGTTGCCAAGATAAATATTGAAGATCCAGCATAATTGACAGATAGCAGGGGGCTGCAATAGAAAGTCGGTACGCTCAATAATAGGGAACGAATTGTACATCTGGTGGTACATGATGTACAAAATGTATACAGGGAACAGATGCACTCGATGGTAATCCAACAGGCTATGGCAATTAACATTTCAGAAACCAAGCAGTTTTGAAGTTTCTGCAAGTTGTAGACTATTACATGCATAACATAATGAGTACCCCAAGATGCAAATCCCATTATAAGGAGAAAAAATATTTAAAAATTACAACCTAAAGGGTGTAGGTGTGGCCAATATCCAGGATAAAGTTGATGCTGTATCTACAGGTCAATAAGGACAACCCGGAATTAACTATATTAACCTAGACTAGTCCACGAGCTGGTGAACCCGTGTGTGACCAATTTACAAACAGATAACCATTACCCCTCAAATTTATTGCTTCCTCTACGACTCCCTGTTTGGCTACATTCTTTCCTGCCAAACCCATTTGCACAAACTAAGATCCAAAGATCTTTCGAAGCCCTGAACTTTACTGGTCAACAGAATCACACAGACCATGTGTTCGTGGACAGGTAAACAATCTTTGCACAATTTACATGCCAATGACCATTGGCCTATCTTCTATCGTGGAATAAAAAACACAATGTGTATGTTGTTCTTTCAGCCAAACCCACGCACGCAATCCTTGAAACAGATCTAAACCCCTCAAAACCGTGATCGAACCTATCATATCCACTAAAAACATTGACCTTGAACCTAATACACCAACGAAAAACTGAAGCCGATACCACCACACCTCGCAAGATCGCAATTTGAACACATGCGCGGTAGCAAGAACCATCGTGAAATCAGCGGGCCCTAGGGTTGCGAAATTACAACTCCACGTCCCATTGATCGATCTTTCACCTCCGCATTTGGCAACTCAGAAGGCTACTCCGGGCACGGAAAGGCCCAAGAAAGACCTAAGGTAAGATGAACGTGGATCGACGCGAAATGAATGAACTGACCTCGTCTGCCTTCACGCGCCTTCAGCCGAGGACGACGCTGACGAAGCGGGAGCGGCTCACAAGGTGGATGGCGCCGAGGCGCCGGGGCGCCGCGGCCTCCGGGCGCTACCGCCAAGCTCGCCGGGATGCTCGCGCTCGCTGCGTGCGGCCGCCGCCTCTCCTCGTCCTCGCAGGGGCTAGAAGGAAGGAAGAGAGCGGAGGAGGCGTCGGGACCGTGGAGGGGATAAAACCAGAGTAACAGAACCCTAGAGCGGTGCGGTCTTTTTCTCTCCAGGTTTAGGATTTTTTTTTCCTTTTTCTTTCTGTTGAATGGAAGGATCACTGGTACTAGTAATGTGCTGACCTGGATCTATCACGCTCTATACGACATGTATAATACTACTTCCTCCGTTTATACTTTTACAAAACCTTTCAGCTTTCTTCAAAAAATACATGTATCTAAACGTATTTAATGTGTAGTCTAACTCATTTTAATCTGTATCTAGTCATATGGACATATCTAAAATGTCTTACAGAAGTGAACAAAGAGAGCACTAATCTCACAATAAAAACATGATGTATCCTTTCATGGAACTCTTAAGATATCACCATCATACGCGTATGTAGGGAGAAAATTGCATATGTTGCCTGACATATGTTATGTTCGTGTACTTATCTCTCCAAATTGGAACATTTTTAACACTTGATTACTTATGAGAGATAGATTAACGTTTGTTGATTTATTTTATTTTTATCCAAGTAACATGATAAGAAATCTTAATATACTAAGGAAATATTCTACCTCTTCATTGGATGACTAGTGCAGTTTCAAATATTTGTACGTCATGAAATGGAAATACTCCAAATAATACGACTAGACCTCACTAATAAAACAACGGTTTACATAATATTGCAATAACATCATGTATGATATGGTACATCCATATATATCACCACATCAAACTCACCAATGTGATAAAGTCCTTTTAATCATGTGATTAGAGCTAGAGCGAGAGCCTACAAGTCGAGGTGAATTCCCTCAGTTCTTGAAAGTAAGGCATAATTTGTTTAAGTCAAACAATTAAAATTTGATGAAACTTATAGAAAAAGATAAAAAATATAATATTATTTAATATCTAATGAAAATATAGTTTATGGTGTATCTAAGGGCATTGATTAATTAACTTTTTAAAAATTGGTCAGACTTTACATTTGTTTGTTTTAAAATATTTAGACCTTACTTTTAAAATGGAGGAGTAAGATATTTCTACCTCAACTCCATGAGTGACTTGCTAACTCAATCAGATACCCGTTTATGTGCTCAAATATGAAACCCAAGATCTCAAGATGCATACAAGACAAAACAAAATTTGGAGTCAAGACGAGTGGAATCAAGCCCCAGTAAGAATTGTGAAGGAAGAAGACTTAGAACGATGAAGTGCCTGGGGCCTTTCCACATAACCGTTTAGTGTGTGAGACACCGCACTTGGGAAAATCGACCCGAAAGCTGCCAATCACGTGACAGGAATGAGTCTCACCGGACTGAAGATGACGTCTCCTAAATAGTCACACCACGGCATATTTATCAAGATCTAAATGATACTCCCTTCGTCCCTAAATATAAAAAGTCATGGCGGTTTAATACATAACTTTTTACATTTAGAGACGGAGGTAGTATTAACTTGAAAAATAATGGTTAAAATGATCGCGTATAATGATAAAAGAAAAAAATTGAGGGAGTACTAACTTAAAAAATAATGGTTAAAATGATCGCGGTTATAATGATAAAAGAAAATCGAGAACTTGCCTGTGGCAAGATGGTTAGGAGGGTGGTTGTATCCCCAGCCCACCAGAGTTCAAATCCTGGATTTGACATTGGTGTTTCTCATTTAGGCGGAATATTTTTCAGTGGGAGGCGACGTTCCCGTCGACAGCAAGGCGCATGTGGTGACTTCGTCAATCTCAAGACCAGACCGCCGGCTCAGTCTTTCGGAGGTGCTCATAGGCAGGGCCGTCTTTGGCCCAGTGCGAGAAGTGCGACGGCCCGGGGCCCGTCAAAAAGGGGGCCCAAATTTAATATATAGTGTGTATATATTTCAGAGTAGAGTAGAAAAAAAATCAGCCCATCTAGGCCTGAGCGGCCCAGCAAAGCAGCGAAGCAGCCCTGTGCTTCGTTTCCAACGCGGCCGGCTGCCGCACGCCCGCACGTCCGCTCGTTTCCAGCGCGTCCGCTTCGTTTCCTGCGCTGCCGCTTCGTTTTCTCACTCGCCTAATCGCCTTCCTCTGGATCGAATCAGAAGGGATGAAGGGAAAGAACAGAGACGCAGGTCACGCAGCGAGCCAGCGACGCAGCCAGGGCCTGGACGGCTGGACGCAGCAGCACGCCAGCGCCAGCTGACCAGCGCACCACGCTCACTCGCCTTCGGCAATCGGAAGGTAATTTCTGGACGAATTTTTCTCGGTAGTCTCAAACTCTCATCTAAAAACCTCAATTTCTTATTTGGTATTTGTGTTTTTCACTTGCAGCGTAATCATGTTACCTAAAAATATGTTGGATAGCATTGATCTTGACACTCTCATTGATGATTTTGTGTCAAAAAATGCACGAAAGTCTCGTTTCTCATGATTACCAGAGGTTAGCATGCAATTTAATATGTTTTTTTTTGTTGTAACCTCTATGATACTTGGTTTGGAACAAATGCAAGAAAAAAAAAATCAGTTTTATGACTTTATAGCAATTATATCTACTCATGTATCGAATAAGATTTTTTCTCTGTTGGGCCCATTGATAAAGTTCGCACCGGGGCCTTCGAAATCATAGAGCCGGCCCTGCTCATAGGGGTAGGGTGTGCGTGTGTGCGTTCATAGGGGTGAGTGTGTGCACGTGTATGTGAGCGTCTACGTTGTACTGTGTTTCGCAAAAAAAAAAAATGATAAAAGAAAATCACATCGACAGTTGATGGTTATCTGGACTGATACAAAATTTTGATCAAAACCCAGCTTCTTCGCGGCGGACGGCATCCGACTCCGACCCGGCTCCGGCACCAACTCAACCTAGACCCTCCGGAAGGCAGGGAGCGAAACCACATGCCCAAGCCTCTCGCGAAGAATTCCCCGCCCCCAGCGAGACGCACGATTCCTCCGCCGCCCGCGCGACATATCAGGTTATACTCGTTTCTTCCTCGTGCGTTGTTTCTCGCTTCGTGGATTAGCCTGCCAGGAGAGTTTTAGCGACTTAATTTGGTCCCGCTTTGCCTGCTTGGGGGCATACAGTTACGGGTTTGGATCTACTAATTTAACTCATTGTTAGATCCGGGAGTAAGTTTGTGCGCACTAGGGTCGCGTTCCGTTTGATAGGATTTCGTGCGTACGTGAAATTGCGAACTCAAGTTATTTGTTCATGTGGCTGAGTGAGGTTATGGAGTTCTGTTCGTGCGCTTCATTGAGTTGAGGGATTTGGTCAAGAAATGTCACTTCAAATGATGCCCTTCCATTTGTTGTATTCTGATTTTTACTCTTTTTCTTGTTCAAATTCAGTCAAGGGAGCTCTGTTGACACACCTATTAGATGTTGCCTTTCTGTTCCTTGCTCTTTGTACTTGACACCGTCCTAATTTGTGCAGAATCGATGGAATTGGAGGATCTAGTGGCCAGTGGCGGCCACAACTTCTTGTGAGCCAGAGGACAAAGGAAAGCGGCACAAGGAGGAACAGAAGCGGGAGGAGGAGGAACAAGCAGAGATCGAAGCCGCAAATGAGAAGTGGCGCAACCTTATGCGTTCACGAATGGAATTCCTGAGGAAGATGGGCCAGCCTATCAAACTCGTGCCACTGCGCCGTCATGATGTACGTCACTTGCTCAACCGCAAGAGTAACTGTGATGAAATCAACTGGGGAAATGAGTAAGTACTATCCTTAAGTATTATGTTGAATATGGAAATGGCATTTCTGTTATGTCGAGATCCAGAGTAAACCATCGATGGTATATGTTTGTGAGGTTTTCCTCTCCATTGTCATCCTTTATCAGGGCGCTGTGTGAATAATTTGGTTACTTGCAATTTGATGTTGCAGGATTTATTTTTGATACGACCTGTTTAGATCTTTTCTTAGCTTAGCTGATTAAGTATGGCTAAGTGTAATTTTCCCAATAAAATGTTCTAGGCCTGTTGATAAGAAGATTTTGCTTGAGAAAGTAAACGCCCTCTGGAATGCTGCTATGGAATATCGGAAAGTTCAAAACATGGTGATGAATTACTTTCTTCATTTATATTCTATCATTTACATTGTTTATAGTGATGCTCACTGCAAAAATGAGCCTTGTCGATACTACTTGAAGTAATGCCGATCTCGTTAAATCCAACTGTGTACTGGAAATCTGGAACAATGGGGCATGGAAACTTCCCTGGCTAAAGAAACTGGAGACCATGTTCAAGAGACTACAACCTGCTAACTAGCCCCATATGCTCGCTTTCTTGATTATCAACTAAATTGTATAGCTCAAATAAACTGGGATAAGGTCTCATGTGCGAGCTCTTTTTCACTTTGCATACCGTAATGGTTTAGGCAGGAAGTTTCAATAGATTACTTGTGTGTTTCCTAGATAAGGTATGCGTCGAATGCAGTTCACTTTGACCTCAACTCAAAAGATACTATTAAAACCTCTGTTTAAAAAATGACATTTAATTTCCTATCTTGTAGTTTCTTACTAATCAACAATTTTTTAATCAGGTTTCTGACTATGATTTGATTCCTAGCAATATGGCCTTATTTCCTATAATGACAAAGAATTGCACGTGGTACCATTGCAATCTTGTGGGCTGTAAGAGAGAATTTCCTTCAAAAGGGGTGCAACAATATTTCTTTCTCGAGGTCAACATGACTCGAGGGAAGACATACAATGTGACGGCTTGCATACACTTGGTATGCGCTTCTCATTCGTATATCATTAAGCACAATAAGTCGCTGATCTCTAGCAATTATGAATGAATTCTGATTTGTCTCTAATATTTGGTCATTACGCGTGATTGTGATTTATCTTTAGATGACGACGTTGACAATACATGTAAAGTGTGTCCTTCTCATAGTGGCATTTTGCATCCATGCAAAGGCGGATTTACTTTTGGGAGCAAAGAAGGTTAGATAGTTTTTCTCTGCATTATTACACTATAGTGTCATGTTGCCTGTTTTATGGTATTGTCATGTAGCAGGTCCAAGCAAGGAGGATGTGGGAGCCACACCAGCAAGTGTGATGGATATTGTTGTGCCCTCACCTTCCCTATCTGCTTCGGTGCCTACCCTGGGGAATGAAACCCTAGGACCTGTCACCAGAAGGTCTAATTACAATTGCATCATTGCTTAAAGTTTTGCATTTTGCCTTACTAAATATTTGGTGTGTAGACCTGCAATAAGCACCCCTCCCAAGTCTGAATCGTCGCCTACCATGCTGAATGGAAGCCCAGGCCCTGTCACAAAAAGTAGCTTTTTATTACATTCCTTCCATGTTGCATTTCATTTTCATAACTTCATTATTTCATTTCTATTGACCATTTCTCAATTCATAGACAATTGAAATTGGCATTGGTTGGAGGCGAAACTTCCGGACCCTTTCCACCTGTGACAGCTACAAGAAGCACCCGCACCCCTCTCGTGCCTGCCAGGCTGAATCGAAACCCAGGGCCTATCACAAAAAGGTATCATTATATTTTCTTATTTCGTTGCCTGCACATTGCATTTAATTTTAACAGTTGCTTTGTATTTCTATTGATCACTTTCCAATCTGTAGACAATTGGAATTGGCATTGGCATCAGCATTGGCTGGAGGTGGAACTTCGTCAGACAGCTCATCTCAAGACAACCCCCAATGAAGTTAGCAAGGAGTTAACGAATATTTTGGGAGTTATTACTTTTTGTGCGCGGTTGTATGCCATTTGGTTCACAGCAAGTTAGCCTGGTCCATGTTAGTTTACAACTGGTTAGTGTTGCGTGACTTCCTTTGAAACTGGTCCATATTTGTCAGTTTGTTAGGAACTAGATGATGCAATGTCAATTCGACTGTAACCTGGAAATAATATGCCACTGGGTGAGGGATGTTCTGTCTGGTGGAACTCCTATATTCAGTTTTGATTAGTTCTTGTGATCTACGGTCTTGGGCCAAATTTTATTGCTGCTTTCCAGGTATCAAGAATAGATGCTGCAGTGTTGCTTGGGCTTCTGTATAATTTCATGTTCATTTTGAGAGTCGATATTTGGAGCTCGAGCTCCACAGTTTTATAAAAGAACATTTTGATATGTGAAAATTCTGACTTTTTTCCTAAATGAGCATATGGTAGTGTTACATGCATGTGGTATTGTCATGTAAAGTTTAGTAGAAAAATAAGTATATTTGTGGCCTGAGAAAACAAAATGGAAAAAGGGGTAAAAAATCTATCAATAAAAAAACGCCTTCTCTCCACAGCTAGTAAAACTGAGTGGATTTGGATAAAATATTCAAAGATAAATATATTTAAGTTTCATAATCTTTGAATTTTCTAAAATGCACTTATCTTTTTTTCAAAAGAAGGTTTGACAGCGCTTGAGCTTCAAAATTAATCATTGGCCATCTTAAAATTTTGCTCTTTATTGTGATTTTCAGTTTTTTCTCTCCTTTTGTACTAATAGAAAGTTTAACATTATTTTTTCTCCTTTTCCCCTAACAACAACAGTAATAGGCTTTCTATATTTTGTAATTTATTTTTTAGGGCTTGTTCGAGTTTTTAGACCACCAACACATTCGCCTTACAATTTTTGAAAGTGTCAGAAACAATCTCAAACTTTTGTCTTGGTGCCAAGAACAACCATGTAAGGTCAAAAGTGAAAAAAAAAACTTTTAAGGTTCATCCTCTCTATTAAAGCAAGCCTTTGGCATCGTCAAACCCACTTAGACTAGTCATATTGGGAAGTATCATAATTGATATCATGCATATATACTACATCTACAATGCATAGTACTCCCTCCGATCAGAAATGATTGACACAAATTTATCAAAATATGGATAAATATACACACTAAAATACGTCTAGGTACATCCGTATTTAGGCAAATCTATTTCAATCATTTCCAATCGGCGGAAGTATTATATAGTAGTACATAGACCATTCATAGGAGTACCTTATTTATTTGTTTGTAGAATCTCAAGACAAATATGTGTACAAGATTTACTTACTATTAAAATATCTTGTTTCACGTGCTACGATACCGTAACAACCACTATCATTTGTTTCCTCATTAATTGTCGTGTCATTATGATACTCCCACCATGGCTAGTCTTATCAAGGTGGCACAATCGTCTAGGAAATCCACCTCCAAAATAGTTCTAGAAATTATCAATGAATTTAGTCTTCCCTTGTCAAACAAGTCGTGCCAAGGGTTCAGTTTGTGATGGGCAAAGAATCATCAACTTCCTTATTCATGATCATCTGGTGTTTCTAGTTTCCTCTTGAACTTTTATTTTAAGAAGATAAAATCCACGTGAATTCTTAGAGTATTTGGATTTTATCTTCTTAAAAGTGAATCTGAAGTTTTTCAGAAATTAATTGTTTTCCGAAACCATGTTGAACAAATCTTTGGGAAGAAAATTGTTCGATGCAAACAAATTGTTACGCGTATGATGCAAACAGAATGGTTGAAGTAGGTCTTTCCCTACTAGATCAAGTATGTATGTCTCTAACTGGGATTAGGCTTTTCTCTTGGCCACCTATCATATCAATCGTATCCCAATAAAATTTATTGCTCATGACACACCATTAGAAAGATCATTTCATGAAAAATTCAACTATCTCTTTGTTCACAACGAGTAAATATTATTGCCCACAACATGAGTATCACGGTACAGCGGGGCTAGATTTCTTGTTCTGGACTACAAGGTGGACAGGCAGTGCAGTCAGGGACTCTGGGTTATGAGGCTCCGAACCCAGGTGTGATACGACTGCATTCAGAAGAGGAAAATGCCATTCCAAGGTACAAATGACAAGAAACCACTGGAACCTGCGATCCCACAAGGAATGGCCCTTCTATGCAGCAATCACTTTAGCAGCTTCACGTTTTGCGCTAAACTCTAACTCCTCCGCTGTGAAGGGAAGTGGCTTTGTTGGGGCAGGTAGTCGGCCAATGCTATCGACCTTATCTCGTTGCTTGGGTGGAGGCCTCGCTGCTTTTGGTATAAGGCGACCCTTCTTTGCAAACCACTCAGGTTTGAGAAGTGCCCTGAATCCAAGCTTGTTATAGTACACCAAGCGCACGGTTCCACCAGCTGCTTCAACTGCAGCTTTCGCCCTCGCAGTTGCCCTTGAAACCTCAAGGTGAATCGGCCATTTGATTTCTTCTGCACCACGGCCCATTATCCGAATTCCATCCTTTATTTGCTTTCCAATGGCACATGTATCCTTCAGTGTCTTCATTGTGATCAATTCAGAGGAGTCGATTTTTCCAGCATTGATAAGCTTCGCGATTTTCCCCAGTCCACATGGCTAACCACAGGGAAAGATAAATGACATCACATACTGTTTATGGTACCATTAGCAAATCAAAATCTGAACTTAAACAGTAAACAAAGTAATTATCAAGTTGTTGTACAAGTGCTATAATGAACCACCAGCTACCCAAATGAATACCAAAATCCACCTTTATTTTGTAGACATTGAACACATTAGCATGGACCAATTAACAATCATAATTTGCTGATATCAATCACTGGATGGATTAGCAGAGACATGTACATATCTTTATGGGAATAGAATTGCTCCTCTGCTAAGCAAGCTGAACTGAACCAGCAGCCATCATATGACTTAATAGTAAATCACTTCGTAGTGAATACCTTCTGAAGGACTTGCCAACATATGATATATGCAATATATTAGATGGCAAAGTTTGATGCTTTACTAGGTCAGATGCTAGAGGTTATGTAACATGATATAATAACTATAATATAAGAATAGGGCATGTCCTGTTTGCGAGTTATCATGAACGAAAACAAAAAAAAAATTGATAGCAACGGCTGACAAGTAATGAGCGTTCATGCACTTTCTGCTAACGAAAAGAACGCGTGAAGGTTTGCTTGTCCCTGAAGAGACATTTTCACAGTGCTCTTCGCAATCTAATCTAACATTTAACATTAACCAAATGTAACCCAGCTACGTATGATACTTTGTCGGGGATGTAACCCCGAGTACCCCAAAGTTACTAGTTTTACGGAGTTAATAATAAAGGGAAACAGGAAATAAGGGAGTAAAAGATAAAGAAGAAGGAGAAAAAACCGTCCTGGGCCGAGTTTGGCTGTGCCCAGGCCGGAATATCGTGTACTGGGCCGAGATCAGCTTTTACCGGCATGTCCAGGTCTCGGATGGGCCGAGATATCGAAACCCCGGGCGGTCCGAGTCAATCCACCGCACGTCGGCGGCCCGAGACATCTCCGACTAGTGGGCCGACATATCCCTTACCTCGGTTGGGCCGACTTTGGCTTACCCCGGACGGGCCGGCATCTGGTTACCTCGGCGGGCCCGAGACTTCGATAACCCGGCTGGACCGAAACAACTTCATCTCGGAGGCAACCTCGACCTCGCCCTTGGCCGTCTTCACCGAGCTCCCAGCGGTAGCCTCCCCCGACGCCCCGCCTCCAGCGCACCCGGCCGTCCCCGAGCTCCGCCCTGAGCCCCGGCCGCGCCTCCTCCTGCCTCGGGCGCGCCGGATCTACTCCGTCCCGGCCTCCTCCTGCTCCGCCCCGGCCTCCCTCGTGCTCGACCTCGCCTCAGCACCTCGGCCCCGGCTGCGTCCGCGCCCGTGCCGGCGTCTCCGCCCCGGCCCCGGCCGCCTTCTGCACCGACTCGCCCGTGCCGGCTCCCGCCGCGGTCTCCTCCAGCTCCGCCGCCTCGCCGGGTAGCCGCCCTCCGTCGCGCCTGCGCCCGGTATCGCCCCGGCCTTCTCGCGGTCGCCACGGCCGTCTCTACCTCGGATGGGCCGAGGTCCACTTCTCTCGGCAGCCCGAGACAACCTCGCTCCGGACGGGCCTGCAGCGCTCCCGCGCCTCAGATGGGCCGGGGTCTTCCTTTACCTCGGATTGGGCCAAGGACGCTCCCAGCAGGCCTCACGTAGGATCGCATCCTGCCGACATCTCCGTGCTCCACCGGCCGAATCATCGCTACCGAGACCACGTCCAGCTCCCTCGACAAGTACCAGATGCCATCTGCCATCCCCAGGAGACAAGCGCAAGTGGACAAGAGGAAGGACGGAGAAGACGTGCCAAGCCCATCCCCATGACGCAAGAGCAGTGCCAAGGACAGTACCAGCCGTGACGTACCAACAGTGTTGACAAGACCCCAGTAGTCATGTCAGCTACAATACATGTACAGTGTTTGTATAGTGACCTGCAGGCCACCCTTGTCCCCTGGGCTACCTATTTAAGGAGCACCAGGGGAACGCTCTACGCAGCCCCTTGGGCTCGTTCTTCTCCCTTTGGCTCCCGTGAAGCCAGTCTCCTTCTAGCTAGCAAAGCCCTCTTACAGGCAGCTCTTTCACAGCTCAAGAAGCATTTGTACCATGTCATATACAGAGGGAAAATACACCTAATAGGCTAGATGCTGCAGTAGGGGTTTTATCTCTCACGAGAGCCCCGAAGCAGGGTAAATCCTCGTGTTCGTCCGTGTGTCTTCTGTGTGCGCAATCCTGCGCGCTATCCCTCCCCGAATCCTCTAGCGTCCATCGGCCCCAAACTTAAGCCTACCCCTAGGCATCTGTTGTTCCACACGACGACAGTTGGCGCCCACCGTGGGGCTGGTAGTGGCGCTTGCTGGATCAAATTCGGACGGGACCTTCTTCATCAACTCGGGGACTCGACATCACCATTATCCCCCGTGCTCTAGCTTGCCGCCGTAAGCAGAGACTGGCGCAGCCTACACCAACAGTCATCATCAACAGATCTCGGGTAACTGCCCTTCGATTGCTCGGGTCATGTCGGTTCTATCGATCCAGTCGGCACCAACAATGCTCCGTGAGTATTTTCCTTGGTACCACGCACAGATAGTTAATCCTGAAAGTTACTCGGGGACTGCCCCCTTCGTATCCTGCTTAGTTATTTTTCCCCGGGAGCAAAGTGTTTTAAACCCGGGGACTGGGCAGCCAGTCAAGTTTTGTTTTATCTCCTAGATAAGAAAAGTGACTCGGGGACTCAGTTGAGCTCGAGTCTGCTTCCTCGTGCATAGTCTTGCTGCTAGATTTAATTTCCGTCATATGCTAGAGTTAGTTTCCTCTGTTAGTAGAATTGTTGTTCCCGTTAAAAATTCGTTATATATATACTTGAACTAACGTTGAAAGGTGGTATCGGTTTTACCGAGAAAATATTCATCACCAAGATTGTGGTTATATCGGTCATCTCGAATGCATCTTATATTCATTATGGCTTCAGAGCATATCGCGAGTAATCCTTGGGATCGACTTGTCGAATTATAAATGGCATATCATCCCGAGTTGTCACTTATGTCGGCAGACCAAAAATATCACGGCACCATATCTCCAGATCGCCGTTTATTTCGGTTTGCAGCTATATCTCGGCATCATCTCATATCTCAAATCGCCGTTTATTTCGGTTTGCCAAAACATCACGGCATTTATCTCATATCATCGAGCATCTCACAAATTGCTATCTTTACCGACTTAACCAATTATCATAATTCTTCAATTATCCGAGCTTACTAGAGTATCATAGCATCATCATCTCGGCACGATGAGTCAACAGGTATCTGATCTCACTGGGTGTTACGTGTTGAGAAATGTCTCAACTCGTCATTTGACAAAGTGCCCATGAGGGCAAAATGTCAGATTTAGCCCAAGCAGGCTATATGTTGGTTCAGCTAAGGCTGCCAGCATATCTTTACGGTAAAAACCGGCATAAGGCAAATGCCCATGATGGCAAAAGGCCAATTCAGCCAATGACGGCTATATGTTGGTGCAGCTAGCGCTGCCGACATATCTGTGCGGTAAAAGCCCAAGGTGGCAAAAATCGACATATGAGATATGCCCAGGCAGGCACTATGTCAATCCAGCTCAGGCTGATTGACATCCGGCTTCGGTAAACGCCCAGAGTGGCAAAAATCGACATATGAGATATGCCCAGGCAGGCATTATGTCAGTCCAGCTCAGGCTGATTGACATCCGGCTTCGGTAAGCGCCCAAAGTGGCTAAAAACCGATGTGACAGTGCCCATGCAGGCAATATGTTAATCTTGCCAATGTTGGCAAGGACATCAGTACGTAACAAATGCCCATGCAGGATATATGTCGGATGTGCCAGTATGGGCAAGAGGGAAAAGTAATGCTGCCCGCGCAGGCAGGTTGTTATTTATATGGAGATTTTGATATTGATATTTGATTTTGGAAGTCTGTGTGCGACTCTGCGAGTCCCCCACAGCCTCGGGGACTAATGTCGGGGATGTAACCCCGAGTACCCCAAAGTTACTAGTTTTACGGGAGTAAAAGAAAAAGAAGGAGAAAAACCGTCCTGGGCCGAGTTTGGCTGTGCCCAGGCCGGAATATCGTGTACTGGGCCGAGATCAGCTTTTACCGGCATGTCCAGGTCTCGGATGGGCCGAGATATCGAAACCTCGGGCGGTCCGAGTCAATCCACCGCACGTCGGCGGCCCGAGACATCTCCGACTAGTGGGCCGGCATATCCCTTACCTCGGTTGGGCCGACTTTGGCTTACCCCGGACGGGCCGGCATCTGGTTACCTCGGCGGGCCCGAGACTTCGATAACCGGCTGGACCGAAACAACTTCATCTCAGAGGCAACCTCGACCTCGCCCTTGGCCGTCTTCACCGAGCTCCCAGCGGTAGCCTCCCCCGGCGCCCCGCCTCCAGCGCACCCGGCCGTCCCCGAGCTCCGCCCCAAGCCCCGGCCGCGCCTCCTCCTGCCTCGGGCGCGCCGGATCTGCTCCGTCCCGGCCTCCTCTTGCTCCGCCCCGGCCTCCCTCGTGCTCAACCTTGCCTCAGCACCTCGGCCCCGGCTGCGTCCGCGCCCGTCGCCTCGGGCGCGCCGGATCTGCTCCGTCCCGGCCTCCTCTTGCTCCGCCCCGGCCTCCCTCGTGCTCAACCTCGCCTCAGCACCTCGGCCCCGGCTGCGTCCGCGCCCGTGCCGGCGTCTCCGCCCCGGCCCCGGCTGCCTTCTGCACCGACTCGCCCGTGCCGGCTCCCCGCCGCGGTCTCCTTCAGCTCCACCGCCTCGCCGGGTAGCCGCCCTCCGTCGCGCCTGCGCCCGGTATCGCCCCGGCCTTCTCGCGGTCGCCACGGCCGTCTCTACCTCGGATGGGCCGAGGTCAACTTCTCTCATCAGCCCGAGACAACCTCGCTCCGGACGGGCCTGCAGCGCTCCCGCGCCTCAGATGGGCCGGGGTCTTCCTTTACCTCGGATTGGGCCAAGGACGCTCCCAGCAGGCCTCACGTAGGATCGCATCCTGCCGACATCTCCGTGCTCCACCGGCCGAATCATCGCTACCGAGACCACGTCCAGCTCCCTCGACAAGTACCAGATGCCATCTGCCATCCCCAGGAGACAAGCGCAAGTGGACAAGAGGAAGGACGGAGAAGACGTGCCAAGCCCATCCCCATGACGCAAGAGCAGTGCCAAGGACAGTACCAGCCGTGACGTACCAACAGTGTTGACAAGACCCCAGTAGTCATGTCAGATACAATACATGTACAGTGTTTGTATAGTGACCTGCGGGCCACCCCTTGTCCCCTGGGCTGCCTATTTAAGGAGCACCAGGGGAACGCTCTACGCAACCCCTTGGGCTCGTTCTTCTCCCTTTGGCTCCCGTGAAGCCAGTCTCCTTCTAGCTAGCAAAGCCCTCTTACAGGCAGCTCTTTCACAGCTCAAGAAGCATTTGTACCATGTCATATACAGAGGGAAAATACACCTAATAGGCTAGATGCTGCAGTAGGGGTTTTATCTCTCACGAGAGCCCCGAAGCAGGGTAAATCCTCGTGTTCGTCCGTGTGTCTTCTGTGTGCGCAATCCTGCGCGCTATCCCTCCCCGAATCCTCTAGCATCCATCGGCCCCAAACTTAAGCCTACCCCTAGGCATCTGTTGTTCCACACGACGACATACTTCTTTCCTTCATAAACACACAAAGTTTGGTTTTCCTGCATACTAAGATGGCACCAAATAGTACTCACCGCCTAATAACATGAACTTTAATATCCATGCTACTAATAGGTAATGTGTAAACTTTAAATATAAGCCTAAGGCGGTCGTTTTTCTAAGGCAGAGGGGGGACGCCTTAAAAACCAAGACAACCCCACCCATCATCTCATCCACCAAATTAAAGAAAAAAAACTGGAAACCAATTCAATACACAAGCCATATCTTGGCACTTGGTATGCATCCACCACTACTCACATGCTCTACCAACTTATATGGCGTATGTCCAGCTACAGTAAGTGCGGCACGAGCTTGCAGCATCAAAAGCATGGCTTAAATGTGAACAATTTGATCACATTTCCCAGTTTCTTTTATCTATCTTCTAGTTGCTATGTCTTCTCTCAGGCATTAGTACGCTCAGCCAGAAATACCTTCGGGCCTAATCGAGGAGCATCTAGGAAGGGACCAAATTCCTTAACACGGTAACACTCGGAATAAGTGGTAGTAAAGTCTAAAATATGTGAACTCCGTGCACAGAACACAGATCAAACACCTTACGTGCAAGAAAGTTGCCCCATGCAACCTCTTATCATCCAATCAAAGCAACATTCGAGGCAACTGGAGCACATACATGTAAATCAAGACTGGGATGCGAGGAAAGCAGAGCAACGGAAATGCAAAGAGAGGCTCGGACCTGGAACGTGAGTGAGAAGCGGTTCTTGAAGCCGCGGCGGGGCAGACGGCGGCGCAGTGGGGTTTGGCCGCCCTCGAAGCCGAATCGAGCGGTGCCACGCGCCTTCTGGCCCTTGTGCCCGCGCCCCGCAGTCTTGCCCTTCCCGGAGCCGATCCCGCGGCCCTTGCGCGTCTTCTGCTGCGTCGCCCCCGGGTTATCTCGGAGGTCGTTAAGCCTCAGAAGGCTCCCCACCGTACGCAGCGGCCGCACCGCCCGTGGTGGCCGCGCCGCCGGTACCGGCGTTGCCTGCGTGGCGTAGAAGTGTGATGCCGATGCGAGTCTTGGGGCGGAGAGGAGATGTGTGAGTGGGGCTGGATGCGGGTGCCGCTGCGGTTGTGGGAAACGGCTGGAAAGAAGGGTGGCGGCGGGGGTGGTGCGGAGAAGCTCGGAGACGCGGCGCAACATGGCTGCTGCTTCCTAGGGCAACTCCGACGAGGGCACGAGGTGAAATGGACACGAAACTGATCCGCTTCAATTCGGTGGCATTTCTGGCCCATGTCCGTCCTTCTGGACATGGCATCAAACGCGGTGGCCCATTTGATTTATCTATTTTGTCATTTATCATTTTTTTAACGAGGATTTATCATCATTTTGACCACTTTGTCATCATATGATACCATAACCAAAAAAAAAACATTACTTAGCAATTCACTTAAGCCATGCCGGCTTTCAACGTAATACCCAAAAAATCGCATGAGCCCTGCCCTGCACGTGTGTAACATTCCAAATTATTCTAAATTTGAGAAGTTAAATTAACAAAATGACGTATTAAAATTCAGAAGTAACAAAAACTTTTAGGGATTCTCCAAAAGTATTTATTTAAAATTTAAAAAATTAAAAGACAAAAGATAATATGACATCTTCATGAATTTTAGATTTAAATTTTCAAAATAATCATCCATCTCAATTTTGAAGTTCTCGTGATCACAAGAAATAAATTGGGGAATATGTAAACCGTTAAGTATAATTGAATATTACTAAAGATGAATAAGCAAGCCCTATAACTATATGAAAATTTTGAATTTTCTTCAAATTTAGCCTTGGATGAAAATAGTTTCTCTAAACTGTAAATACTTATTTTGGTTTTTAGAAATTTTCTAGAACTTATTCAAAATATTTTGGAGACCATATGGTTAAAAGGATCTTAAAATAAATCCCTAAACCCTATTTATCAATTTCATAAATGAGCATATAGTTATATATATAAATATTTAAAAATTCCAAGCTTAGTTTTGTAGAATAAATAGTTTCCCTGTATCTAAAAAGATTATTTTAAACTTTAGATTTTTTTCTGAAGATACAAACTCAAATTTGAAGCCTTTTGCAAAAATCTGAAAATAGAAAAGATTAAAAAAGTGGCCAGCCCCTGGGCCACAACCAGCATAAGTCGCTCCCGCGCCAGCCTTATCTCCTCCTATTTTTAACCATTTGTAGACTCTAACAGTTGGGGCACATTCCACTTCGCCCACCCGTCAGCTTCATCGTCTCGAAACCGCCGCACCTCACGAGGCCCATGATGCCCACATTCGCGCTTGTTGTTCCCAGAACTACCCTCTCCAGGCAACGAACGACCTAGCTACGACCTTAATTTTAAAGCCCGGCACCGCCACATCCATTTGCCCACATACGCGCTGGAGAATCGACGGATTAGTGAGATTGTCGGGGGTTGCAGTAGACCGGCGGAGGAGGAGCTTGGGGGCAGAGCGGGGCGGCAATGCGTCGCGGCTACGCATCGCCCGCGGGTGGGGAAGATGATAGCCAGGCCGGCGATGGTTGCGGGGAGGGGGGGATGGGGGTCTCACCATAGGGGGAGAATAAAGGGGGCGGCGAGTCGACCGAGCACTATCGCATGTCTCGGTCGACCATGCACTAGGCGCGTCCTAGTTTTAAATCCTGGCACCGCCGCATCCATTTGCCCCCAAACCTCGCACCAGAGCGCCTCCAGACTGGTCCAATTCATGCTCGCCCCTTTTTATCCGCTCGCTGCTGATAAATGTGACAGTGACCAATAGATATGAGGTCTATATCTATTTTTGTTTTTATACTAAGATGGAGGCCGAGTGGCCGATAGATACGAGAAAACCGTATCTGTATACCTGCATTGTGACTGCTTCTAATTGTTCCCTCAGCGTGTGCAGCATTGTAAAAAGAAGGTGTCTAAGACTAGCCATAGTGAGAGTATCATAAGTAGTATCATGCATGCCACGTTGGCAAAAAGATGACGTGTCACTGCAATTAATGATAAGAGATGTGATAGTGGTATCATAGGTAGATACCGTAACATAACGGATTCCAAGACAATATGTGTATAAGCTAATAAATACACTACTCACATATATGTTACTACCCAGGATATCATTAGTAACATAGACTAGTATCATATGCATGATATAGTGTATGATACTTCCCACTATGGCTAGTCTAAAAACATTTTTTCTCTTATATCTAGGTCTATACAGTGGAGGGTGGGACTAAGAAAAATTCTTAGACTCTATTCTAGTACAAGACTCAGGGTCTAAGGCTAGTCATAGTGGGGAGTAACTTGGACTAGTAACATACACATGTTACTAGGCTATATGTTATCACCTCTATACTGGGGAGTAACTTGTGTGTGGTGTCATGCAACTATTTAATAATTAGGTTGTAGACTCATATTATCTTGGGTTGTGTGATGTTATGGTAACATAACTAGTTACTCCATTTGTCTCTCTATTTTTTAATAGCATACCAAGTCATCATTTTTGTCTATGTGGCACTTATGTTACTAGCTATGTTACTCCCACTATGAGCAGTCTAATTGATAAAAAATAGTATATGGTAATATAGGATCTCTCCATTGGCCAGAGGATCAGTTTGATGGGGAAAGGTTTCTTTTTCTGACACATAGAACCCACGAAAAGTGACTAAACGGTGGAACAGTTTTGATTTTGCTGGACCCAAGTCTAGTAATTTTATTAAACTCACCACACGGCTGCACACAATGATCCCTGGAGAATGAGGCATAGTATATTTAACCAATCAGCAGCGAACGAGAAAAGCTCTCCATGTTCACTGTAGAAACATTTGACAATCAGTAACAACCGAATCATCCACAACCAGTAAGGATTCACCAGGAGAAGCACAGATTCATCCATTTTCCATCCTCTCTCCAAACATTTGTACCCTCTAAACGCTTTTTTTTTTTTTTTGAACCAGAGACGTCCGGAAGGGGCTAGATGCTGCATTGATAACAAGCGGTGGGATTACATTTTACAATAAGGACCTGAAGGAAATAAAAATTAGCACTACAGTCCTTCACAATTGCTCTAACGACCCTACTGGAAAGTTGCAAAAAGCAATCAAATCCACCGCCATTGAAGCAGAACCAAGCACGGGCATCAGCTTCGTCACCGGGGACTAAACCACTTGGGACGAAGCCGAGCAGGGTCGCCGCCTTGGAACTCGAGAGCCTCCGCATCGGCACATAGGCCTAGAGGTTGAAGAAGACGCCGGACGAAACCAACAGCGTCGATTGCGGCCACCTGTTGGCCAACAGGGTCAGCGACCAATCTTGGGTCGCCGAGATTGATTCTCTTGGAGCTCGCAGCATCTTCACACCCAGCTTTCCACCTCCACCACCCGAGGCAGCAGCCACCAGATCGAGCTCCTCCTTCCCCGCACCACCAAGGACGGCTAGAAGAAGAAGCCACATCGCATCACCGCAGCTCGAGTAGGGCCTGCCAAAAACCCCCAAAATAGAGGGCTCTTCGAGCTTATTGAAGAAAGCGCCCGCAGATCCACCCTTCCACTGCGTCGTCCACCATGGACGCTCACCTGGAAAGAGCTTCTCTAGACCATGGCCACCGCTCGGGGGTGACCCGGCCAGGCACCAAGGGGAGAAAGACGGCATAGAGCCAAGCGCCACAAGGGGCAAAGCATAACCTAGACTACTCTGTACAAGCATGGGCCGGCACCCTAAACCAACTCTACACCAGCCAGCGAGAACGCCGGCGGCGAGAGCGGCCGGAAGAAGGAAGATGCAGTGGTCGACTCTCAAAGGACCGAGAGGATAAGAGAGGAGAGGAGGGGAAAGTGACCGTTTCTGCTAAACTGTATCCCTCTAAACGCTTAGAGCAAAGAAAACAAGTACTGTATGAGCTAGCTATCAATTAATCTTAATCTTCCCCCACATTAAGATCCTGTTTCTTATTTTTTCCCTTCTTCACTTCATCCTCATCTGTACTATCCCCCACCATCTCCCGGCCGTCATTGCTCCCGTCCACCACCGTGGCCGGCGCCACCTTGAACTTGGCGTAGATGTCCCCCTTGTAGAAGCTCCTCGTCCTCCACACCAATACCAGCGACACGAGCACGCCGGCGAGCGTCACCCCCGTGATGATGAGGAACGCGTGCTTGAAGCACTGCACACCCTTGCAGATCTTGTTCCCAACGGCGGCCACGCCACCGTTCTGCCTGGCGGCCTCGGCGTCGTACATGCGGCCGGCGATTCGGACGTTGAGCACGTATGCGCCCAAGGGGCTCGCCGCGGAGCCGAAGTTGAAGAGCGTGGAGTAGTACTTGAGCCCGAACACCTCGGAAATGATGGAGAAGAGCAGCGGCCACTGCGCGCCGAAGCAGAAGCCGATGATCACCGACGCGGCGTAGAGCGACTGCGGCACGCCGAAGGCGATGAAGAGGTGGCCGACGCAGGAGAGGAGGAGCACGGCCGTCAACGCCAGCGGCCGCGGGAACCTGTACCGTGCGAGGAAAAACTCCGATATGTAACCGGCGCCCACGCGGCCGGCGTAGTTCCAGATGCTGATGAGGGAGACGAAGGTGTTGATGCTCTTGGCCGGGTAACCCAGGGACTGCCCGATCTGCGCCATGTTGTCGATAGCCGTCAGCGTGCCGCCGATGCCGAACACCGACACCACGAACAGCACCAGCATCTCCACGCTCACAAGCGCCTGCATGATGGTGAAGTCCTCCCCCAGCGCCGGCGGCTTGAACATGTTGGTGAAGCCGCCAAAGCCCCACGACGGCTTCGTGTCGTCGTCGTCTTCCGGGTTGCTTGTTGGTTCTTCGACGGCGATGGCCGGCGGATGCTGAAGAGACTCCTCGAGCTGGGACACGGCCTGGTACTCCTCCTTGATGACCACGCCGAGGGGGAGAAAGAGGATGAGGAGGAGCACGGTGGCGCCGACGGCGTACGCGGCGTGGGAGAACGTGGGCACCTGCTTCTGCACCACGATCAAGACGAGGAGGTAGGTGGCGAGCGCGATGGAGATGTAGAGGAAGCAGAAAAATGGCTTGGTGTTAGGCTCGTCGCCTTCGGCACGGCGACGGTATGGCAGGACGCGGATGGTGTGCACGAAGAAGATGTACACGGCGGCGGGGAGCCACGCGATGAGGAGGACGAGCGACTTGGCGTCGTCGCCGTAGATGGCGAGGTAGAGCTGCGTGTAGATGGCGCCGCTGAGCCCGACGAAGCCCTTGAGCAAGCCGATGACGATGCCCCGGCTCTCCGGGAAGTTCTTGACGCAGGAGACGAGCGCGCCGGTGTTGGAGAAGGTGAGCGCGTTGGCGCCCACGCACATGTAGATGGACATGAGCCACACGGGCGGCGCCGCCGTGCGCTCCGTCAGCGCGAGGTACACCATGAGGTAACCCGCTAGATTCATGCCCGCGCCGATGAGAAGCACGGCCCACGTCGGCGCCACCTGCTGCACGAGGCCGGAAACCACGCCGACGTTGGTGCCGAGGTCCTTGAAGAAGCTCAGGGTGTTGAGCGTCTGCTGGTTGTACCCCAGCACCGACCGAAGCTCCTTGGAGTAGAGCGCGAAGATGTACGTCGACCCCGACGCTGCCATCACAACCATGGACGCGAACACCACGTACCACCGGCTCCGCATAACCCGCGACGCGAACGCCGGCGTGCACATCACAGCCGCAGCCCCCTTGCCGCCGGCCATTCTTCCCCTCTCTATCTCCCTCGATCTCTGTTGGAAGCAAGGGAGATTAATTGATACAGCACAAGTGTAAGCGTTGGTACTTATAGCAACGTGGCGGCGTGTGTGTCTAGCTACTGTCTAGTTGACTGAAGTGATCATGCAGTGCGGAAGATGGACTTCAGAGACAGCTGTGGCAGATTGGGAAACTTAAAGATTAGGGGGAAAATGACAAGTACACGCATTGTGTAGCATGCTCGTAGACTTTTGGGCAAGTTGGTGAGATTTGATTGGATACTAGTGCCATTTCAGACCTTAATTTGTGTTAACTAATCACTGGCAAGCTCACTGTATCATGGAGTTGCATTGTTTAGGAACTAATGGCAGCTAAGGAGTGTGGACTGATCTTCCTCCCTTCAGCACATGCAAGTTATTTTCAGTATTTATCGCAAAAAAAAAGTTATTTTCAGTATTAGCACACCAACAGTGGTGACAATTTAAAAATTAGTCCAACCTTCTCTTTAACAATTGCTGCACTCCTCGTCGTCCTCCTCGTATCCTCTAACCTCCATTACCATCTCACACCTACCCTAACCGACACGCATCAGAGAAAGATGAATCAAAGTTTCTTAAATCGGGTAATCTCGACGAATGTTCACTAGATTGGGATAATTGGTGGCACAAACACACAATTAGGGGGTAAAACGTTAAATTTAGTCTTAATTAGTAGAGGCAAATCCTTAAATGGCGACAAATGGGTGTCTTACAACGGTACGATCAACCCGATCACCCATCTGCTTCATTCGTGATGGTCATACTCGGCTTCATCCTTCTCTAGATTGCAATGAACAAAGCAAGCCCTATATGCTTTGAATTTTCATGGTGAAGCCTGGCATATAGTAAGTGCTTATTTTGTTTTTCGGGGAAGTGCTTCTTTGATTGAGAGCAATTCCGTAAGATCTTAGTAGAGTTTCATTACTTATGAATTAAGTTAGTAATGCATTGTTTTATTTGTCAGATTAGAAACTTAGATTGTCAGTGATTATTTTACACTTAATCCGAATGCAGTTTTTCCAGTGAGTTTAACATCTTAAAAATTCACATAGCTCATGAGATCTTCTTATTTTCTGTGTGTTATAAATAACTTTGGCTTATAACTTTCCAAATTGAGCTTAAGGTGCCAATACAAATATGCTATGGTTGCATTTTAATAAGCTAAATAATAGTTGTTTTGTCAACTCTAAGTCCACTTAGATTTTTGTAAGTCTCAATACCTGTACTTTTTTTAATAGATTGAGACTTAACAAAATCTTGGCCTAGATGCGAAAACTTACGACAGATGGTGTTATCACCTTATTTCTCATAATCGCCGAAGTTGTGCAATGAATTTTGTC
Organism: Poa pratensis; assembly: GCA_947311845.1. Classification (NCBI taxonomy): domain Eukaryota; kingdom Viridiplantae; phylum Streptophyta; class Magnoliopsida; order Poales; family Poaceae; genus Poa; species Poa pratensis. The sequence goes on from CAMZMU010000010.1 coordinate 28,396,074, forward strand.
TGTTGACAGATCCTTGGTATCAGCAATAAGATCATTCTTGTTTAACAAACAAATTTCTTCTTTCGACTTTACATCATAAAAATCTGGATATAACCCCTAAGAAATGACTAATTAAGGGGTCACTGTAGTTACTTTTAACCGGCAATGGTACTATATAGCATGACTTGAAATGCATTTGCAACTGGGTGGAATGAAACTGATGAAGGCATAAATCAAGGGTTCCCTGGTATTACGTGAGACCTAACCCTTTTGTACAAAATCCACGCATTCCAAATAAGCAAATAAGTATCTTAGCGCACACCGTAGGTACATGTGCCCAAAGATATTTAGGAATCAAGGACAACTTAGCCAAGCTAGAAGCGTGAACTATATAATATTCTCCAACAACATTGTGAACTGAAAGCATGGATACCATCAGTAACTTTAAGCAACTGAAATCGAGCACTCCGACAACATTTGAGAGTAGAGTATTGAGACAGAATGAATCCCTCGAGATACGATTAGGGTTAGCTTAGAGCATCTCCAGTCGGGGCGCCCAAACGGCCGCCCAAACGCCTTTGGAGCGTGCCGGACACAAAATCGCCCCCACTCGCGGCGCCCAAACGCAAATTCGGTCCGGCGCGGCCCAGTTTTGTGTCCGGCACGCCCAGCCCACGCCCTCAACTTGGGGAGGCTTGGGGCGGCCCCGGACGGAAGGAAACGCGACGCCACGTCGGCCTCCGACGCGTGGGCCACGCCTGGCAGTGAGACGGCGATCGCAATAAGTGCCGGCTTCCCCCAATTCGTCCACAAAAATCGCATTTCCCCCGCCATCTCTCCCGCCAAAAGAAAAACCCTCGCGCCGCGGCGGCTCCATGGCGCCGCCGGCACCCAAGGGGGCAGCGAAGACGAAGGCGGCGGGGACGAAGGCGGCGGGGAAGACGCTGGGCGTCAAGCGCAAGACCCCCCCCCCGCCCAGGGAGAAGCCGGAGGCGATGAGGCAGGAGGATTGGGACCTCGACGTACTCCGGCGCCGATTGGACACGCAGAGCCGTGCCGGGCGCCGCGTGAAGCAGAATGAGAGGAAACAGCTCGGCACGGCGACGCCATTGACGGCAAGGAAGATCGCCGCCATGAACAAGACCGTCGCCGCCTTGAACCAAGCATTCGCCTTGTGAGGAAGCCAAGAGAGCAGCGCCACTCTACGATGCACAACATGTATCGCGCCGCTATCCTGCAAGAGCTTGGGCTCGTTCCGCCCGAGAACGGCGGCAACCACGGCGCCGAGACCGGCCACGGCGCGGACGGCCAGGTCGACGATGACCCCGACATGATTGTCGATGACCCCGACATGACTCAGCCCGGCTACGGCTACGTGCCCCAGCCCGGTGACAACATCTAGATCGGCGACGAAGACGGCGGCGGCGACAAGCAGACGCCGGGCAACGACATCTCCCGGCGTATTTTGGCGACATATTTTGGCGTAGTGTATTTTGGCGGCACATTCGAATTTGCAAAACCTTGTTCGGGAAAAAAAAAACCTTTGGGGCCGGGCGATTTGGACGCCGCGAGTGGGGAGCGAGGACGCCCAAATACGCCAAGTAGTCCGGACGGCGCCCAAACGGCCTGTCCGGAAGGCGTTTGGGCGGCCGTTTGGGCGCCGCGAGTGGAGATGCTCTTATCATTGTCTAATGCTCCACGCCTTGCATGATGTAGTGGTTTCATGGGTTTTTGTCTAGCCACCTAGTTCTCGTTGACTTAGGAAGGTGCCTACAAGATCTTGATTGGCGGCACGACGATTATGACTTGGTAGGTAGGATCTTTGCTGTAGTTGTACAAAGATGGCGCATCTATCAATATATCAAAGAGAACCCAGTTAGCCCTCCGCTCCAACCCTCCACGTCACCTCCTTTTTTGCGCCGTCCGATTGCGGAACGGACGGCCCAGATTAACCCACGTCGCCCCACACACTGTTCTAGCTACAGTATTGCTCTTCTACGGTGCGAGCGCGCCTCCGCGCCGTCGATCGTCCATCGGACGGCCCCAGGCGTTACGCGTGACGCTATTCCAAAAAGAACCTTGCGTTTCCGTTAAAACATTCCGCAACCCACACTTTCCTGCAGAGAAGCACTGAAAAACAATTTTCAAAAAAATCGAGGACCTTTCTGCAAAAAGGACGGACAATTCCCCTTCCCTCTCCTCTCCTCTCTTTAGCGCGCGCGGCGGCGACATCGCCGCGGCCGCCGACGCGCTCCGCCGCCGCCACGGTCCTCCCCGCACACATCTACGGCCTCCATACGCTCCGCCGTCGTCTCCTACGCCTCCTGGCCAAGCGCCGTCTGCCGGAACGCCGCGGTCGCGCGGTAATCTCCGCCGACGCGCCCGCTGCCCTCCGCCGCGTTTCGACGACGCCGCCGACGCCACGGCGACCTAAAGGCGGCGGCGCCGCCACTCGCGTGCTCCCCGCGTCGAGACGCGTCAGACGCGCCCGCTCCCGCATCTCAGCTCACCGTCAAGCGCCTCCGGCGAGCTCGCGGCCGCCGCGGCGCCTCCGGCCACCGGTGACATCACGGCGACGTCCACGCGGGCCTGGACTCCAGATGGGCCGCTAATTGGGCCGGCCTGGCTGCTGCGCAGTTGGGTCGGCCCTTTCTATTTTTTTCCTTCTGTTTTTCTTTTTCCAAAAACTTTTGCAACTTTTGAAATATAACTTTCATAATTTTCAAATCTGTACTGCTTTAAAGTGTGGACATTTCAAAATTTGCATTCAAAATGTGAATATTTCAAACAATTTCAGAAGAATTTTTTTATTTTCCCAAGCCATTATTTCCCTCTAAAATATTTGATTAATTTTTAAGTTTCAAAAAACATTTAAAAAATACACACAAATCCAATACTTTAAGTTTACTAATTACAACAATTCCACCCATACATACGAAATGCACAATAAAAAAAATCGACAATTCAGAAGTTCCAGCTATTTTCTGAAATTATTTGTAACTTCACAGGTGCGACACATTTGTCGGGTTTTTGAACAACTTTTCAATGTGGACATTTGAAAATTCAAATTTTCTACACCGTAGTACTCACAAATATAACAACAACAAGACATGAACAAAAAAATGGAAAAAAAAAATCGTCAACTAATTATGGCATATCGTCGCATATCGAATTTGAAAATTTAAAATTTCCCGAATGCCAACCCAATTTCCCTAAACAATATACAGAAAAATAATAAATGTCCTAAAATCAACACCTTCTGAACTACTAATCGAAAAAAATGAAAAATTGTTTCAGATTTCTTATATACAAAAAGTGCAACCCATTTGTGGCCAAAAAACTAAATATTCCAAAATACTCAAGATTTGGATAAAATCAGCGTTAACCTCCAACGGATTTCGAGATTTCCAGATTAGTTAAAATATGCAACCTATTTATGTCATAAAATAAAAATGAACATTATCAAGATAGTGCAAAATTAGAGAAAATAAACGACAAATTCGAAGAGACTTCTACATTTCCCCATTAGTCCAAATTTAGATAACAAATTTAGTGAAATATTCGACAAAATAAACGACAAATCCCACCAAAATACAGCATTCAAAAATACGCCGGGCGTGGCGTGTGAACAACTTCCAAAATTTACCAACTTACAAAATTTGAAAAACTTACAAATATCACCTTCCTTTGAATTTCAATACATCTCAATTCGAACAACTTTTGAATGTAGGCATCTTCAGATTTAAATTCTTTACACCGCGGTATTTACAAATATGACAAAAAAACAACATGACGGCGGATCCCACTTGGCAGTTTTTTTAAAGAAAAAACCAGAAGATGGAAAATTTTCCATAAATAACCACCGGGAAAATCCACGAGCTTTCTTCACATTTCGACAATTTTCAAATCTACACACTTCAAAGACGTGGACATTTTTTCAAATATCAACTCTACTGCCATAACATAACAAACAAATTTTAATATTCCGAAAATTCGTCTGCATTTCAAATCTAACCGTCAAATTTGAATATTTCGAAAATTCATCTGCATTTCAAATCTAACCGTTCTACTAACGTGAAAATAATTAAAATCAAAAAACATATCAATTCAACAAATTTTCGAAATCTAAATTCAAAATTTCAGTTGCCTTACAATTCTAACCATTTTACTAACGTGAAAAATAATTAAAGTCTAAAAAACTTTCCAATTCGACAAATTTTCGCAACCTAAACAATTTTCAAACACAAACTCTCTTTCCATCCGAACGATTCTCAAATATACGTAATTTTTAAACATCCACGATTTCAAATTTGAATTTTACCACACGGGTGCGGCGGTGCCGCGGCACCAAATTTACCTAGTATCGTTCTATATCCACGGTAGCATGCACAGCTGAGATCTGATGAAAGTATGACAACTAGGATGACGATATGTACAGATTCTTCAAACAAATATACTGACTGGGGACTGTTGCCATTTTTTTAGCAATCTACGACCGGGGAGCCAGCATGAACCATTTTCCAACAACTCGTCATACAAAGTTGTTGTACTAGTAGTCTATACTACTATTAAAAGAGCAAACTTGTTGGGATACTTTAAATCTGGACCGTTCAATATCCGATCAAACAGCCCAGATCGTCCCAATGTTTGACAACTCAACAATGTCCGATTTTTCCCGTTTTACCCTCCCACCAAATCACATAATACTACTAAATTGCCACTCATCTCCGAATCGTTATTTTTGTCTTTCCCTGAGTTAGAACTCAAACGCCGCGCTCTGCCCAGGCCACGGCCGCACGACGCCACCGTCTCTTCCCAAACCACGCCGCCGCCCCCTGCCCGCCAAGGCTGCTGTTTCCATGAACTCCGCCTCGCCGTCCTCATCACCCTCCAAGGAAACGAGCCGGGACACACGGAATCGAGCGAATCGTCTTCATCTTATTCACCTCAGGCCGAGCGTCGCTGCCGTCGTCCCTGTTCCTCCCCGACATAGCTGAGCATCCTCCTGTGATCCCGGTGAGATCCCGCACCTGTCGCTCAACTTCTATGTTTCCTCGGCCGCCTCTGCAGCTGGCAGTCCGGACTGTCCCTTCCTCCATGCGTTTAGTCCCCCTGCCACCCGCTTGAACCCTGGCGACCGGCGCTGCCGCCTGCCGCCCTCCTCCAGCGGGAGGAAAGGGAACTACCGCCATAGACCTCGCCCATTCCCACATCGCCTGCGCGCTTCCGACGCCGGCGAGCTAGCCTCCGAGCTCCCAGATCTCGCCCGCGTTGGAGTTAGATGAGCAGCCCCCGGATCGTGACAGGAAGCTCCTGGCCATTCTTGCCCCCGGTGCAATTCTTTCCCTCGATGCAATTCACACGGTCTAGAGTCAATGACTCAATTAATTTTATGTCTCCATCAGTATCACTTCAATATTTTTTTCCCTGGATTCGTTGCATCTTGCATCAGGTAATTTTCTTTCTTACTGTTGGACTGCTGCACACTGACTAATGATACTGCAAAACAGAAGATGTACCTAAAGAGTTCATACGCTGTTTATACATTGAAATTTTCATGTAGTTAGACGATATGGTGTTTGTTTTACACGTAGTGTACTTTCCTGATACGTTCAAACCAGTGTCGAGTTCTTCAGAGATACAGCTGATCTAATATTTTGTTACATCCAGCCAGCAGGCGAGCCTGCCTGCACTCTGACCTACGCCCCTGCCTGCTAAGCTGCACCCGCAAGCCGGCCGATCATGAACGGCAGGTTCCCTCCATGTATATTTCGCACGCACCTGCGGCATCTATCTTTCATAGCTACGCCAACCGGAGCAGCAAGGATATGCCCCCTTTTGCCCCTATTTTGCAGTTTTCTTCTTCATATCTTTGCTCTTCTATTCTCCCCGTGGATCGACTCTAGCAAGCCTATTTGGTATATGTTGCTAATCTTACAGTTTACAACAGTTAGTATTTATTTTCTTGCTTATCAAATCTAGCAAGCCTAATGTTGTGAAAGGATAGAGTTAGAGTAAAACTTTGTGATTTAAGTCTGACATGGTGAACTTGAAAGCATACCAAAAATACTCTGTTAAAAATGTAGTAAATTCATCATACTATATGTGTCCATCGAAACATTTTCTTTCAGGTCACATAAGACATGGGAAGTGGATTTCTTCTCACCTTAACACTTTCTGAATTAAGATCCTGGAGAAGTCTCTCTGCCGCTTACTTTGTACCACTTGCTGAATTCAGAGCCCGAAGGTTTTTTCTTGTCATTCTTTCCACTCCAAAAACGACAAACTCTAGAAAGGTCTACTTTCCTAGCACCATTGTCCACTTCTGACACATTCAATTTTCAAACAGTTCATTCATTCCTTAAATCCTTATACGGTATTTATCGAGCATTTGCAAATAATCTGCACTAAAAAATTGCGGTTTTAAAAATCGTGTGAAACCTACCCTTTGGGATTTAAATCCAATTATTTGTAATTGTTGCAGGTTATAGCTTTAAAACTGAAAACCATGTTTCCGTGAGAGCTTTGATCATATGTTGGGACATTTGTAGTTTACTGTGAGCTTTTGGTTCACAAGTTATAGTTATCTGCCATTTGCATCATGGCAGCAAAATTCAGGCATCCATATCTATAGTTATGCTTCCTGCTTTTAAATGGCTTGGTAAATAACTGAATGAACAAATATAGATTCAAATATGTGTTTATATTATAATAAATTATGAGACGTGCGTGCACGTGCACGTCCACTAGTATTATAAATTGCGCAAGGACCGTTTCAAAAAAAAAAAATCGCGCAATGAGTTAGATATATTGGCGGTCGAAGTATACTTATCTCGAAAGTAAGATACGTTCATTGTACTATGAAATATACTCGGTATGGTGGAACTTGACTTGGTATGATTATACAGTCACTAGTTAACGGTAGACATCCGCATTTTTATCAACGTGACACTTTGTTGACTATTGACCAGTCAAACATTGCAGCCTAGTCTGCGGGACCAACCTGTCAGTGGACGGCGGAAAAAAAATGAAGAAATAAAATCACATCACACAGTGCAGGCAGTGCACACACCCTCGCGCGCCTACACGCCGGATCGCCGCTACCAGTGCACACCTGCACGCACGTACACAGCCTCGCCGGCGCCATCGCGGAATATAATTCTATGGGACCTCATCTACGGTACAGCTCCTCAGCAGTTTCTTTCCTCGCCTAATCTCCGGCGGCGAGACGGAGCAGCGGCGCGGTGGCGCGATGGTCTACATCTCTAGCAACGGCTGCGCGATCATCTAACTCCGGCAGATTGGCGCCTCGGCCGAAGCCACGTACAAGGACGCCGCGGACAGAGCGGCTGCTTGCTTGCTTCCTATTGCCCTATCCAGCCGCCGACTAGGTGCGGCAATTTTTTTCTCCATTTGGCGACGCCCTGCTCTGTGTGCGGCCGCTTGAGTCAGAAACATGGACAAGCTGCCGCCTGCCGCAAGGACTCGACATGATTGGCATGGAGAAACGAGATCCCGTTGCTTGTCAAGGTTTGGAGATGGTCCCTGATGGAGAAACGAGATCCCGCTAAGCTCATAAGTTCAGATTTAAGATGTTGGCATGGTAGTGAGCCTGGGGCCTGGCGGGGCAACAGGAAGCAGTCTTCGTCGTCGCGGTCTTGAATCATTGGCACACATCGTCGGCGGCCGGGCGGGGCTCCAGGAATCAGTCGGATTCATGAATAGACCGCATCGAGCGATATGCCTACGATACAAGGAAGCAGTCTCCTACTCTCGACCTCAAATAATGGCGGCGCGGCGCACTGGTCTATTCTTCGGCGGCTCAGCCCGGCGCGATCTTCCTGTAGCCAGCTTTGAGATTAATATGGCCACGCGTCCTTGTTTGGAGTTGGTCCACGCTGATGGGCGTGTAGACCTGGTCCCATAGAATTATTTTCCGGCGCCATCCCTTCGGCGGGCAGCCTCAACCGCGTTTTTTCTTGGCAACAAATATGCACAACTATAACAAATATTGGTCATGTTTATGTGTATATAATTACACAACCATGCATAGTAGCACTAATGCTGACCGCGCGTGAGCTGCTGACCTGGTGAAATTTTATGTCTCCATTTCTTTTCGTCGCACAATGACAGGTGGGCCCGCGGACTAGGCTGCAATGTTTGATTGGTCAATTAGTCAACAGATTGGTACATAGACAAAATACGGAGTTTTGCGGTTAACTAGTGACCGTAAGATCACCGCGTGTCAAATTCAGTGACCGTATCGAGCTTATTACATAGTATAGTGATACTCTTTTAAGTAAGTACGATGACCGACAATGTATTTAACTCCTACGCAATTGTGCGGCTACATCAAATTCCAGCGGACGTTAAGTTACATTGTGCTTCAGATTTTATGGCTGCTATAAGGTTAGTTTTTTTGGCTATAGTTTCACACCCTCGATGACCAATATGAGCAGTGTGACCGTAAGTTGTAGTCCTTGGTATTAGTATTAACTAAAACGACACTCCACGCATTGCAGCGGGTATCTGTTAAGAAATTTAATAAAACACATGAAACATGGCAGCCAAGAGGCTAAAGATTTTAGACATCAAATGTATGTGTGGTTTATAATTTAAAGATCGTTATGGTTTAGGTTGTATGTGATTGATATAGATAAGATTATATCAACGGGTTGAAAAAACGTATGTTGTGGATGGCTTGCATGAAAATGACATGCACATTGCCACATGATATTTTTAGAAACTTTATGAGTGAATACATATAGAAGAGCCCATAATTTAGAATAACAACTATATGATTTCATCATTAAAAATAATTGGCAAAAAGTTCATGGACAAAATTAATTCCGGTGTTCAAGTTGCACAAGATTACTTTTGTAACAACATAGCAACATGGTGTGATCTTATCATTCGGACATAAAAAGAATGGCGTGAACAATTTGATGGGCTAAACAAAGATGACATGGATGCATGCATGCAGAGATAGAAAATAATTAATAAATGTTAGTGGTATGACATGAAAAAATGATTAGCTAAAGGAGTAAGTGATGTGGATAGCTTACATGTGAAGATAGAAAAATATTAATTACACTTAATGGGGTTTTGCTTTATAAGAAGTATAGATTAGTTTAGACCATGCCACGCTCGTGTTAAAACGTTTGAATGAGCCATCTCTAGGGTATTGGAACCATGGAATTTAATATCGTTAACCCCTCACTTGATTGGAACCATGTACTAACTTGAGCAATGAGATCAAACCATGCAAACTTTGGATTTTTTGTAAGGAGCGTCATGTACACATTGGACTTTAAAAGGACCAAACTCTAACGGGTAAACTAGTGCAACATTTTTCTTATTGGTTCAGCAGCGTACTGTAATATATCCTCTTTTTTAACACGCATCGTGTAACTTTTTCACACAACTCTTTTACATTACAAATTAGAATTGCAGCACGAAATTCCTACAATATTGTTTCTTGTAAAGAGAAAGTATACACATTACATCGTCGTCTTGACCTAGCGTTAATAAGTATCAGGCATGGTTTCTCCCTGCAAACAAGGGAAGACAGAGAAATCGTTAACAATTTCCACATCGGTTTCTTGCTACTCTACTCCACTTGGAAGAATCGTCAAGGGCCACCATCCGCCAGATGGAACAGGGTACTGAATGAACCAAAAGCATGCATACGTACGCATGAGAATCAATCACCTTGCAATTCAACTCGTTAAAGCATATAACCTCCTGGAAGGGAAATTTCGCCATCAGAGAAGCTGCAATCAGTTGAATGAATCTATTTCATGATGTATGTATATATCCCTGGACCATCTGATCAAATGGCAATATCCCTGTGGCGAATGAGAATGGCTACGAGAGAGCGCAGTGTAACATTTGACTGACTTCGCGGGATACGCACTAGAGAAGAATATTACTTTGAAGAAAGTGTAGATGAATTTTTTTTTTTTTTTTTTTTTTTGAGAATTCCTGGTCTTTTACAGTACAGCTGTAGTATCTGAACTCACGCACAACTCACACCACACACACACTCAACACCACACGCACGCCACCTGTGCGCAAGCTAGACCTAACCAGACTATACTAGGCTTCTGGGCCCCGTGAGGCTAAACCTACCGGGAAACCCCTCTGTGGTAGTTACGTTTCCCGTCTGACCGTTCGCGGTAGAGTACGTTTTAACCCTCACTCTCCATGCCGCTTTGTCAAGGCGTGTCACTGTCCCTACGCAACTCTAGCTCGCATCCACATTTCCCCGGTAGTGCATGCGAGGCTCATTTGTTTTATTTTTCTATTCTATATGGGATCGTTGACCGCCTGGTTTGACTGTGACTTCCCTGTCAGAACGTAGTGATACTGCATATCTGCGGCGGGTGTCATGCTGCGTTTCCAACTAGTACAGTCTACAGAGACGACCGTTCTACGATGAATAACAAAAATAATCCCACATAAGGACCTGCTAGCTACTCACAACCAGTTCGGGCAAACCTGAAAACAAGCTCACACAGGCCAGATCGAGTCTCAATTCATGGTAACCGATTTCATAACCAAATCTCTGAAAAGAGAGTGGACTGGTTGTCACTATTTGCAGGTTCAAAGAAACCAATTCTCCTCGCCGGAGGATTGGTGCAACTTCATGACCGAGATAACGGTAGAGACAAATATATTCAACATATAGAAGAATATATGGAGATACATGCTGAACAAAATTATGAAGCCAAGTGCCATTAAGCGATTATAATAGAGTGAGTATCAGCCAAGCATAATCAGGTAGAGGAGGGGTAAAGATGCCAACAAGTACAGTGGGTATGTTGGGTGACGGTGTCACTGAGTGAGTACAAGGACTATTTCCTTGAGTATTTCTGGAGGTCATCAGTGTCAATTGACACCAGTGGCTGAACTTAGCTCCGCCTCTGGTTGACCCACAAGTATCGATTGCGAACGAGCATCACCGCTCACGAACTAAGCCTTCTTCTCAGTTATCAAGCTTCGCATCATTGACCCGATCACCAGTGGAGGATTTCCGATAGGTGATCTCCAAACTCTGTCTCATAGGTCTACTCATTCTTATCCTCACATTCTCTCTCCTATTTCACTGTAGCTGAGAGCTCGCGTGCATGCTTCGGCCCGAACCGAGGCCTCTCTCGCCGGCGTCGCCGGCCAGAGATGGCTGAGGGGAGGCGCCGCTCGTCCTCCTGCACATAGTAGTAGCTTAGGTTTCGGCTGGATGCCGTGTAGGGTAGATTCGAGTGGAACTCCAGGTCATGGCGGCTAGATCTGGAGGTTACGGTTCTTCTTCCTTGCTTTGATGCTTCTCTGGGTGAAGCCAGGAGCAACGGAGGAGGCTGCCGCTCGTCTGAATAAAGTGCTGGCTCGTGTCTGCCGCTCGGTGTTGTCTACTCGATTGGCTTTGAAATCCTCTCTGGCCGGCCTTGGTGGCGAGGAGAGGGATGGAAGGGCGCGTCGGCTACGGCGTCGACTGGTGGTGGGCTCGATGTGGTGAACGGTGAAGGACTCCTTCCTCTGGCCGGCCTTGGTGGCGAGGGGAGGTCGGGGCTCAGCATTGTTTTTGCTGCTTCGGCCTTGGTGCTCAGTTGGGCAGCCCGGCCGCCGCTCCTTCTCTCTTCTCGCAGTCGTGGTGACGGAGAGGGTGACCAGGGGGCTGTTGTGGACCTGCTCGGCGTGGGTGCTTGGACAGACCGTGTGGTGCGCAACGCGTTGCGCGCTGCTGGACATCGACTTCTTCCAGAGTTCCCAAGTGTCGGCCACCTCGGGCCGATGCTATCCATGGCGAATGGAGCCACTCCGTGCTCTGGCGTGTTGGCCAGAGCTGCTTCTTCCTCCTTGGGTGGAGGATCTTGGATCTCGGCGTGGGAGATCTCGTCTGCGACACCCCAAGTGGCTTGTTCCCCGGTGGTGGTGCGGATGCGCATGCTTTGAGGTCACAGGTGAACGGCGGCGACGACGAAGGACCTGATTGTGTTCTTCTTTTCACTTTTAGGGCCCTGTTTGCAAACTCTGAGGGCGTCTCCGTAATTTTCCAGTTCTTAGAGTTCTCCTTTGTAATTTGGTGCATGATGCCTTATCAATGAAGCTCCCACGCCCTTCTAGGCCTTATCCGTTCAAAAAAAAACTCTGTCTCGGTCAATCCCCACTTTGGATGCTCGAAGGCTGAAGACATGGTTATCCACACCTTGGACGGTCGACACCTAAATATTTAGGTGGTGATGTCAAATATTCAAGGGTAACAAGTATGATATCCAGGTGACACAGGGTTCGGATAAATTTGAATGGAATCTCAACAAGAATGGTAAATTCTCAGTTGATTCCATGTACAAAGCGTTAATCCAACCTGATGTTCCAGTCGATAGTAATAAGAAAATTTGGAAGATGAATATCCCACTAAAAACTAAGGTGTTTGCGTGGGATCTTCGTCGAGGGGTAATTCTTACAAAGGATAACCTTGCCAAACGCAATTGGCACGGAAGTAAAAAGTGTGTTTTTTGTCATCATGACGAGACTATTAAATACTTATTCTTCCAGTGTGGGTTTGCTAGGTCTATATGGTCAGCCATACAGATAGGTTCTACCTTATTCCCCCCACATAGCGTTGCGAATATTTTCGGCAACTGGCTAAATGGCGTGGATCGTAGGTTTAAATTTCTTATTAGGATGGAAACGATTGTCGTTATTTGGTCGCTATGGCTATGTAGAAATGACAAGGTTTTTAACGATAAAAATACTTCTGTTATGTAGGTTATCTATCGGTGCACGGCGACACTCAGATCTTGGTCGGCCGTACAGCGTGCGGAGCACCGCGACCTGTTTTCGGAAGTGGCTTCACGTTTGGAGGCTGCGGCGCGGGAGTTCTTCCCCCGCAATGGATGGCAGCATAATCTCCGGATTGAACATCCACCACCTTAGACGTCTTTACAATTTCTCATTATGATATGTAATTCGCCTTTTTAGTTCTGTTTGTGTGAGACTTGTAAACTTGTTGGGGCTGTGTGCATCCTAATTATGCAGAGGCCGGGTGTAATGCTTAAAACTCTTTAAGTAATAAAATCTCTTTATCGAAAAAATGATATCTTAGATATATATGTTTTTATATGCTCAATCATTCTCACTACTCAGTCACTTGGTGGAGAGAGCGAGGGGAAATTGGGGGGATCGCCTGTGTGTCGACCCGTGCGACGATAAGCACGGGTCGCACACCCCCTCTGCTTCTTCTTCCCTTCCGTCGCCGCACCTCTGCGCCGCCCCCGCCGGACTCCCTCGCCTCTCCTCCACGGCCGCCCCGCCTCCGCGTCCTCCGCCCGCCTCCACCTTCTTCCTCCTCCGCCCGCCGGACTGCCCCGAACCGCCATCCGACGCCAGCCATGCCGCCTGCTGCCGCCCCCCGCGCTCGGCGCCGCTACCACGCCGCCTCCGCGCCCCGCCCTGCCCCAGCCGCCACCTCCGCCGGTCCGCCGCCGCCCGGCCGGCCATCCCTCTAAACTCCCCCCCCCCCCACCGCACCCAAAACCTAACTCCGGCCGGCCGCCCCGCACCCGCACAAGATAAGCTGGCTTCCTCGCCTCCGTCGGCGACGCCGCGGCTGGCCGCGTCGTCCCCGTCTCCGGCGAGGTCCAGGCCTCACCTCCGACGGGGCGCCGCGGCCAGCCGCGTCGTCCCCATCGTCGGTGAGGATGCTCCGGTCGCCGTCTTCTTCCTCGCACGCGGTGGGCCGCGGCCCATGTGGGTCGCCTTCTTCTTCCGACGGGGTGTGCGACGCTGCCTATCGTCGACTTGGTCGACATATAGGTTTTGCCGAAATTGGGGGAGCTAGAGCTAGGGTTCGCGCTGCGGCCTATCTGCTCGCTAGGCCCAACCATCCTCTCACTCTGATCGGGCTGGGTCCATCCTCTCCCTCCAACCAGGCTATATGCTGCTTAGCTGGGCTGCCAGCCCACTCCCAACGATCCAGAGCTAGCCCAAGGCGCTCAACTCCGTCGTTTCGATCGAGCTGGACGATTGCGCGACCCACCCAGCGGACTCCCTGCAGAGCGCAGGTTCGACCTAGTTTTCTAGGGTTTGGCGACTCCGGCGGCGATTCCCACCGCTGCAGGTTTCTCACGTCCCGATCGCTTCTTCCACCCTCCCCTCGTGATCTCCTGCTCGAGCTGATTAAGGGGCCGGCTGGTCTGGCTGCCCGGCTTTGGTAGGGGTTGTGTGGCGGAGGCTTGGAACCGATCTGGGAGTTGTGATCGCCATGGCGGCCGAGAGCTCGAGGGCGAGTAAGGGAAAGGAGGTCGAGGATCTCGATGTCAATGAACTGCTGAAGAATATGAAGCTGCACGAGGCAGAGCTGAACGACGTCGTGCTGGCCAAGGATGTGGTCGGCAGTTGGCCGAAGGTGAAGTGGCTTGCGGCTGCGAAGGTGCTTACAACCAGATCGTTCAGCATGAACTCGCTGAAGGAGACGATGCTCGCAGCCTGGCTCCCAGCGCAGGATGTGAAGTTTCATCCAGTGGAGACTAATCTGTTTGTTATTCAAGCATCATGTTTGGGAGACTGGAAGAGAATCATGGAGGAAGGACCGTGGTTGTTTAGGGGATGTGCTTTAATGCTGGAGCCTTTCGATGGATCGACTATGATTCCGTCGGTGATTCCGAGCAAGGTGCAGGCGTGGATCCAAATTCATAAGCTCCCCCCGTTATTCCGGAACAAGGAAGTGTTGACACAATTGGCTAGTCGGGTGGGTGAAGTTATTTCGGTGGAACCTTCAGCGGTGCAGACTCGCAGGGGGGAGTTCCACAGAGCCAGAGTTAATCTGAAATCTGGCCAGCCGCTGATGAGGATGGTCCCTCTGTTTCCAGAGGGTCATGAGCGTATGTTCCTTCAAATCAAGTACGAGAAGATGCCAAAGTACTGCATGCATTGCGGGCTAATGGGACACACTCACCTTGAGTGTGGTTCGGGTGAATTTGAAGAGGGTGACCTTCAGTTTGGCAGCTGGATGATCTCGGAAGAGCAGTACTGGCGAGCGGGAACTCCTGGAGTTCGTCGTACGCAGGGCAGGAGTCAAGATGACCAGAGTCGCAATAGTGGTCGTGGACGATCAGGGAGCACGAGGGGAGGCGCTCCTTTTGCTAGAACCCAACGCAAGTGGAAGCCTAAAGAGAGAGCAAACAATCAGACACGCAAACGCACTTCTGATGATGCTGGTCTTTCGGAGGAGCAGAATACTGACCTGGAGGACACGGCAACCAGTCCTCTCAAGCAGCCTCCAGCTGGGGGGCTGGAACGTGACAGTTTGGGTGCAAAGAAAAAGCTGGGCTTAAATGATCACGGGGAGGAGGGATCAGAACGTGTTCCACCACCACCACCTCGCTACGTCCCTCCCAAAGAGATGAAGAAACTTAAGAAAGCTGCAGCACAAGAGGCAAAGGAGGGTAAGTACGTAGTTAAAGAAAACGGAGACAAGTGCATACATGAAGCAGGATCGGCGGCCTCCCGCACGGAGGACCGCCGGGAGCAATGAGTGTCTCGGAATGGAATTGTCGCGGACTTGGCATGGCCGCGACAATAAATGAACTCCGTGATTTTGCACGGACGCATGCCCCCTCAATTCTTTGTGTAGTTGAAACTCAGGTGCACAAGTTTAGAGTGGAAGGACTAGCTAGTACGCTAGCTTATGATCGTAGCTTTGCTGTAAGCAGCGATGGTCGCAGCGGAGGTCTAGGAATTTTCTGGAATAATGATATAAAGATAGAGATTCTTCCTTATTCTCAGTACCATATTGATGTTATTGTTTCGGCCGCAAGCATGGAACCGTGGCGTTTAACGTGTGTGTACGGAGAAGCACAAGTCCGAGAGAGGTATAAAACATGGGACATGTTGAAATACATTAAGTCATCTTCCGATCTCCCTTGGCTTTGTATTGGTGACTTTAATGAGGTACTTCTGAGGGAGGAGCATGACGGGGTAAACATGAGGAGCAACCATCAGATTGCAGGTTTTCGTGATGCAGTTGATGTTTGTGGCCTGTCAGACCTCGGCTATATAGGAGTTCCATGGACCTTTGAAAAAAGGGTGGCGGGGGGGAGGTACAGTCGTACAAGGTTGGACAGAGCGCTGGCAACGGCGAGCTGGTGTGAGCGATATCCTCTAGCTGAGTTAACTCATATGACCGCATCCACGTCCGATCATTCGCCTATCCTCCTAAATTTCGAGCCAGTGACCAGAAGTGCTAATGCGAGGAAGCGTTTGTTTCGGTACGAGGTTATGTGGGAAGCCCATGAAGCCCTGGATCCTTTTGTCAAACAATCATGGCAAGAGGGCGGGGTAGCAGCTAATACCGGAGATATTCGTGAGAAGCTCCGGGGAATGGCGGATGGTTTAACGCAGTGGGACAGATACACCTTCGGCAATGTACGAAGGCGGCTGAGGGAGCTGCGCTTGCGGTTAGCTCAACTTCGAGCTGTTCCTGGACGTACTGGTCCAAGCTATGAGGAGATTAAAGTTTGCGACCAGCTGGTTGAGCTCCAGCACCGAGAGGAGACAACGTGGCGTCAGCGATCTAGAATTCAATGGCTCTCGGAGGGCGATAAGAACACCCGTTTTTTCCACCAGCGGGCGAGTCGACGAAAGAAGAAGAATAAAATCTCTAACTTGCGTCGAGGTGATGGTGTGATCATAGAGGATCAGGAGGAGTTGGCTGGGATGACGAAAATATTTTTCCAAAACCTCTATGAATCGGAGGGGACCACAGGTATGGACCAAGTGCTGAATACCGTACCAACTAAAGTGACGAGCCAGATGAATGGGGAGCTGACTGAACCATATATTGAGGAGGAGGTCAAGATTGCCCTTTTCCAGATGTTCCCAACAAAAGCACCTGGCCCGGATGGCTATCCGGCGCATTTTTTCCAGCACAACTGGGAATTGTGCGGCAAGGAGGTAACCTCAGCAGTACTTCGCATTCTGCACGGAGAAGACAGCCCGGAGCTGATCAATGATACCTTCATAGTTCTCATTCCGAAGGTTACTAGTCCGTCAGAACTAGGTCAGTTTCGTCCAATTAGCCTTTGCAATGTTATGTATAAAATTGCATCTAAAGTGATTGCTAACCGGCTGAAAAAGATACTCCCAGAAATTGTGTCGCATGAACAATCAGCCTTTGTTCCAGTGAGGCTAATCACAGATAATATCATAGCAGCCTATGAGTGCCTACATTTTATGAAGAGGAATAAAGCCAAGAAAAACAGGCACTGTGCACTCAAGCTGGATATGAGGAAAGCGTACGACCGGGTGGAGTGGTCGTATTTGGAGGCAATTCTACTTAAGTTGGGGTTTGCTCCTTCCTGGGTAGCCCTAGTGATGAGGATGGTGTCCACGGTCACATTCTCAGTTCTTTTTAATGGTGCTCCTACTGAATCGTTCAAACCATCTAGGGGCATTCGTCAAGGAGATCCCATATCACCATATTTGTTTTTGCTGGCAGCAGAGGGCCTTTCGTGCCTGTTGAAATCGAGAAGTGTTGTACCATCATCGAGCTTACAAGGACTAAAGGTGGCGAGCTCCGCTCCGGCGGTTAACCACTTACTATTTGCTGATGATAGCCTGCTGTTCGTGAAAGCCAGTGTGGAGGGTGCAGGAGAAGTTGCAGATGTTCTGGATGCTTATTGTCAAGCTTCAGGCCAGCGCATAAATCTGGATAAATCCTCGGTGTTCTTCAGCAAAGGATGTCCGAAGACATTACGGGAAGCTATGAAAGTTCGTCTCAATGTGCCAAACGAGACACTAAGCGAAAAATACTTGGGTATGCCATCTGATGTGGGACGTTCTATTAATGGAGCTTTCCAATACTTAAAAGATCGTGTATGGAAACATGTCCAAGGTTGGCTGGAAATTTTATTATCCTTCGGTGGTAAGGAGATCCTAATTAAGGCTGTCGCCCAAGCAATCCCAACGTTCTCAATGTCGTGTTTTAAGCTGCCTAGAGGACTTTGTGAGCAGATTAATGGCTTGTTACGGAATTTTTGGTGGGGTTGTCGCGATGGAAAGAGGAAGACATGTTGGGTTTCTTGGGATGATTTGACCAAACCCAAATATGTAGGAGGACTGGGGTTCCGGGACATCGAGCTATTTAATCTTGCTTTACTAGCTCGCCAAGCATGGAGATTGTTACAATTCCCGGATACTCTAAGTGCTGCTATCCTAAAAGCAGTTTACTTTCCTGATGGAGATTTTTTGAATGCCGAGGTTGGGTCACATGCCTCACAGATTTGGAGATCTATTGTTGAAGGAAAGGAGATTTTGAAACAAGGCTTGATCCGAAGAATTGGCTCGGGAGAGACGACTCACGCCTGGAATGATAATTGGATCCCCCGAGATTGTGCGATGAGACCAATTGCATGCATTAAGCAAGATCCTCCGGTGGCTGTTTCTGATTTCATCGACAGAACTACAGCATCATGGAACTTGCCGAGGCTGCGGGAGTATTTCTTGCCGATGGACATTACAGCGATCCAGTCTATACCGATTGGAACTGCTCGTTTTGATGATGATTGGGCATGGCATTTTGAGTGCAATGGTTTGTTCTCGGTGCGGTCGGCTTACCGCATGCTAGCAAATACCAAGCAACGACGAGAGGAGTGGCTGGACGGCACAGCCTCGGGCTCTGGTCGGAAGCGAGAGGAAAAGGATTGGACAAGTCTGTGGAAGACACCGGTCCCTTCAAAGATTCGAGTGTTTCTGTGGCGGCTGGCAAAACACTCGATCCCGACGGGTGATGTACGCTTTAGGCGCAACATGGCACCCAATGCCGCATGCTCTTTGTGCGGAATGGAAGACTCCTGGCGGCATTCTTTATTAGAGTGCAATATGAGCAGGAGTGTGTGGGCTTTGGCCCCAGAATCGATCGCTGAACACGTCCACCATGTAGTGGAACCAGATGCACGACAATGGCTGTTCAGTTTAATCCGATCTCTTGATCATGGCGAGCTTACAATCTGCCTTGTAACTCTATGGTCGATATGGGCAGCTCGTCGAAAGGCCATCCATGAAGAAATATACCAGAGTCCCCTTTCGACACATGCTTTTGTGCAATCAATGGTTAGGGACCTGGAGAGTGCTCCAGGGAGGGAAGCAAAGGTGGTGCCGACGAGAACCCAGCCATGCGCGACTGGCTGGTTGGCTCCTCCAAGTGGGATGGCGAAGATAAATGTAGACGCTGCTGTGAGGAAGCAAGGAAACGCAGGAGCTGTCGCTGCGGTGTGTCGTTCAGATGCGGGAGTGTTTTTAGGCGCATCCGCAGTTGTTATACAAGGTATCTCGGACCCTGCAGTGCTTGAAGCTATGGCGTGCCGGGAGGCCATGGCTTTGGCTGCTGACTTGCATCTGACGAAGGTGAGGGTGGCTTCAGATTGCCTAGAGGTGATAAACTGCATGGTAGGCCCATACAAAGGGAGATTCAGCGTAATCATGCAGGAAATAAAGCTGAGAGCAGCTGACTTCGTTGCGGCAATTTTTGTTCATGAACGAAGGGCGTCGAACCGAGAAGCTCATGGCTTAGCTAGGTCCTCGGCTTACCGTGAATACGGGCGTCACGTCTGGCTGGATGGGACTCCAGATTTTTATTGTATTCCAGTAAACATTAATAATCAATAAAGGAAGGCCTGTTAATCTCAAAAAAAAAAAAAAAGCTGGACGATTGCGCAACCAGAGTCCAGATGCCAAGCTGCAATTTATAGCGCAAAAGACAAGGACTCGACGAGCTCGCCTACCCCAACCACCCACCTCCTCCACTCGACCCAGCAGCTACCCAAGGCAATGGAGCTCCGCGAGCTCGGCGGCACGGGCCTCCGCGTCAGTCCCGTCGGCTTCGGCGCCTCCCCGCTCGGAAACGTCTTCGGGGACGTCCCCCGCGACGTCGCTCGCGCCACCGTCCGCCGCGCCCTCGACCTCGGCATCAACTTCTTCGACACATCCCCGTACTACGGCGGCACGGTGTCGGAGTCGGTGCTCGGGGACTGCCTCCGCCACGCGGCCGTCCCGCGCGACAGCTTCGTCGTCGCCACCAAGTGCGGCCGCTACAAGGACGGCTTCGACTTCAGCGCCGCCCGCGTCACGCGCAGCGTCGACGAGAGCCTCGCGCGCCTCGGGCTCGACTACGTCGACGTCCTCCACTGCCACGACATCGAGTTCACCAACCTAGACCAGGTCCCTCTCCCCTTTTCCAGCCCACCACCTGTTCGACCAATCTCCTCCACCAGCTTCTTAACCCTGCGACACGCTGTATTGTTGTTCTGATGTCTGCAGATCGTGAACGAGACGATTCCCGCGCTCCAGAAGATCAAGGAGAGTGGGAAGGCCAGGTTTATTGGGATCACCGGCTTGCCCTTGAGCATCTTCACCTACGTGCTCGACCGGGTGCCTCCTGGCTCCGTAGATTTGATTCTCTCCTACTGCCACTACGGAATCAACGATACGGCGCTGGTGGATTTGCTACCGTACTTGAAGAGCAAAGGTGTTGGGGTCATCACTGCTTCACCCCTTGCCATGGGGCTTCTCACGGACAATGGGCCACCAGAGTGGCACCCTGCACCAGAAGAACTCAAGGTATTGCCATTGTACGAATTACATTCGTTTTCCATCTGACTGTTGCAGGACAAGCTATTTCTTCACAGATAACCATATATAAGATATTGGTACAATCTAAAAAAAAATTAGAGATACACTTGTGTTGCCAAATTACGCAGCCCTACACAGATAAGGTCATACTGGTAGTAGAGTTTGTTGAGATGGAAAATGAGGGTTAAGGAACATTAGTAGATTTAGTATGCAATTGGACTAAACCATCCTGGACTTTGCTTTCTGTTGTCACAGTTTGGTTGCTCAATTTTGCATAGGTTAAGCGATAAGTTGGTTGACTTGATTCGTGCAGCCAGTGATAGAAAACAAATTTATCCCTTATGTTGCTCTAGTCTTCACTCATGTTTGTCATGTACAAAGATACAAAGAATAGTACACGAGATTTGTAAACACATTTTTTTCCGTTGTCCGAAGGTCATTAACCCCTTGTCACCATTTTTGTTTGGTGGATCCTGGTTCACCACCTGAGTTTCTGGTGGAGAAATATCTCGAGAGTGTTATTGTAGAGTAACATGCATCTTCCCCAGTGCTTCAAATTGAGTTATGTGTTGGCATAATTAATTATACACTTAAACTACCCACACAAAATAATTACCATGCTGGATGACGTATTTTAATCACTTGTAATCCATTGTTCCATACTAAAGTTGCTTGGATTATGATTATCTGGTAACCCCGTTTGCCTAACTAGCTATTGTGTATTTTATTGTTTTGCCAACCAACCTCTTGTTTCGTGGTTATTTTTCCGCGGAAGATTGTAAAATATAAGTTCAGCACAGCACTGTTCAGCAACCGCAAACGGAGCTTAATTAACAAATAAATAAACAATTTGCAACACATCTCTCAGTCCAAAGCTCTAGAAGATATCTGTTACTTCGGTTACGCTCTTGTGGATAAATTAGTAGTTGAAATTGAAAAGTATAATTGCTGTGTACTATCATATTAGCTTCTAGAAGGATCACTTCTTTGTCTGATGTGTCAAATGAATCCATCAATTCACATGTATAACATGGTCTGTTATCAGTTGGCATGCAGGGCAGCGGCAGATCACTGTAGAAAGAAGGGGAAACAGATTACAAAGCTAGCCATGAAGTATAGCTTGATGAACAATGAGATTTCCACAGTTCTTGTTGGAATGAACTCTCCAGAACAGGTATACAATTTGCCCCAGTCTTTACTGAATTTGCTTCTATGCAGCGTATTCTTAAGCATAACTCTAAGCATGTTTATGTTAAATATCCCATTGACATTGCCTGAACTTTACCAAACCTGATGAACCACCTGTTTAGGCATTGTGTAAAGCATATATAACTCGATCTAATCAGTAATCAAATGTGGATGCCAAGGAAAACAAATATAATAACTATTTTCAGTTTTAGCAGAGAAATTTAATATTATTCTGATAGGATAATCACGTAGTAATACTACATTTAACAGAACAGTTAGTTGTTTATGTACCAGCTCAATTCAATCTGGAATTCTGTCTGTTTTCCCATCATGTTTCGAACTTTGAATGCAGATGAGCCATGTTACTTGCGACCCATATTTTTCCAGTAAACCATGCCTTATATTTTTTGGATTGCTTACTGCTATTTTAACGAGTAATTAATCTGTTCGAGTTGGAGCAATTGCTGAAATACCAGCCCCTATTAGAATCTAGAAAATGGAGCAAAATTATGGTTTTCTTTTATTAGGAGAAAACAAATAGCAAATGATGTATTGATGTACATTAGTCCGAAATCAAAAAGATCCATTTTCCATATAAGAAGTCCTATTATATACTCCTGGGTGTACATACTCCCATACTCAATATACCTCACATACGAGGGTATTATACCTCTTTATAATTTTTTATATACCTCATTAATTATTGTAAGATACCTCAATACAAGTAGTATGAAAAAAAATATCACCAAGGTCCTCAATTTTTTTATATACAATATTTACGTGTAGAAAAACAGTATATGTGCAAATAATATAAAGTATATAGTTAAAAATGAAAAATTTCACATAACTCACTTTGAGGTATCTACTATATAATAATGAAGTATATTAAAAATGATATAGAGGTATAATCAGTTCACATACGTGGTATATTGAACGTGGGAGTACGTACACCCAGGAGTACAGATCCATTTTCCATATAACTATTGCCACGGGATAAATATAAAATTATAATATTACCCCAGGAGGAATTATATCGACATTAGTTGTACCGTTGATATATTTCATCATCAAAGACATTTTAGGTTGACAAAATAGGCCTTAAGGACTGTTCATATAGTGTCTTATGCTTACCTGATTCAAGGTGGAGGAGAATGTTGCTGCTGCAGTGGAGTTATCGACTTCAGGCATAGAAGAAGAGCTTTTGCATGAAGTGGAAGCAATTTTAGAGCCTGTTAAGAACTTGACCTGGCCCAGTGGTATTCAGCAAGCCTAATGCCTGAGTCCGACATTAGCTTGGCCGGATGAAATCCCATGTGATGAATATATTTGCTATTAGTTGATAGAGTCAAATGTGTGCCTGAGAGCTGACATTAACAATAAAAGGTCAATGATGACCATTGAATAAATTGTTCGTACAAGCCCTGATGTATTGAGAAATTTTGTGGTTACAGTTGCCAACTGAATGAAGTAAAGTAAACGATGAAGCAACAGAAAAACTTTTCTGAATTACATGCATGCATGGGTTTCTCCATTTCATTCTTTTTAGATTAATGCCATTCCACTATAGATGAAAAAAACTTTTACATGGCAAGATCTTGCATGTGAAGACTTGACCTCTTACCAAAACTGAAAATGCTCTTCTCCCAAAGCCTATGACCTAATATATCAATCTCGAAAGAGAATACTGAAGGAACAGGCAGATCCGTCTCAGAGCTACTTATAACTCTGATGTCAACTGTGACCTAAGGACCCTTCACTATGCTGCCATGTTTGCCAGGGCCGACGACCCCATCCACCGCTGATATTATCTGCGGCACTGACATGCCGCCAGAGAGAACGATCTCTGCATGAAAAGTTCCATATCAATTCAGACCTCTTTTATGTCAGATATCATTTCAAATAAAAACGTAGGAAGAACATTGCCCGATAGCATACCAATGGCCTCCCGGACGGACAGGTCTGGTATGATCACGTCGGCGCGGCTCATGAGGAAGATGTCACCAAGATAGAGGTGGTTTGTGGGCACATAAACACAGGTGAGTTCCTGGTCGCCGTTCGCGCTGCGCAGGGTCACCGTCGACGTGATGAACCCCAGTGCGTACTCGCCTATCCTCGGGTGCCGTATGATCACTGTCTCTTTGAAGGCCCGTGAGCTCTGGTCTGACATGATAATTAAGCCGCTTCAAATTCGTCGACATATAGTTGAAAAATGTGAGTGTTCTACAAACTTATGAATACTCTACTTCAAGTCAGATACGAATACATATAGTGTGTGTAAATTTGGAAAGAACATAGCGGACATTGGCTTCCTTTTTGGAGAATTAATTGGCTTAGTTGTACCTGGGGATATTGCGGCGCTTATCTGCTTGGAAGCGGAGTAGATGTGGCGGACGAGCGGCATCTTCTTGATGAAGAACTCACCCAGGCTGAGAAGGGAGGCGCCAAGCCATGACGACATGAACACACCGACGAGGAAAATGAAGGTGATAGAAGTGGCAAACCCTAGACCTTCTTCAGAGGAAGCCATTGAAACATGATCTCTATATTGTGAAGAAA
The DNA here is from genome assembly GCA_947311845.1 of Poa pratensis. NCBI lineage: Eukaryota > Viridiplantae > Streptophyta > Magnoliopsida > Poales > Poaceae > Poa > Poa pratensis. Next base: position 28,420,425 of record CAMZMU010000010.1, read on the forward strand.
CTGAAATCTTCCCTGAATGTGTTTGTAAATGGTGAGTGAGTGGCAAGATAGTTACCGAAGACATTTATGCCGAGATGGATGTAGATCGGCGAGAAGAAGCCGTCGACGAATCGGATGAACCACCAGGTCGTGTAGAACGTGATGGCTATCGGGAGCAAGATGACGCTGCATAGCGTGGAGAAATTAAGATGTTAGGGAACACAAAAGTTCAGTTCGCGTTGCAAGCAGTCTCTGAATGTACTGCACATGTAGTAGCCGTGTCTGTGACGCCAATGGCATGAAGAAAACTACTAGCGGAAAGTAAATCTGAAGTGTAGCAGTAGTACCATCCGGTCATAAACTTCTTCCACGTCCAGCTCCGTATCACTCTCGAGAAGGCCTGCATGATGTGTAATGATCATCCAGACTGAAAGTAGAATCATCTATTGTATTGGTAACTGCAGATAAACTACTTGTCCACATGGACAGATCTAAAATTGCATTCGGCGACTGCATCTTCCAAAGACTATTTTGACATATGCCACGGATATGGGCGATTTTATGAGGGTGTTCATTACTGGAGTTGTTCGTGTGAACGTTTAGAATGACGTGGTTACCTCGATGCCGGTGGAGGGATGGTGGTGGCCGCGTCCCGACGGCGAGCTGATCATCACCGGCGTGGTCGGCTCAGAGTCCTCCTCGCCGTCGGCGGACATGCGGACGGGCTCGCTGGTCACCGGGATGATCAGCAGCTCCCGGTCCCTGTCCCTCTCCCGCGCGGCCATGGCGTTCTCTGATCTCATGCGCCTCGTCGCCTGCCCTTGTGCGATCCTGCGTGGCCTAAGGTACTGCAGTAGTTGGGCGGGCATGCAGTGCAGTGCGAACGGAAACGCCGGATCATGGAGAAGGTGACACCGCACAAGCGAACCATGGCTCTGCCACTATGGCAGTGGAGGTTCGCCTAATCAGGTACGGTGGAACGTCTGGCTGACTGCATGGGCCCACCTGTGCACCGAACTCTGTTGGATACTTGGATGTGCATCATAACCAAACATGGGCATCGTATTTATATGTTTCAAAAAATCTAAAAAAAAATCTTGCATGTTGTCAATATTGTATCCCATAAATGTGTAAAATCTCGATTTGAAATAATTTATTATTGAGCGACACAAAAATGATAAGTGTGTGGATGAGGGATCCGAATATACACACTTTCGTATCTCCAAAATAGACAAGATTTTATCATTTTTATGTAGCCCGTAATCTAAAAAATGTTGCATGCTTGTAGGAAGCAACATTGAATACATCGAGAATTGTTTTCAGATTTTGTAAACACTTATAAATATTGTTTTTGATTTTTTAAATAGAGTAAACAAATGAGTCTGCGAGCTAAAATAACTTTCCGCTTTATATATGCACATAATGTCAGGATGTAGTTATTACGCATCACCCGTGCTTAAGAGCAACTCCAACAGCACGCCCCCATTTTGTGTTTGGATATGTATACTTGGATTAGAGGAAGTGCATTATGTGAGCATTTAATAAATTTAACTCCACATAATTAGAGGAAGTGCATTTGTTTTTCTCCAAATATTCACCAATTTAAAATATCTAAACATGTTTGTTTTTTGCCATAAATAGTTAGCATTTATTTTTCTGAGCATTTTGATGTATTTTTCATATTTTTCCGATGGGTATTTATAGAAATACTTAAATTTTCTGAAAAATTTTCCAAAAAAAAAAAAAACTGAGAGGCCGGGCCCATTGCGACGTCGCGATGACGTCAGCAATGGCCACATCGGCCATGTCGACGACGGCGGCGTCGCATCCGCGCGAGCTGGAGCGTGTGGGACGCGCGTGGAGGTGAGCTACCCGCAAGTGGCGGCGCCGCTGCATTTGGGTCACCGGAGCGTCGACGACAGCGTCCAAACGCGGCGGTCGGAGGAAGCTCACGGCGGCGGCGATTCCGGCGTGCCTCGGGCGTCCCAGCACGCGACTCTCGGGGAGGACGGAGAGGAGACGACGGCGGAGCTCCCTGTGGGCCTCGATTCGTCGGGGGAGGAGCGGAGCGGCGACGGAGCGCTTCGGCGACGGCGGCGACGTCGGGTTCGCGCGGGAGAGAGAAGAAGAGGGAGGGGGATTTTTTTCTTCAGTAAGGCCCCTGGTTTTCCCTGTAACTGCAAATAAGTCCCTCTTCTCGAGGAGTTGTGGACAGCGGGGCAATTTCCGGGCAAAGCAGGGACTTTATTGCAAAACAACCGCGGGTACTATTCTACACTGTAGCTATCTACAGTGGACATTGTGCTATCTACAGTGGTCGGAGCGCTGAGAGCGCGAGAAAGTTGCACGCCTTAATATAGTGAGTAATTTGCAACCTCATGTTGCAACAAACTAAAATAATCTTATTTGCAACCTCATAGTGCACACGAATCACGATACAGAATTGATGCTCAGTAGTTAAATGAGTTCTAACTTAATTCTGAATCAAATAAGAATTATCAAAACCTTTACATAAAAAAGAATTCAATGATGTCGGAACTCTGATATGGAATGATACGATTTACAGACTTTCAGCTTCCAACTCAAAACCAATTGTTTTGCGGGCAATGGTGAGCGTCCTCTCGGGGTATCAAATCCCTGATCCCCGCCTCCAGAGCCGTCCGATCGAAATTTGCGGGCCATTAAATGCCTTTCTTCTCCGAACCATCCCGAGTTACTACAATGAAGCAAAAAAAAAAAAACCACAGCACGTTCGTAAGATTTTCCCGTGGTGGGTCAAAACCTGGTAAAAAAACATGGCAACCTTTTGAAAACATCGATGTAGCGAAATCCCCACAAGTCGTAACAAATTCACATCACTTCCTGTAAAATCTCGAAAACAATCAACACGTTCATTTAGCATGGGAGCAAAACGATTTGCAGTTTCGCAAAAAGAAACTTGCATCTTTGAAGCAATATTTAAATCACTGAAATAATATTGCATCAGATACTCATAATCATCTCGCCGGTGATTTTGCAAAAAAATGTGCACGAGTTTGTAGCATTTAAAAAATGCGCCAGGGATACTGACCTTGTCTTGGAGCACCGATGATGGGGACATGATTACGCCGGATATGACCAAATCTATTGGTCACGAATATATTTTTCAGGTGATTTCTATGAACGATTATGAATTGTATTTTAATATTATTTGGGACAAAAATACGACACCATCTTTTGTCTTATGCATAATTATCAAGGAGTTATACAAACCTCGTGTTAAAATAAGAGAAGGTCCAAAGACGGAAGCATGTCCAAATGACTCGGACAGCTGCAAGCAATCAAGTCAAATCAAGTCACGTAGGCAGCCATGCTAATTAGGGCACGAGCAGTGGTAGCATATGTATACCACTGCCTCACCAATTCCACCTAGGCTTGTGCATGCATCAAGGAGGAGTTGGGCCATGTGCATGGTGCACACACGTACGATCAAGAGGCGTACGATCAAGAGGCTCAGAATGATGATCGATCCAAGCCTTTTGACCACGTCCATGCAGCAGTCCAGATACGAGTCAGCCCATATACGTACAAAGACCTTGATCGCGTACGATCACGCGCCTGGCCGGCCGGCCAACAATAAATAGACCGTCACCCTAGGCTTTATACTTGGATTTTGTTTAGTTTTGCCTAGCCCAACGCTACAACTTCGTGTACTCGTCCAGTGCTCAACAGTCTGTTTAAGACCGCTATCAGAATCCCACCTTATTATCTCTTTGAGATATTTGTACTTCATCTATATTCGCAATATTCAGATTGCAATTTTAGTTCTTACTTGTTTCTCGATCGCAGGTAGAACTAGACCTATTTGGTCAGGCCCGATCGTGTATCTGCAAGATTGGTAACTTCCGGAGATTGGTTTAGCGATTGCATTGACGCTGCGTACGTGTGCGTAGTAGTCGGATCGCCAAGGTCGAACTCCACCAAGAATCGACATATCTATCTTATCGAAAGATCGGACACCTTTTCCCTATCAACCGACTTCGCCAGATCAGGCTCGTCGGAGCCTCGCCGCAGATCCCGCGACCCAAGACCTATTCCATGCAATCTCAACGCATTTCCGGAGCTCACGATCTCCACCGTGTGTATCAATTGTGTTTTGGAGCTCCACCTTGACTCCAACCATTGAGTTTATCCATGACATCCAGCCATTATTGAGGAGTAGAAGAAGGTAAACATGTATTTGGTAGGATAAGAAACTAGTTGGACTCAGCGGAAGGAGCAGTAATACGCACTGTGCGAGAAAAATAAAAGGAAGTTGACAACATGGGCTCACGCGGAGTGAGCACTGAGCAGAGGAAATAATTTTATGAGACTAAGAGGAGAGCAAATTGCAAAAAGGAACACCACAATTGTGTCAAAGTCATCAAACACCCACCAAAATCCATCTTTTCTGCTGGTTTTTTACTGAAGCATTGATAACTTTGACCTAATTGTGGTGATTTTTTGTAATTTACTCCTGGAGGATCAATCCTCCGCGGGAGCAGTAGCATTTCCCCTGCTTTTGTACATTAACCTTTTCTAAGTACACGGTTGGATACTAGAGTGGGGATTTTTGACTCCCGGGTTACAGTGGTCCCTCAATTTTTTTAGAAATGAAAAAAAAATCATATTTATAAGTTTAAAAAAATTCGGAAAAAAACTCCTGATGTAACCAATGATATATCAAACAAACGTGCAAAAGATCAGCTTCAAATAATTTGTATTCTGAACTACACATAAATGACAAAAGTGTGAATCTGAATATACATATTTTCAAATCTCTAATTTTATCAGATTTTGTTATTTCTATGTAGACCATAATACAAATTATTAAAAAAAAATGATATTTGCACGTTTGTTAGATAAACTATTGGCTTGTCCAGATTTTTTTTGAAATTTAAATGGAGAGAGTACTAAAACTCCGGAGCCAAAAACAGTTTCCGTGTATACTGCTACTTTATTGAAGACCTAATTGCAAAGAGCAATCAGTTAACATATTGTGACATGACGGATATCTGTCTTTGGAGTGCCGGCATTTGTGATCCATGCATTGATGCATGTATGATGTCCAATTCCAGTTTGTAACAAACAGCAGCAAACCTACAAGTTTTTTTTTTTTTTTGCGGGTAAACCTACAAGGTTATCCATCGGGAACTCCTATACTGCAAAACAGACGAGGCTACAACGGTACGACTCCATTGACATTCTCGTAGGGGATGATGAAGTCGATCGAGGCGGGAAGGCGTCGGGGTTGCAAATACTGCCATTTTCGGGGAATAAGAGTCGAGTCGAAGTAATGCTTTCACGAGAGTCGTTGTAGCAGTAGACCCCTGTCCCTGACGTCTCTCCCTCCTACTCCACAACCTCCTTTTAGAACTACAAAAAAAAGTTGGCCCAATCATTCTATCATACAACAATTCTTTTTTTCTCTCTCTTAGTGGAGCTTCATTTCGCAAAGTTGACACCTGCTCTTCCCTTCGCCTCCGATCGAGCTGACGCCGTTCACCGAACCCGCATTTCTCCCCGCCCCTTTCCTCTGTCTATTGACTCCAGCCCATCCACATATTTTCTGATCGATTCTCAATTAATCCCCAAATCTTTCCATGATTCCTTCTGTGAATTTTCTTTTCATAAGCTGAAACATTCACCGTGGGGGTGGTGCGATGGTCCGCGAGTTCTTGGCCGTGTTGGTGCGCGCGGTGCTGCAGTGGGCGCTGGCGTCGCTGCTCCTCGCCAACGGCGCCGCCTTCTGCCTCATCGCCGCCGTGGCCTCGTCGCTCCGCCTCGGCCCGCCCTGCCTCCTCTGCGCCCGCGTCCACCGCTTGCTCTCCTCCTCATCCTCTGACGCTGGTTGCAGCCAAGAACAAGACGCCTTCCGCCGCCTCCTCTGCGACGCCCACGTCGCCGCCATCGCGCGCCCAGAAGCAGAGCATCGGACGTGCTCTCCTTCTGATCACGTCGACAGAGGGACGAAGCATGTTTCAGATAAACATGGAGGTAACCAATCAATTGCTTATTCACTTCCAGCTAGCTACGGCAACAATGATCTCTAGTGTTGCTGCTTGAGAATATATTACAGTAGTAATCACAGAATTACTGCGAATCGGATACACCATGGATTTGCTTAGGTTCGAGTTGTTGGCGTTTGCCACAAAAGTAGACTGAAATTAGGGCCTCCGGTTCTTTTCATCTTTTGGTTGGTACAGCTTTTACAATGTTTTGTGCTAGGAAGGAACATACGCCTTTGGTAAGATTCGACACTTGCTCCATTTGCTAAATTGATAGACTGCATGCATGTAACTAAGAAGGGGTTTGATAGAAGGAACTCGAACCAAATTCAGCAATTGCGTACTTCAGTAGTTGCCTTAATGACTGCCCACTTGTGAATGATAAAGACGGTGTAACTCCCAACTCAGTGTTGTAATTACTGAACAACGTGGCAAACTGCAGTACAACAGGGACGAAACTGGAATTCGCATAACCATTCTATGTGCTAAACATGGGGTTAATGTAGTTTCAGCTGCAAATGTCTTTTTTTAACCAGAAGTACTTCAAATGTGAGGACGTATCTGGTGCACCACAACCTTTGGGCACACATGATATATTCTCCCACAAATGTAAATGGCGAAAGAAAACATGTTTCATTCTCTTTGTGTTGGCAAACTGACAACGTGTCCACACTCCACAGGTCTGGAGGCTCACCGCCGTGTTGTCTCCATCGGCAGCGAGATCTGCGAGCAAGATCGTGGCGGCGACCATGACCATCCTCGTTCCACCGACCACAGCAACCTCGAAAGAACCACGAGCATCGATAGCGGTAACCACGAAGGCCCGTACGTATCCATCTTCGAGCTGGCCCCGATCGTCGCTCTCCCAGAAGACAATCAGGATTATGCCAAAGGCCTCGACGAGACGCCGGAGCTGACGGTGAGCGGCCTCGTCGCCGCCCTCCGAGCGCAGCGGATGGAGCTCGACGCAGTGCGCGCGGAGCTCGAGACCGAGCGGCACGCCAAGGCAGAGGAGGTGGAGCGGCGGCGGCAGCTGGAGGAGCATGGCGAGTTCGACCGGGAGGCGGTGCGGATCGCCATGCAGCTCGTCCACGAGACGGAGACGGAGAAGCACGGGCTGCAGCGGCAGCTCGACGCGTCCATGGTTAAGGCGCAGCTACACCATGCCTCCGTGGACGCGGACTCGGCTCCGTTCAACCGGCTGGGCAGCCGGCGGAGTCGCGACGTTGGCGGTGACTTGATCGAGCAGGAAGACGGCAACGACAACAATTACCAGTCGCTAGTGGATTTCTTGCCGGGTTCTGTGTACTCCTCGTCGCCCGACCTGGCCAACCTGCTGAAGCTGTACACCGAAGGCAATGGCGCTTGCCGTCCGAGGGATGGTGATATCACGGAGGCGTCCGCCGTCGCAGCGGCAGTGATCACCGAGGACGAGGAGGAAGAGGAGGTGGTCGCTGTCACGCTGGCAGCTGTTTCTGGTTTCAACGGCGGGAACGGTGAGGCTACTAGCAGTGTTGCTGCCGCTGGTGCTTCTTTACAAGGAAGTGGTAGCGATCACGTCCAAGACGCGTCGTCGTGGTAAACGCCGCGGTCAGCTGTATACATGCATGATATATCACTCCACTGATTCACTGTGTCTATGTATCCTATCCTATATAACTAAATAGATCATCCCCACTAACTATTTCTCTCAACATGCAGCCTATCCACCTCAGCTACATGCCACATCAGCAAAAAAAATTCTATTTATTTCCTCTGAAAAATCCCGTTCTCTTCCGATTTTGTTCGTGCAATATTAAGGAAGCCCATTATTTGGCCCATTGGCAATAGGAACAACCAGCGCAGCGCTGTTTCTGTTCTGCACCAAATAGAATCTGGATCGACCGAGCGCCTCCTCCTTCTCCACCAAGCAGCGCTCTCTCTTCCTCTCCCCATGATTCCCGCAATTAACAGCATAGGAAATTAATCTAGGCATACGAGAGGTTCGTGCTGAATTCCGGCTCCCTATAAACTACATGATGCGCCTCAGTCGTTCGCATCGACGCATCGTCCGTTCACAAGTTTCCTATCATTTGGTCACAGCCTCAAAATTTGGCAAGTTGGGCGCCGAAGGCCCGAAGCAGTGTTGATCGCTGGTCTTCCTCGCGAATTACGCCGTCGAATCGTCGCCCACCATATCAGCTCATGTAGCCATTGTGTCTGCACCAACCGGCCGTGCGGGGATCCAGCATCAACTGGCAGCGGCAAAATCACATGTCCATCATATCAGCTCTACATGCAGGAGTTATCTTCTCCCTAAGCCATAGGCCATATCACGCCTATTTTTCAACCTCAGGTCCTCTCTCAACTCTTTTTTGTAGAGGGTAAGAAGGTAGAGTTATCTCTACCTTATCGGAGGCATATATATTGTACTTGATCTCCACTTTAAGCCCATCCTCCTATATTTGGTTTTTTTTCAATCAGCACAACGTCATATAGCATGATCTGATGATTTCGTTTGATATCACTACCTATACATGCCAGCAATTTGGGAAGGGTGACATAGAGATGAGTGTTTGTAATGTAGCAATCAGGCAATGAAAAACAGATGTATTCTCTTCTACAGCTTTATTTCAAAACAGTTGATGTTTCTTGATGTCTGTTGCAGCTTACAAGAATACCTGCGAGTCGCTTGATGAAATGACAACTACCAAACAAGATGAAGACTTCTAGAGGGTAAAAAGCCCCTTAACATGTACTTTTTTTATCTCTAGAATATCACCCGGCTGACTACCAAGTTAGTCTCAGTGTTTTTCTGTTTAATTTTCACTACGTTTTGGCTATATGTTAACATATGCTCATTACTAGCCCTGATGTTATCCCATGTTCTAAATACTTAACAGGGGTCGCCTGCCAAGAATTTCTTCCTTGATAGCAACCTACTACATATATGTTTGGTCCACGTGAGGCAACGTGCGAGGGGATTAGGCCAAACCGTTTATGTAATTTGTCTTGATCTTCTTCTCCATGAATATCTGCTAATCAACATGATACCTCAGATTTCATAGTCCAGAGTAAATCTGCGCTTATTTATTCTGCAGGCATGTAACAAACATAAAAAACTGATCATATATATCTGCTAATCAACATGATACCTCAGATTTCATAGTCCAGAGTAAATCTGCGCTTATTTATTCTGCAGGCATGTAACAAACATAAAAAACTGATCATATATCTTACCACTTTCCAGCACATGTAAGCTAGCCTTCTAATTTCTATACCTATGTGTGTCCAGGTCAGATATTTTCATACGGCAATAAAATATCGGAACCTTCCATGAAGTCTAATTTGATTTGAGACATTTATACTTAACATGTAACAAATGTAAAAAAACTGATCATATATCTTACCGCTCTCCAGCACATATAAGCTAGCCTTCTAATTACCATACCTATGTGTGTTCGGGTGAGTTATTTTCATACGGCAAGAAAAATATGGGAACATACTTCTGATGTTCTGCATGTCAATATATAAATGCGTGTTAAAATGGGTGAACATTTTCCTGCCTAAAGTTAACTGTATGCCATGCTCTTTCATGGGCACCCTTTCTTTCAGATTTCATTCATCTTTGTATCTAATCCTCAAGACCAAAATTTAATTTCTAGGTTCATTATTTGATCTGTAATTCGAAGACCAATGGTCTGCATCAGAGGTTGCATATATTGCTACAAAGGGTGTTGCTCGGTTTATTAACTCTTCCATTTTTTTAAGTTAACATTCTGATGCTCTTTAATTTTCTCATGTTGTAACAGTTTTGGAAGTTTTGGACACTGTTATCTTGCCATCTGTGGTTTTCACTCTTAAGGGGATCAACTACTTTATGTCGGAGAGTCAAGAGTACGAGAAAGCCTTCTCAAAATTTTGAACTTATTATGATGACTTAAAGTATTCGTGTCTTAGTTGGATGAAAATATTTAGACGCATGTGTAGCAATTGAAGAAATGGGATGTAATTCTGCTCATAAGTAGTACGCTATGATGTTTGTCATGTTCCTTTTGTATTTTCTGGTTTCCTATCGGGCCTTCTATGCATATGTGAATGTCTCTTGAAACGGCAGGACTCTTACAAAGTTAAAAGAAATAGGGCCTACAAAGGTTTCTCGCTGTTTTGAAGGTTATGCTGAAATGCCAAAAGTTTCCAAATCCGGGTACAAATATGTGCCAAATCATAGATTCTACAACGTCATTTGTTTCAGTATTAATTTTCTTACCGGATGTTTAGTTCCATAGAGCAATCGTTTTTTTGTCAAAATATGCCGCTGCAACGCGCGGGGAATCATCTAGTTCTTTAAACAGGCTAGCCAACACAACTTTGAAATTTGAAAACTTGGTATTTTATTGATGCTCTGGATCATCGGTGGATACACTGCATTACTTAGCGCAACTGGCTTTGACAACATTTCATTTCTTTCGGCAACAACAAATTTTTCCCGCAAAACCCGGTCGGTCTTGGCAAGAGCTTTGTCCACGATCATAACCAGCATCTACGCACAACTTCATGCAAGGGTGGAGTTGGCAGGGAACTGTTCCATCATAACCGCACATCTCAGTAGTCCATTCGAGAACGCCTATGTCAAAAAACCAGAAATGACAAAACAATTGTAACAAATTGGAAAAATCATCACTTCATGAAAGTCTGATATACTCAGTGGCGAAGCTAGAGCAACAGATTATTGGGTTCATCTGTATTATTTATAGTATAATTTTCCACTAAAATCAAAAGAAAGAATAATTTAATGAAGAATTTGGCAACATGCATTGGGTTCATGTGCACCCAACCCTTGTATGGCAGCTTCGGCACTGGATATACCGATTTCATACTGCGCTCACATATCTGAATATTAAAGTAAATAGATAATTTTGGATCAAGGGCGGCACATACCTTTGTGGTCTTTGGATGCATGGCATGATAAGAAAGTAAAAGATACGATCAACAGAGCCCCAAGCAAAGACCGCTTGCGATGTTCTTGATACGAACCATGGCGAGCCGCTCTTCTTTTCTACTTCCTACTCTTGTGTTTCACTTTAGCACGTTTCTCTTATTTTCTTTTCTTTATATAGAGGCCTTGTGATAACTCCTGCAATCAATTACTTCCTCTTTACAATATATTTTCTTTATATAGAGGTCTTGTGATAACTCCTGAAATCAAGTACTTCCTCTTACAATTTTTTTGCATTAATGCTTTCTTCATAGTATATAATTTGTTACTATAAATCCCTAGACACATTAATTATGTTGCTTTATATATAATAACATTACATTCATTAATCATTAATAGGATCAAATATTGAAATTGCTTCACGTACGATGTTTACCGTCCAATAGCTGTAGGACGCTCGCTTTGTACCGTGCTAACTATTCCTGCCCGTGCGGAAGGAGTAGTACTTTGCTTTTTTTTCTTTTAGACACCGTAATACTCTGTTAATCCCACCAAAACTTGTAGACGATTCCTTTTCTTCCTGCCTTTCACGTCTCCTCTTAGGTCCAATTTGTCTGAACCTGTCCCAAATAGAGTACAGAACTAAATACATTTTGTAAGTCAAATTTCTGGCAAAATTTAGCCTATATAATACAGGTTGGATCAAGTATCGGTCGTTTGACTTTATTTGTAAAGTTGGACGAAACCCTGTTTCAAGATCAAGTATTCGGATGAAGTAAACTGCCACTTGTTAGCGAAATATGCAACTTGTATTTCAGGGGCTAAGAGCAACTCTATTTGCGCCCGAATATAACATCCGGCAACACGTCGGATGAACGTTGTTGGAGGCGATAGCACATGTTGGCGATGTAATCCTCCTAGTCCTGTCATCGCCTCGATTGAGGCGCTTCCATGTGGCCATGATGTCCCACAAAACCGGACAGAATCAAACCTCCTCGCCGGGGATCGAACATTGATGTCGTAATCTACTCTCCTGGCTGTGGGATAGCTCGGGGGTCGCCGGCGCCGACGAGGACGTTGACTCGTTTCGGTTTATCCGGTTTGGAACATGTAAGTCGACTCTAAAACTGAATGTATGGAGGTATGGAGGTGATAATATTCAGCGAGATGGATTTTTCTTTTGAGATAAAACCATGGAGTGTTGTGTACAGCTTTTCACTAGCTTAGTTTGTTTCCACGACAACTATTCCCAACCGGAGGTTGTAAATGAAATATGTTACTATTTGAGAGGTGGGGCCTATGTGAGGCAAGCTTTGCTGGCAAGTTGGATAGTCGTACAGAGATCGGACTTAGTTTGCCGTACCTATAGCAGCGCCATATATAAATATATATATACTAGATGACCGGTTGCGTCACTCGCATAGGTGACGAAAGCAACACTCTAATATAGTCTTAAGTTTTGTACTCCCTTCGTTCCACTATATAAGGTGTCTAAATTTTTGAGAAAAATATCGTAATATAAGGTGTATTGTGATTTATGGACAAGTTTACCCATAAAAACGAGTCACGATATGGAACTGAGCAATTTGACGGATTGTTTTCAGTTTGTGGCTAATAGGGACTCCTTTCTCTCAATTTTTTCAAGAGAAAAATAGTCTACCGCATGCAAAATACTGGCGTCTTAATACCCGTGCCAAAACCTTAGACACCGTATACCTAGGAGCGGAGAGTATATAGTTTGCGAATACTGCTGTCCTAGCCATCATGGCGGTATCATTGATAAATTGTGAACCAATAGTGGATTTAAACTTGACAACAAATATTTTGTGCAATCTCAAGTAGTACTATCTTGAAGTACCAGACACCGCAGTAGAATGATAATTTCACAATGAACAAAAGTTTAAGGAGAGTGTCATATAAGGAATTTTCTCTAGAAATTACGTACGATGGAGCCGTGGAGGATGAACGAGGGAAGACTACCGGTGATAGAGAGTATTACGATTGTGTTTCCATTCTTATTGTTTGCAAAATAAAAGAGAAAAAATGGGGAACAGCTGGATGGCTGCCACGCACCCGCGGCGCACGGATTGTCGCACGCGTGGGGCGCAGCCAAGCCACGTCCTTAACGAACGGTACGCGGAGCGATGAAGCGGGATGGGGAGAACACAGATGGATCTGGGTCGTTGGATGAATTCATACATTTATAATCCCTACTCATATTATTTAAAGAGGCTAGCCAACACAACTTTGTAATTTGAAGACGGTATTTTATTGATGCTCTGGATCATCGGTGGATACACTGCATTACTTAGCGCAACTGGCTTTGACAACATTTCATTTCCGGCAACAACAAATTTTTCCGCAAAACCCGGTCGGTCTTGGCAAGAGCTTTGTCCACGATCATAACCAGTTTCTAGGCACCACTTCATGCAAGGGTGGAGTTGGCAGGGAACTGTTCCATCATAACCGCACATCTCAGTCGTCCATTCGAGAACGCCTATGTCAAAAAACCAGAAATGACAAAACAATTGTAAAAATTGGAAAAATCATCACTTCATGAAAGTCTGATATACTGATTTCATACTGCGCTCACATATCTGAATATTAAAGTAAATAGATCATTTTGGATCAAGGGCGGCACATACCTTTGTGGTCTTGGATGCATGGCATGATAAGAAAGTAAAAGATACGATCAACAGAGCCCCCAAGCAAAGACCGCTTGCGATGTTCTTGATACGAACCATGGCGAGCCGCTCTTCTTTTCTACTTCCTACTCTTTGTTTCACTTTACTACGTCTCTCTTATTTTCTTTTATATAGAGGCCTTGTGATAACTCCTGCAATCAATTACTTCCTCTTTACAATATATTTTCTTTATATAGAGGTCTTGTGATAACTCCTGAAATCAAGTACTTCCTCTTACAATTTTTTTGCATTAATGCTTTCTTCATAGTATATAATTTGTTACTATAAATCCCTAGGACACATTAAATATGTTGCTTTATATAGTACGAACACATTACGATATTCATTAATCATTAATAGGATCTTATTGAAATTGCTTCACGTACGATGTTTACCGTCCGATGGCTGTAGGACGCTCGCTTTGTACCGTGCTAACTATTCCTGCCGTGCGGAAGGAGTAGTAATTTGCTTTTTTTTCTTTTAGACACCGTAATACTCTGTTAATCCCACCAAAACTTGTATACGATTCCTTTTCTTCCTGCCTTTCACGTCTCCTCTTCGATCCAATCTGTCTGAACCTGTCCCAAATAGAGTACAGAACTAAATACATTTTGTAAGTCAAATTTCTGGCAAAATTTAGCCTATATAATATTTGGTTGTAAGAAGATCCATATGCTACAGGTTGGATCAAGTATCGGTCGTTTGACTTTATTTGTAAAGTTGGACGAAACCCTGTTTCAAGATCAAGTATTGGATGAAGTAAACTGCCACTTGTTAGCGAAATATGCAACTTGTATTAGGGGCTAAGAGCAACTCTATTGCGCCCCAATATAACGTCCGGCAACACGTCGGATGAGCGTTGTTGGAGGCGATAGCACATGTTGGCGCTGTAATCCTCCCAGTCCTCGTCATCGTCTCGATGGAGGCGCTTCTATGTGGCCATGATGTCCCACAAAACCGGACAGAATCAAACTTCCTCGCCGGGGATCGAACATTGATGTCGTAATCTACTCTCCTCGTCATGGCTCGTGGGATAGCTCGGGGGTCGCCGGCGCCGACAAGGGCGTTGACTCGTTTATGTTGATTTGTGTTCCGTTTAACTGCTATTCTGTTATCAACAACTCTGCATCGGCCGCTGGAGACCGGTCCTGACCCGGCCAGCTTCCCCGCCGTCCCATCTCACTAAAACTTCAAATATGGCCGTCCGGTATTACAACATACCCCACCTGCCGAACATTTTTTTGACGTTTGCAACATCGTCTTAATATTTTTTTCATGCCTCGTGGCAAAATCATGTAAAAAACAGCACAACATTTTAAAGACGAATGCAGCAAAAGAATGTGTATGCAACAAACCTTCGTTGATCGCATCAATTTCTCTAGAAAAATCGTTGCACGTATTCCACATAGAAACCAAAGTTTGTACCAAATGTGCAAAACACTGTAATGTAACGTGAATGGTGGATGCAACATTTTCAGGCCCCCAACATGTCGCCCGGGTGTTTCCAACAAAACACACACATACGAGTTTGGATCATGTAAAAACATATGTAGCATAAAAAAGTCCCGAATCACTCACCTTCGATTTGAAGCACCGACCTTGCCAACGACGAATCTGGCTCGTTGTCGCCTGAGTAGGGATGCGAAAACAGGACTCGTTTGTCACACTTTTCCCCCATTTTGTTTGGGCATTGATGATTTCGGATTTGAGCTCTAGCTCAATGTCCATGTCAATGAACTCTTCCTCCATCCAATACAGGGAGAAGTAGCAGGAGGAACACTAGAAATATACTACCTCCGTTTCATAAAACAAGAACTATAAATTTGGTCAAAAGTCAAAGATTACTAACTTTGACGAAACATATACAAGAAATATTAACATTTTCAATATTTGGTGAATACGCTATGGAAAATATATTTTATGGTAGATCTATTGATAGTCTATTAGTCTTTTCTGCAGAAAAAAATCTTTACATGCCACTGACACAAAAATTGGTGGCGTTTAGTAAAATTCGACCCCAAACATGGTGGTTTTATGCGGACCTCTCCCGAACATGATGTAGCTGTCATCTTCTAATATCTGGTTTGACCAAGTTTTGGATATCTGCCAGCAGGTGGCACCGTGGCAGGCAAGAGTGGTAGTATACCTCCCAGATTATTTTATCCAAGGTAGGTCTTGGTCATTGAAGAATATCTCTAGGGATTGGTAATTGAAGATCTTGTTAATTTTTTAAAGCAAATCTTCATGTTAGACATATGGATTAAACACTCCTACTCCTCCTTGAGGTTTTTGCCTACAGGCGCCCAGACTTTTAGAGGTGGGTTTCTTTTTGTTGCGGTTCCAATCAACCCAGTGCTGCATCAAAGAATCGTCATCAGTTTAACTCTTGTCTTCCATCCACAAAATCAAGATGAAGTCGCCTGAGTGTTGCTCCCGTGAAACATCAAACGACGAGAATCGGGATGCAGGACATGAAGCCTGAGCGCACACACATACTTTTGCACACAATTTTTAGTGATGTACATCGTTCTTCTTGAACACTCATAATTTACATCGTGGCCGTACAAATCAAACCACAGCATACATGCATTTCACGTTGCACTCGATGACACCTTACTTGCCGGGAGCAAAATTGGTGGCGAATGCCCATGCATTGTTGTTGACAGGGTCAGCAATATGATCAACGAGATACTCAATCGTGATGGGGGTTAGGTCCCGATCTTTACGGATTTAGGGCGGGAGAGCGATGAACACGAAGAACACAAGAGGGGAAAACTCAAGAGAGATAAATAGCAAAGCAAACATGGACGAAATCAACCGGTAACAAGTCCCCAAGGGCAGCCCCGATTCTCAATCTCCAAGCCAACTTTACTCTAAGGATTGTTCCTCTTACCGGTCAATCCAACCGGTCCAATATAGTCCCCCAAAGAGGAAAGATTGGCAAGTAATCGCAACTATAAGAAGAAGGTCTTGATTCCACAAGGGGATCTTCTCCACAAGAGGAGGTCTTGGTTCATCTCCACAAGGGGAGGTCTTGCATCATCTCCATAGGAGGCAACACCATCATGGGTGGAAAAGGAGCTAAGCTCAACTCAAGTCTAATCTCAGTCTAACCTAACCCTAGGCAGAGAAAGAGCTATTTATAGTCTAGTGGACAAAAGGGTAGGTGGGGGAGGATTACACGGGCTTCAGCCCAAAATTCTGGAGTGCGCAGCGGTAGTACCGGCTGGAGGCGGCGGTAGTACCGCTCCTGGAAGGGGCGGTAGTACCGCTGGCTCCGGCGGTAGTACCATTGCGACGCTCAGAATTAAAATGCATCTTGCTAGCGGTAGTACATGGTAGACACCCGGCAAGTACCGTTGAGACACCAGAGAGCATTTTGGAGTTGACGGTAGCTCTGGCGGTAGTCCAAGCGGTAGTACCGGTCCTGGGCTCAGCGGTAGTACCGTTGTGTGGCGGCGGTAGTACCGCTGCCTGGGGTTTCAGCGGCTTCAGCTGGAGCTCCAGGTCCTTGGCGGTAGTGCCGGTCCTGCGGGCGGTGGTATCGCTGATCTGCTGATTCTTCATCGTCATCTTCCTCTTGACTCGTCTCTTGGCCATCTTCAGCACTTGCGTGGTGATCTTCATGATGCTTGTTCCTGAGTATGCACAAGGTGTCCGAATGAAGTAGCAAGCCATTCAAAGGAGTGTCTAGATCACACATAGATAGGAGCGAATTCACCTTATCATGGAGAGCTTTGATCCTTGCTCTTGTCATTGGACCACTTGTTATAGGAGCCGTAGGTTGGGCTACATCATCTCCCCCCCCCCTCTTTGGAAAGAGTCATCCTCGACTCTTGGTGATCCTCATCACTTGAGTTCCCATGGTTTGGCGATAGGTCGGTGACATTGAAGGTGTCATGGACCAAATACTTGGAGTTGGAGATGTCAATCTTGTATGCATTGTTGTTAATGCGCTTGATAACCTTGAAAGGTCCATCTCCTCGAGGGTGAAGCTTGGACTTCCTTGCATCCGGAAAGCGATCTTTGCGTAAGTGGAGCCAAACCAAGTCTCCTTCTTCAAAGATCATGGCACGCTTGTGTTTGTTCATCTTCGTAGCATGGTCTTCATTGTGCTTCTCTAGCGTGGTTCTTGTGTCATCATGTAGCTTTTTCATGTAAGCGGCACGCTTGTCGAAGTCTATGTTAACTTGTTCATGGAGTGGAAGAGGTAGCATGTCTAATGCGGTGTAGGGGTTGGAGCCATAGACGATCTCGAATGGGCTTCTCTTTGTTGCTCGGTGTAGTGCTCGATTGTAGGCGAACTCGGCATGGGGAATGCACTCTTCCCAATTCTTCAAGTTTGGCTTGATCAACACACGAAGGAGTGTAGAGAGGCTTCAATTCACCACTTCGGTTTGACCATCGGTTTGAGGGTGGTATGCGGTGGAGAAGAGTTGCTTGATTCCCAACTTGGCCACCAACGTCTTCCAAAAGTAACTCACAAACTTGACGTCTCGATCCGACACAATGGTCTTGGGCACTCCATGAAGAAGGATGATTTCCCTGAAAAACAAAGTGGCAATATGTGAAGCATCGTCGGTTTATTGCATGGTATGAAGTGTGCCATCTTAGAGAATCGATCAATGACAACAAATATGGAATCCTTGTTTGTTTTGGTGCGTGGAAGGCCTAAGACAAAATCCATAGCAATGTCGGACCATGGCTTATGCGGAATGGGCAAAGGAGTGTACAAGTCATGAGAGTTAAGAGTAGACTTAGCTTTGAGGCATGTCGAACATCATCGTACTAGGCGTTCCACGTCATGCTTCATTCTTGACCAATAGTAGTTGGTGGCGAGCATGGTGTATGTCTTGTCGCGGCCAAAGTGTCCCATGAGTGATCCGCCATGTGATTCTTTCAAAAGGAGCAAACGAAGCGAAGACTCGAGAATGCAAAGTTTGTTAGCCTTGAACAAGAAAGCTTTGTACAAATAGTAGTCATCAATTCTTTTGTGTTCCGAGCACTTAGCAAAAATGTCTCCAAAGAAAGCATCGGTGGTGTACGAATCCTTTATCTCATCCAAACCCAACACGCTAATGTCAAGACATGTAAGTAGGTTGGCTTTGCGGGAAAGAGCATCCGCAACCACATTGTCTTTACCTTTCTTGAATTTGATTACAAAAGTGAAAGACTCAATAAACTCAACCCACTTAGCATGTTTTTTGTTTAAATTCGTTTGACTTTTCAAATATTTCAACGACTCATGATCGGAGTGAATGACAAACTCCTTAGGACGAAGGTAGTGTTGCCACACCTCAAAAACACGAACCAAAGCAAACAACTCTTTGTCATAAATGGAATAATTCAAATGAGCTCCATCTAGTTTCTCACTATGGTATGCAATGGGTCTACCATTGTCGGAGACTAGTCCCCGGAAATAGGGGTGTGTCTCACTGTAGCCAGGAACGACAGGGGGCTGAACACGCAATCAAACAACCCTCAACTACCTCGGCGATGGTGCTCGTCGAGCTCGGTGAGGGACATCACGGCAGAGAGTAAACACGAGCCGCTACCCAGGTTCGAGCCACCGTGAGGTGTAAGACCCTACTCCTGCTTGGTTGTATTGCACCGCTTGTGGAGGTTACAGTACAATGAGCTCGCAGAGGTGCAAGCCTTGCTACGGTGGAACTATGGTGGAAGATGCTCTAACTCGTTGAATCCGGGATCGAATCCTCTTCCTTGGTCGTACACTGCCTCCTTTTATAGGTGCCTCGGGCCTCTTCCACCAATTCATTAGGCGGGAAGGGCTACCACATGGCGACGAAGGAGGAGAACAGTGCACGGCCACGGAGCTGTCCATGGACTCGGTCCATGGTAGGAGATTGCTCCTCCTTGGGAGGGAAAGCCACCGTCCAACCAGGACGATGGGCTGGCGCTGGAGAGACCCGTGGGGTGCCCCACGGTGACGTTGGCTTGGAGCGTAGCGGCCAACGGTCCCCTTATCACCGGAATGGCAATTCTTGTAGTCCGCTTTCCTTGGTGCTGCTTTGTTGACCACTTTAATCACCAAAGAGGCAACTGCGGCGTCGTCGTCACCGCGCGCAGGCGCGCGCGTCACTCTGCGTCGGGCGCAGAGGCCATGTGCGCTCTGTCGCAGAGACAGAGCTTGCTTTCACCCAAAGGAATCTCGTGAGGGCAGGATTGCCTCGCCGAGGTCTTTGTGTACTTGACGCCTCGCGAGGGAGGCCTCGCGAGGGTGGCGCAGACGTGCGCCAGGTCTTAGCAATATTTTATCGATGGGAGAGGTGCTGGCGAGGGAGGGGTCTCTCGCGAGGCTCACCAGGCTGAGACGCCTGGTCCTTGGCCGCATCTTCAGCAGAGTGTTGAGGGCTGTGGCAGGCCGGCCCGTGGTACCCTGGTTTCCACTGGGCCGACAGTAGCCCCCGGGCCCGCGATGGGCACGTTGGAGTCTTGTGGATGCAGACGAAGCGTCGTGGGCCCAATAGAGCCTGCTTGGCCCGAGACACGTGGCGAGCTACGGCTGCCCACGAAGCCACGATCTCCTCGGCAGTAACAGGCGTAGTGGCGGGGTCCACCTCGCCTGGGAAACGGCTCGCTGAGGCGATAAAGCCTGAGAGCCCGGCACAGGTTCCCGTTACCCTGCGCATCCCCTTTCACCTCCTCCTTTCCAGAGCACGCGTCGCCTCCGAGCTTCTCCTTCTCTGCGCCCTAGCTGCGATGGCGCCCAAGAGAGCTGCAGGCTCCAGGAAGGACAAGGCTGTGATGCAGGCGGATGAGCCTGCCACGATGAGGCAGGTCGGGGACCTCAAGCCGGTGCTGGTGGGGTACCACGTCGGCACGAAGGCGCAGCTGGACCAGGTGCGCCACATGGCGGCCTCCAAGGACAATGAGTGGGGTGCCACGGTGCTCAATCCGGCGTGTGCCCCTGACGCCCTCGACGTCGGCTTCTATCCCATCTTCCTCCACACCCTCTTCGCAGGGCTCGTGCCTCCTTTCTCCGACTTCTTCCTGGCGATTCTGGAGTTCTACCAGATCCAGATTCTCCACCTCCATCCCAACTCCATTCTCATCCTCTCCATCTTTGCCTATCTCTGCGAGGCATACATTGGAGTTCCACCCTCGGTTGCCCTCTTCCGCAGCTTTTACACGCTCCGGTTCACGGCGCACAACGAGCGGACGGGGTGTGTCTCCTTCCGCATTACTGACGATATGGGCGGCATCTCATTCCCATCGCGTGGGCCGGCGAGGTTGCTGTCTCCAATGTGTCGAAGAAGGTGGAGGACTTCCGTAAGCGGTGGTTCTTTGTGGATGCCAGGAGAGCGGGTCCCTTCTTCGAGATGCCCGACGCGCCCCCAACGAAGAGGAGATGCTGGGCGAGCGAGGCTCTCGAGGGCCCAACACTTGGCGCTGTGGTCCAGCGTATGGCGGAGCTTCGCGAGGCTGGCCTCACTGGCCAGATGGTGGCCAAGGACTTCGTGAGGCGCCGCATCGCTCCGCTCCCGGCGCACTCGGAGCCGATGTGGATGTACTCGGGGCCGTCGGACAGGATGCGCCTGAATCCCGCCAACTTCCAGAAGGCGGAGCTGAATGGCATCATGGAGGTCCTCTTTACCTCTCCGTCCATCCCCAAGCCGGCATCTAACTTTGCAGAGCCGCTCCACAGGTTCGAGATCGGATCTCGACGTGAATTCGTGGAGGGGATGCCCAAGTTCGACCAGTGGGGCTTGGTGCATGAAGGGCAGGTTGGGCCCCGCGGTAACCCGGAGTCGACGTCGCAGGCGGCGCCGGCCGATGGCGAAGAGGAGACGACGGAGGCGCCCGCGATGTCGGACGCGTACGTCGATGGGGCCTGGAGGGGCCCCAATTCCTCGGTGGGGGATGCGAGCTCCTCGAGGAACGCACAGTCTGAAGCGGAGATCCACGAGGTCTCCTTAGGCAGCGAAGACCCGTACCTCGTCGTCCCCTCGCGACGCATCGAGGAGGAGGAGAGCAATGATGAGGAGGCCTTGTTAGGCCGCCGCAAGCCCCGCACTAAGGCGAGACACGACAGGCCTGCCGGGGGCCCGAAGAGTGCTCCTTACGAAGAGGGAGCGGACGCGCCCTAGAAGGGGGCGGAGGCAAGCCCTCCGCAGCCGCGGCGGACGGTGAAGAGGTGGATAGACACCGCTGAGTAAGCCTCGCATTCCCTTTCTTTTTTATGATGTGTTCTTGAGTGCCCCTCTTGAGGAATTTCGGCTTGCTTTTTTCGTCAAGGTCCCCGCAGGGACGAAGCGACGTAGACTCCGGAAGGTCGAAGAGAGCTCTGGTGCTGCAGCGGCGTCTGCAGTGCCCACAACTGGGGGGCCACATGACGAGGCCGTGGCTTCCCCTCCTCCTACGGGTGAACGCCGCGAGGAGGGGGAAGCTAAGGTGACAGCACCGTCGCCTGCACGACCCGACACTTCCCCTGCGCAGCAGGAGGAGGCGACGGGAGAAAAAACGGCGAAGACCGCGACGTTGGCAGAGGAGCATGTCGACGCTGAGACGGAGGGGGCCACCGCGCAGCCGCCTCCGCCTAACGCGGGCCCTGAGGTGACAGCGGCGGACCCCGAGGCCGCGGCGAGAGCGGCCGCGGCGGGACAGGCCGATTCTGCCCCTGGCAATCAACAGGACGTGCTCCACGGGCGGAAGGACGCCGAGGCCCATGGCGAAGATACTTCGGGCCCCCGAGAGGCCCCCGGCGCAGAAGAGGAAGGAGGCTCTCGCCAGAGCCCCCAGGCGCGACCTGAGTCCGCCCCAAGCCCGGGGCACCGTGCTTCGGGGCCTTCGGCGGATATCGAAACCTCCGGGCCTCTTGGGGACGCGTGGACCTTGGTTCTGCGGGGCCGACGCCAGAGCGCAACTCGCCGCGACTCCTTCTTTCACTTGGCGAGGGAGGCGCTCAACGGGCTTGAGGCCCATCACGCCGAGGAGGAGCTCGCCGTGGCGGAGGAACGTGCCGACCTTGCGTGGGCCTGGACTCGCCTTCGCGAGACTGTAGAGCGCTGCCGTCAGGGGGACGCGGCGGCCCAGACGTGGCGTGAGGAGGCGGAGCGCTTCGCTGAGGAAGTCCGCGCCAGCATGATCCGCGAGGTTGAGGAAACCCTCGGGCAGATCAAGGCTGAGCGCGATGCTGTCGCGGCTGAACACGAGGCTCTTGAGGCGGAGATCGCCGCCAAGCACCAGGAGTTCACGTCCCGCGAAAAGAAGATCATAGCGGACTCTGAGTCCGTGAGGTTAAGCCTGGAGAAGTTCCGCG
Organism: Poa pratensis; assembly: GCA_947311845.1. NCBI lineage: Eukaryota > Viridiplantae > Streptophyta > Magnoliopsida > Poales > Poaceae > Poa > Poa pratensis. The sequence goes on from CAMZMU010000010.1 coordinate 28,443,312, forward strand.
AGGACCTGGGCACCCACGACCGATTGCTGGCGCAGCGCGGGGAAGACCTTTCCCTTCGCGAGACTGAGCTGCGCAAGCGCGAGGAGCAGGTTGAAGAGGTCAAAAAAGACCAAGCTGCGCAGCGGGAGAGCCTGGAGGCCCGTGAGAGCAAGGTGGCCCAGGACGAGGCCAGCTACGAGGATCGCCTCGAGAAGGCCAACGCCAAACTCCGCTTAAAGGGGGAGAAGATGGCGGAGGAGTCCGAGACCAAGATGAAGCTCTTCCGCGACCACTGCTCCCAGGAGTTCGCGAAGAAGGCCAAGTTCTAGGAGGTGCGCTTCATGGGGAAGCGCGGCGAGCTCAACGCCCGCATTGTGGAGCTCGAGAAGGAAAAGAGGCGGCTGGCTTCCCGTCTCCAGAGTGCCAAGGACGCCCAGGCCCGTGCGGAGCAGGACCTTGCTTCCCTAACGGAGGACCTGAATGAGGTTCATCAGCAGGTGGCGCCCATTGTGCAGCTTGTCGAGGAGGCTCGGAATAGCGCGCAAGCCGCGTGGCACTTGGCGCGCCAGCGAGAGCGTAAGTTCCACTCCCTGGTGGTCCACGCGCAGGCTGTTGCAGACCGCTTGGGGGCCGAGACGCCTGCGTTCTCCGTCGAGGGGAACGCCAATGACGCCTCGTACATCGGCTTCTTCAAGCGGCTCTTCACCAACCTTGAAGGGTCCGTGACGAGCCTCGACGACCTTGTCGACACGGAGAGCTGCAAGCTCCTCGGCGTCGCGGTGGGTCGTGTCTTCGCCAATCTCGCACACCTCTAGCCTGGCTTTGACTTCAAGACCGTGACGGAGCCCGTCGAGCAGAGGCGAGCCGCGGAGCTGAACGCTGTGGTGTGGCGGGACGTGGAGGCGTTCGTCCAGCGCTTCAAGAGGGTTGAGGAGGAGCTCGATGGCGAGGAAAGTGCTGAGGAGGAGGACGATGAAGTTGTCGACGGCGAGGACAACGACAGCCCTGCTGCTTGAGCTGCTCCTGTGGCAAGACGTGCTTGGAGCACAGTTCATATTAGGATTTGCTATTTTGTTTGTAATGACTTGTGAAAACCATATTACATGCAAGTGTGAGCGCCCCTCGGGAGGCCTTTTATCTCTTTTCCATATCTTTTCGCTCTATGTCGTAAGGACCCTGCTTCCAGCGCTATGGCACCGCCGCTCGGTATGTCAGAGTCAGGGCTCGACAAAGAGGTAAGGGCTCTCGAGGCACGATGCTCGGGAGCCCCCCTTTGACGTGCAAGCAGCCCATGGGGCGTAAGAGAGAAAAGGGGCTTGAGAGGCGCAAAACTAGCAAAGGGAAATTCAACAAGTTCTAGACTTAGCTTTTGCGAGACGTTTGCCTTGTAGAGGGCATCATGTTTCCTGACGAGGTGCTTTTGCTCTCGAGGTTGCCTGGGGCTAACCTTGGGGTCTCGCAGTCTTGTTTCCTGCGCTGGACAAGCTGGCATACCCACAAGCAATGCACGGTTGTATAACTCATGCGCGCTCATAGGTTTTCTCATGTGTGTCTCGCGAGGAGAGTAAGCACCAAGGTCCTTGGTGAGGTGACATGCATGGGAGCAGGCCCATGAGTCTGAGCTCGGATCCTTTGGGTTTGACCAAGGTCCTTGGTGAGGTGACGTGCATGGGAGCAGGCCCATGAGTCAGAGCTCAGATCCTTTGGGTTTGGCGATGCTGCTGGGATGCTCCCGAGGCACAGGCACCGTACTCAGCCCCCGCTCGCGAGATATGCATGAGGGTAAGTATGAGCGTGAATGATTGCAGGAAAACAGCTGCTTACCGCGGCAATATTACATAACGGCGCTAAGGCCCATAGGTTCGTGCTGAAATGAAATTGTTTATTACACTTGGCGTGGCCAAAATAAATTCCGCCATGTCCGAGCATGGGGTTCCACACGGAGTGGCTGAGGCTTCTCGCGGCCCGTGGCGACGCGTTGTAGAGAGAGCTCAGATGATGTAGCCCCTCGTGGATGGAAAGGCTTTGTCAAGCTGGGGATGTGATGGCACATGCCTCCCTCTTGAGACAAAAAATGCCTGCCGCGACTGATCATGGGTAGAACTTGCACAGATGCTCGATGTTCCACGGGTTTTTGAATGGAATGTCGTCTTCCGTCTCGAGCCGTGCTGCGCCGGGCCTGGAGACGTGCGTGACCCTGAAGGGCCCCTCCCACATGGGTGAGAGCTTGTGGAGGCCTTCCCTGGAGAGTATCCTCCTCAGGACGAGGTCGCCTGTCTCTAGGGTGCGCGGGCATATGTGGCGGCTGTGGTAGCGGCGGAGGTTTTGCTGGTACCTGGCCGCCCTGAGGGCGGCATTGCAGCGGATTCCCTCGAGCAGCAGCAGGTCGTCGCTGCGGATGTCATCCTGGTTGGCTTCGTTGAAGGCGAGGACTCGCGGGGATCCGTGCTTTAGCTCGTTGGGGAGGACTGATTCAGCTCTGTAGACGAGGGAGAACGGCGTCTCACCAGTGGGCTTTGTAGCTGTTGTGCGGACGGACCAGAGCATGGATGGGAGCTCCTCGATCCAGTTCTTGCCGCTGGCCTTGAGGCGATTGAAGCTTCTTGTCTTGAGGTGTCTTGAGGCCCTTGAGCACTTCAGCATTTGCTCGCTCAGCTTGCCCGTTGCTTCGTGGGTGAGCCACCGAGGCGCGGCAGATTTGGGTGCCGAGGCTGCTGATACGTCTCAAACGTATCTATAATTTCTGATGTTCCATGCTTATATTATGCCAATTGCTACATGTTTTATATACACTTCATAGCATGTTTATGCATTTTCTAGGACTAACCTATTAACAAGATGCCACAGTGCCAGTTCCTATTTTCTGCTGTTTTTGTATTCCAGAAAAGCTAGTCTGGAAATATTCTCGGAATTGGATGAAACTTGGACAGGACCTCCTATTTTTCCAACACGTACACGGAGTCCAAAGGAGAGACGGAGGGGGGCCGCGAGCCAGCCACACCATGGGGCGGCGCGGGCCCACCCTCTACCGCGCCGTGGGGTGGTGTGGGCCCCACGAGCATCTCCAGCCGCCGTCCTTTCGCCTATATAATCTTCCCGACGCGTAAACCCTAAATACCCAAGCCATTATCCACGAAAAGTTCCAGAGACGCCGCCGCCGTCAACCCTAGCTCGCGAGGGTTCAGAAGCTCTTCCCGGCACCCTGCCGGAGAGGGAAATCATCACCGGAGGGCTCTACATCGCCTCGCCTGCCTCCGGAGTGATGCGTGAGTAGTCATCCTTGGACTACGGGTCCATAGCAGTAGATAGATGGTTGTCTCTCCTCCTTGTGCTATCATGTTTAGATCTTGTGAGCTGCCTAACATGTTCAAGATCATCTATTTGTAATGCTACGTGTTGTGTTTGCTGGGATCCGATGAATATTGAATACTATGTCAAGTTGATTATCAATCTATCTTATATGTTATTTATGATCTTGCATGCTCTCCGTTACTAGTAGATGCTTTGTCCAAGTAGATGCTTTTAACTCCAAGAGGGAGTATTTATGCTAGATAGTGGGTTTAGTCTCCAGTAATCTGGGAGAGTGACAGCAACTTCTAAGGTTGTGGATGTGCTGTTGCCACTAGGGGTAAAACAGCAATGCTTTGTCTAAGGAAAATTGTGTTGTTTACATTACGCACTTTACTTAATGCAATAATCTGTTGCTTGCAACTTAATACCAACGGGGGACACGGATGTTAACCTGGCGGTGGATTATTAGTCATAGATGCAGTTGGATAACGGTCTATGTATTATGTCGTGATGCCCAATTGAATATCATAGTAGTCATCTTGTTATATATATGCATTGTTATACGCTCAATATTTTATCAATTGCCCAGCTGTAATTTGTTCACCCAGCATGTTAGTTATCTTTTATGGAGAGACACCACTAGTGAACTGTGGACCCCGGTCCATTCTTTTACACCGATAATACAACCTACTGCAATCATTGTTCCTTTTCATTCTCTGCAATTTACTACTGTTTTCCACACCATATGTTTAATCCTTTATTTTCAGCAAGCCGGTGAGATTGACAACCTCACTGTTTCGTTGGGGGTAAAGTAGTTTGATTGTGTTGTGTGCAGGTTCCACGTCAGCGCGCCACTGACAACCTTCAGAAGTGATTTCTTACTCCTACTGGTTCGATTAAGCCTTGGTTTCATACTGAGGGAAACTGCTGCTACACTTCTTCATACCTTCCTCTTGGGGTCTCCCAACGAACGTGTGACCCACGTCATCAAGCAACTTTTTCTGGCGCCGTTGCCGGGGAGTAAGAGGATTTCTGCAAGGGGAGTCTCTCGCTTCCAATCTCTTTACTTTGTTATTGTCTTGCTTAGTTTATTTTTATCTTGTCTTGTTTGCTTCTTTTATCAAAAACACAAAAAAAAATAGTTACTTGCATCTAGTTTATTTTCAGTCTTGTTATCATGTCTAGCCTGTTCCTGTCATTATGTCGCCTGAGGAAGAGATCTTCACTTTCAAACAAGGGAGTGAGGAGAGTTTTAAAGATGTTTGGTCTAGAATTTTTGAGTCATATGCTAAAACTGAACCTAAAATGACTTTAAGCCTGCTCCTTAGTAGCTTTTATTTTGGTCTTGTTCTTTGCTACAGATATGCTTTAGACGCTGTGGTAGGAGGAGATTTCCTTCGTTATGATGGGGATCAAGCTTTCAATGCTATAAAAAAATTGATTACAATTTCTAGCCCTACAATCAGTAAAATTGATTCGGTTTTGACAAGCATAAATGATAGACTTAATACTCTTGAAACAAACATACCTGGTCTAAAAGAAGGGTATAATCAGATTCGTGAACACTATGATAATGTGCCGATAAATTTTGAACCATCGGGATGGGTTCCCTTAGTAAAAGTTGTTATCAATGGTGAAACTTTCCATTCTAGCTGTGATGTTATGTCTGAATTCTGTTTAATGCCCAAGGATATTTATGATTCCTTAAATCTTTGGGAGCTTTCCAAATGCGAAGATTGTATAATTTTGGGTGATAATACTATTAAATTACCAAGAGGAGTAACCGAAGGAGTATTTACAAAACTCTTGGGGATAACAATATCTATTGATTATCTTGTCATCGAATGTGCAGGAGTAGGGCAAATTACGCTTGGAAGATCTCTGTTGAAACGCTTTGGAGCAATAATAGACGTGGGCCAAGGCACTATGAAATTCGCCTCTTCACCTTGTTGTGACTGGTGGCTCTAGGTTGACGAGGGAATATCTCCCCGGTAATAGTGCCAGAAACAATGCTTGTACGTCACACGTCAGTTGGGAACCCCAAGAGGAAGGTATGATGAGTGCAGCAGTAAGTTTTCCCTCAGTATGAAACCAAGGTTTAATCGAACCAGTAGGAAAACGAGGTTTGCTTCGAAGGTGTTGGTGAAGGAGTGTAGTGCGGCGCAACACCAGGGATTCCGGTGCCAACGTGGAACCTGCACAACACAACCAAATTACTTTGTCCCAACTTAACAGTGAGGTTGTCAATCTCACCGGCTTGCTGAAAACAAAGGGTTAAACGTATCGAATGGAAAATGATGTTTGTTTGCATAAAACAGTAGAGAACAATGATTGCAGTAGATTGTATTTCAGATGTAAAAGAATGAACCGGGGTCCACAGTTCACTAGTGGTGTCTCTCCAATAAGATAACTAACATGCTGGGTAAACAAATTACAGCTGGGCAATTGACAATTGATAAGTGCATATAACATGCATGTGTGAGCTGTGGTGTCTACTATGAGATTCATTTGGGCATTACGACAAAGTACATAGACCGCTATCCAGCATGCATCTATGCCTAAATAGTCCACTTTCCGGTTAACATCCGTACCCCTTCCAGTATTAAGTTGCAAGCAACAGACAATTGCATTAAGTAATGTGCGTAATGTAAACAATACATTCATCCTTGAATAAAGCATTGCTGTTTTATCCCTAGTGGCAACAACGCATCTACAACCTTAGAACTTGCTGTCACTATCCCAGGTTAAATAGAGGTTGAACCCAACTATCATGCATAAATGCCCCCTCTTGGAGTTACAAGTATTCACTTGGCCAAGGCTTCAACAAGTAATGGAGAGCATGCAAGATCACAAATGACATAGACATGATAATATAATATTCAGCTCCACATAGGTATCAATATAAGTCAGATCCCAGCAAACACAACATGTAGCATTACAATAAGATGATCTTGATCATGATAGGCAGCTCACAAGATCTAAACATGATGGCACAAGTGGAGAAGACAACCATCTAGCTACTGCTATGGACCCATAGTCCAAGGATGAACTACTCACGCATCACTCCGGAGGCGGGCATGGCGATGTAGAGCCCTCCGGTGATGATTCCCCTCTCCGGCAGGGTGCCGGGAAGAGCTTCAGAAACCCCCCGAGTTAGGGTTGACGACGACGGCGGCAGCGAATATGTTCTGGATGAAAGGCTCGGTGTTTTAGGGTTTTCGCGTCTCGGGGAATAAATAGGCGAAGGGGCGATGTCGGCGGACCCCCGAGGGGCCCAAACCACAGGCAGGCGCGGCTGGAGGTGGGGCCGCGCCGCCAGGTGGTTTGGCCACCTCGTGGATCTCCTTCGTCTCTCCTTCGGACTCCGCGTACGTGCTGGAAAAATAGGGACCTGGCCTTTTATTTCGTGCAATTCCGAGAATATTTCCAGAAGTAACTTTCTGAAACCAAAAACAGCAGAAAACAGGGAACTGGCACTGTGGCATCTTGTTAATAGGTTAGTCCCAGAAAATGCATAAAAGTGATACGAGGTGTATATAAAACATGTAGCAAATGGTATAATATAAGCATGGAACAGCAGAAATTATGGATACGTTGGAGACGTATCAGTGACCATGTATTCCCTAAAGATAAGAGTAAAGGTAAGAGAGGTAAGCGTAAGATTGTTGATGCTACTACACTTGGAAACACTTGATTCTTGCTTTATGCGCCTAGCTGAAAGGCGTTAAAGAAAAGCGCTTATGGGTACAACCCATTGTTTTATTTCTGCATTTATTCTTTTTTTTTTTAGTCAACGTGCTGTTTACTTCTGTAACATTGCCTTTGTATCTTTATTTTCTTGCATTGTTGTGCCAGGTATTGCCTCTAATAGGAAGATGATGCTAGATTTGGATTTCTGCGCAGGAACAGATTTCTGCTGTTCACCGTTTTGCTTCTGTAAAATCACAGAAAAATTATTTAAATCTGAACAATTTTATGCATGATCCTCAGATATGTATGCATCTTTCTTTAGTTTTGAGTTTTTCGATTTGAGCAACATAAGTGTCTCGAAAAAATTCGTCTTTACGAACTGTTCTGTTTTAGACAGATTCTGCCTTTTAGTTTGCATTCTCTCTTTTACTAGTGTTGAGTGGAATTCTTTTTGAGGTGGAAGAGCTTCACATAACATCAGTAGCAGTAGCTAATATTTAAAAAGTAATTGTCATGTTTGTGTCCTTATAGAACATGTGAGTTTTTGATTGTGCACTAACCCTCTAATAAGAACTAGCTGGGTGGCCCGCGCAATTGCGCGGCTAGCATTGATATAAAAAATGTTGATATCTAATGTATCATGTTTTTATGGATATATAATTCTCCCCCTATTTTTAATTATTAAGACGTTCTATTTTTTTCTGTATCATATATAAATATTTCAGTGTGTTAATTCACTCATTTCAATTAATATGTGGTCCATAGTAAAATGTGAAAATCATTTTATAATTCAAAAACGGAGGGACTATATTATAAAACATTTAAAAATATATAACAATAATTTTGGATACTCGTTATAAAATATGTTATTTTATCTTCCAACTACTTCCACTTTCCCATCTACGTTATAAACCATTTGCACATGTTAAAATGAAAACCTGAATACCCTGATTTTTAGGCTTGGAAGGTAATGTACAGTCTGCAGTTAAATTTCAGAAAAAGAAGCTATATATTAGGTATAATATTTATTCCATATATTAATCCTCGCCTGCTGCCAACTTGAAATTTATCAAACGTAGGCATAAATAAGAAAGAAGCTATACAAACAAAGATAATGAATACTACAAAAAGAGATTAGTTGAAAAAAGAGGAGACAAATCAGTAAGAATAATTGTAAACCTCTGATATATTTTACATGCATGTACACAAACTGTTTTACAAAGAGGAAGGAGAAGAGGGTTCACCTTTTAACCATGAAGCTGTGTTAGATGATGCTGGTGGTTCGTTCAGATCCTCGGTGATGTATAGAATGGCCTGGTGCCAATGAAGAATAAGAAAGAGCTTTCAATTTATCCCGTCAAAAGGAAAATATAATTTTTCATTATTTTCTCCACACACATCGCATCAATGGCAGAGCCATTGTTTAAGCTCCCATTTCATTTTGCCCATTTGAGTATGACTGTAGCATCACCAAGCGTTATTCTGCACATATTTAGCAAGAAGAATGCAAGGATAGCTTTCATGTGAGCAAATGCAGTTAAAAACTAAATGATGAACTGTGACATCAATAATTTATATGCACCAGTGAGATAGCAGGAAGTTTTGGCTTCTCATAGAATTATCGAAATGATTTCCTCATGAAGCACGTATAGTACAATTATCTGCAGCTTGACTAAAATATTACAATAGAAACATGTGCCAAATCTAGAGTTTTTTCTTGGAAAATTGATTTGACTCAGTTGGGGCGGTCCAAATGGGAGCTTTGTTGGGCACCATCTAAATGTGGATTCAGAAAAATACTACAGGCAGCTATAATTACCAACCATGAAGTCGGCTCCTATAAATAAATCTGCATGTAATCACAAGCAAATAAATCTGTAAGATAATAGGTAGACCCTATAACTGAACGATCGCTGCAACAATAAAGATTAAACATTAGTAAGAAACATGAGCGTGGCAGAGTAGCAATCATCCAGCTTTCAAGCCTAAATCCAGCTTTCAAGCCTAAATCTGAGCAATATACAACTAATATTAGGAAACATAGAGCAAATTAGGACTATGGCAAGGGGTCGACGATTAAGGGAATTGCTTAAACAATCTCAGGCAAACCCTCTCCCAGTGATGATATCGGCGACGCTGCAGTCGCCGGCCACTGGGCATCCACTGCATATATCCTCCATAATGTTCAACTCTCTATCGCCTTTTTTCCTCTGTGGGATTTTCTTGCAGCCATATTCGTTTGTCCCTACAAAATAGATTCGACTCCAGTAGCACGTGTCTGCATAGTGCTGAGAATGAGATATGATGATTCTCCGCTCGGAAACGCTACAGAAGACAGGAGCGGCCGGCCACAGCAGTCAGTTGAGGAGAACGCGATGGCCTGGTGCAGCAACCTCAAGTCATGGTTTGCCCTATCAACCAAACTGTCTGGTGGAGCAGAGTGTGCTAGCGGCTGGCCGGCATGTTTCGAGGAGCCTGCCCGCGCAGAGAGCAGCTCTCATGGCCACCATCAGCTCCTCTTCTAGTTTTTCCTGCAGCACGTCGGCGAAGTACGTTACGCTGATGGTCGACGACGACCCCTCTAGACCGGCAGCGCGACACGGTCTTCTCCGCCATTGTCCGGATTTCACTGGACAATCCTTCGGCTCGTAATTCCGCCGCTTTTTTTGCTCGTCGTTGTTTCTGGCTACTCGTGCCGGCCTTGCCAGTTGCCAGGCGCCCATGTTGTGGTCGATCAGAACGAATTTGTTGTTGCCTTTCCGATCAAGGACTTCTCCGTGAATCCTCATTGCAGGGTCACATGCCATGCTTGTTTGCATCGTGATTTTGTTCCGCATCGGATGGCATGTACTTGTGTTACGATCACGCAGATGTGCGCGAGGCCGCCGGCAGCCCGGCAATGACTTTCTTCAAGCTAGCAACCCGACCAATTCAAAACAAAAATAAAAGGAAGCTTGTCGCTTAGATCAAGGTACGGCAATAGCACCTTCAGCGACCAGCAAAACGATTATGCCAATATGATTAGTGGAACCTGGTCGATCTGCTCCCTGATATTGCTGATGGTCGATATGCTCCTGGGCGAGTACTTTCCGGCGAGGATTTGCAAAATTTAGATGCAAAGCTAGCTACTACAAAAAAAGAATTGATTGATGGCTTCGGCGCACCAGCTAAAAGAACGTGTCACGTGATGCATGCTAACTCGCTATTAGGGATTGCCGATGTCCATGACCCATACAAATAGGCTGCGGACGTGTATGGTAACCAAAGGCATATGGACCAGCTAAAAGAACGTGTCGTGATGCATGCTAGCTCTTCTGTTCGTAGATCGGTAATTATTAATCTCTACCGTTGATATGTTATAACTTTTAATAGATGAATCCTAACCGTTATTTGTCCTGTGTTTTAATTATATAATAGATTATTCTGAGTTTGGTGTGGCAGAAGTTTTCAAGGGTCAAGAGAGAAGGATGATATAATGTGATCAAGAAGAGTGAAGAGCTTAAGCTTGGGGATGCTCCCATGGATCACCCCAGCATATTTCAAGAAGACTCAAGCGTCTAAGCTTGGGGATGCCCAAGGCATCCCCTTCTTCATCAGCAACTTATCAGGTCATCTCTAGTGAAACTATATTTTAATTCTTTCACATCATATGTGCTTTTGCTTGAAGCGTCTGTGTGCTTTTATTTTCGCTTTGTTATTTTATTTTCCGAAATCAACTTGGTTTGATCCTAGCAATCTTGTTTGGGAGAGAGACACGCTCCGCTTTTTCATGTGAATACTCCTATTCTTCACTTATACTGGTTGAGTATTCTTGTTAGCTACTGTTTTGCTTTTACCTCCTGTTTTTCATGCATCTCTTGTTCAGAGCTGTTAGTTCTTTTAGATAGAGTACCCTCTTGTTTCATTTATAATTATTTGGAGAGTTTGTGTTAAAATAAATTGATTGGTGTTTGGTTGGAACAGAAAATGCAGCATGTGGTAGATGGTATAATGAAAAAAAAGCTTGCATATTCTTGTAGATCACTGTCTTGGATAATTTGATACTTGTCAATTGTTTTGAGTTATCAAGTAGTTCATGTTTAAGCTTTTGTATCATGTGGTTAAAACCTATTAGTGGAGAAATACCGTAAAGCTTGTTGAAATTTGGTTTGTATGATTGGTATCTCTAAGGTCTACATATTTTCTAATAAAAGAGTTTGGTTAACAACGAAGATAGTATAGAGTCTTATAATACTTGCAATATGTTTCCATATGAGTCTTGTTGTACTGTTGATATCCTGTGTTTTCTTCAAATAACCTTGCTAGCCTAAATCTGTACTGAGAGGGAATGCTTCTCGTGTATCCAAAACCTTGAGCCAAAATCCATGCCATTTGTGTCCACCATAACTACCTATATGTGGTATTTCCTTGCCACTCCAAGTAAATTTTTCATGTGCTACCTTTAAACTATTCAAAACTTTATTATTCCTTTCTGTGTCAATGTTTAACAAGCTCATGAGGAAGGGGTGGATGTCCTTATGTTAACTGTCAAACAGACTTTACCACCGGACTAGTGGCATATACATCCGCTTATCCATTAATTTTTCAAAAAGAGCTGGCAAATGGGGTGCCCAATCCCAATTAATTACAACTTTAACCATTTAATTCTCTTCACATTTTTGCCCTAATTTATCAGACAAGCAATGATACCAGTGAAATATCTACATGTGTAAACAAAAGAGAAAGAGGGATGATCTGCCTTGCTGGTAGAAATAACGTCCTTCATGGGAGCCGCTCTTAAATGTCTGGTTGGCAGGGGTCATATTGCACTATTCATTTTCTGATTCGTTGACAATTAACAAACACCTCTCAAAACTAAATTTTTACTCTCTATATGATTTCAAAAACTTAAAAAGCTCTAGCACATGATTTAATCTCTGCTTTCCTCTGCGAAGGGCCTTTCTTTTACTTTTATGTTGAGTCAGTCTTCCTACTTCTTTCTATCTCAGAAGCAAACACTCGTGTCAAGTTTGGTGCAACAATTTTTTTTATGCTAGTATATTGTACTTATTATATTGCTTTGTGTTGACAAATATCCATGAGATATACATGTTGAAAGTTGAAAGCAATTGCTGAAGCTTAAATCTTCCTTTGTGTTGGTTAAACACCTTTTATTTAGAATCTATTGCTTTATGAGTTAACTCTTATGCAAAACTTTTTAATGCTTGTCTCGAAAGTACTATTCATGAAAAGTTTTTGCTTATATAATTCAGTTGTTTGCTCATTATCTATTTGTTAGCAAACTATAGACCATTGACTTGGATCACTTCATTCATAACATGTGCTTTCCAATACTATTTGATCAAGATTATGATGGTAGCATGTCACCTCAGAAATTATTTTGTTTTTATCGTTTTACCTACTCGAGGACGAGTAGAACTAAGCTTGGGGATGCTTGATACGTCTCAAACGTATCTATAATTTCTGATGTTCCATGCTTATATTATGCCAATTGCTACATGTTTTATATACACTTCTGATAACCCACAAGTATAGGGGATCGCGTGTAGCCTTTTCGATAAGTAAGAGTGTCGAACCCAACGAGGAGCTAAAGGTAGGATAAGTATTCTCTCAAGTTCTATCAACCACTGATACAACTCTACGCACACTAAACGTTTGCATTATCTAGAAAATAAAACTACGGTAGCAATACGGGTATGAGAGGTAGTTTTGCAGATAATAAATACAAGAAAGTAAATGTTAGTGCTGCAGCAATAAAATACACTAAGTAACCATATACTAACAGTACCATGAGTGTGGAAAAGTGGTGGTAATTGTGGTGGCTTTGTCCAAGATTAATTAGTGAAGGTACTTGGTTCATTGTCTTCGATGCAGTTTTCTATGTGGGAGAGGCTAAATATACATGCACCGCACTACTTGGGATTACAAGTACTATATGATTGGATTGTTAGAAAGCATCCGCAAATACTAACAATTCATTAAGGTTTCCCCAACCATAGCCTTAAGTTCAAGGTCCTCTTACTCCCATACGTGCAACTAATCGGTTCGCGTTCTCAGGTTTCTGTCACTCCGGCAGAACTTCCCCCGCTTCGTTACAAATACTACCAACCCTAGGGTGTTTGATCCATGCGCGCACAAATATAATGGACACCAAAGGACAGCACCATATAGACATACAACTCTAATGAACCTCATGCATTCAATTAAGCAATCAAAAGACAAATAAACTACGGAAACATGATGTAAATCATAGGGTAAATATTATAGCATCAAACACCATGTTTACATAGGACGGTACAGAGGTTTGTGGGAGGATGAACCACTGAATACAAGGAGGAGATGGTGATGGAGATGGCGGTGAAGACGGCGGAGAGGGGCAGCGCGGCGGCGCAGGGCGACGGCGGCGCCGGCGGTGCGGGGAACTCCTTTCCCCGCCGCCGGCAAGCTTGGGGAGCACCGCCCCTTAGCCTCCCTCCTTCATGGCTTCTTGGGAGCCCTCCCCCATGGAGATGGGATCCATGGGGAGGCAAAAACGTGGCTTTTGGTGGCTGAAATTCGTGGGTGGAGGAGTCCTCCACGAATTAGGTTTGCTCCCTTTATATATCTTCTCGGATTTCCGTCACCCCCTTTTAGGGTTCCGCCAAAATGGGCCTACAGGCCGCGTCCGAACTCCGATTGGGCTGATCTCGGGCTTAAAATCTTCGTATGGAAAATTGTGACAACTTTCATAACAGCCAGGTCTCCATATAACGTCATCTTCGAGGGTCAAACTGGCAATCTTCGTAAAAAGTTCTCAGACAGATTTCAGGAAAGTTCCAATTCGACTCCAACAAGGTTTCCTCTTATATTCTTGATAATTTCTACACATCAAAGAGTAAAACAAGAATATTGTGCACTTTTGCAACTATTAGTAGGTTAGTCCAAATAAATAATAAACTTAACATAAAAAAGTGCTAAAAGCATAAAAATGGCATGAAACAATCAAAAATTATAGATACGTTTTGGACGTATCAACTTCATAGCATTTTTATACATTTTCTGGGACTAACCTATTAACAAGATGCCACAGTGCCTGTTCCTGTTTTCTGCTGTTTTTGTATTCCAGAAAAGATAGTCTGGAAATATTCTCGGAATTGGACGAAACTTGAACAGGACCTCCTATTTTTCAACACGTACACGGAGTCCAAAGGAGAGACGGAGGGGGGCCGCGAGCCAGCCACACCATGTGGCGGCGCGGGCCCACCTTTTGCCACGCCGTGGGGTGGTGTGGGCCCACGAGCATCTCCAGCCGCCGTCCTTTCGCCTATATAATCTTCCCGACGCGTAAACCCTAAATACCCGAGCCATTATCCACGAAAAGTTCCAGAGACGCCGCCGCCGTCAACCCTAGCTCGGGAGGGTTCAGAAGCTCTTCCCGGCACCCTGTCTGAGAGGGAAATCATCACCGAAGGGCTCTACATCGCCATGCCTGCCTCCGGAGTGATGCGTGAGTAGTCATCCTTGGATTACGGGTCCATAGCAGTAGCTAGATGGGTGTCTCTCCTCCTTGTGCTATCATGTTTAGATCTTGTGAGCTGCCTAACATGATCAAGATCATCTATTTGTAATGCTACATGTTGTGTTTGCTGGGATCCGATGAATATTGAATACTTTGTCAAGTTGATTATCAATCTATCTTATATGTTATTTATGATCTTGCATGCTCTCCGTTACTAGTAGATACTTTGTCCAAGTAGATGCTGTTAACTCCAAGAGAGAATATTTATGCTAGATAGTGGGTTCAGTCTCCAGTAATCTGGGAGAGTGACAGCAACTTCTAAGGTTGTGGATGTGCTGTTGCCACTAGGGGTAAAACAACAATGCTTTGTCTAAGGATAATTGTGTTGTTTACATTACGCACTTTACTTAATGCAATAATCTGTTGCTTGCAACTTAATACCAACGGGGGACACGGATGTTAACCTGGCGGTGGATTATTAGTCATAGATGCAGTTGGATAACGGTCTATGTATTATGTCGTGATGCCCAATTGAATATCATAGTAGTCATCTTGTTATATATATGCATTGTTATGCGCTCAATATTTTATCAATTGCCCAGCTGTAATTTGTTCACCCAGCATGTTAGTTATCTTTTATGGAGAGACACCACTAGTGAACTGTGGACCCCGGTCCATTCTTTTACACTGATAATACAACCTACTGCAATCATTGTTCCTTTTCATTCTCTGCAATTTACTACTATTTTCCACACCATACGTTTAATCCTTTGTTTTCAGCAAGCCGGTGAGATTGACAACCTCACTGTTTCGTTGGGGCAAAGTAGTTTGATTGTGCTGTGTGCAGGTTCCACGTCAGCGTGCCACTGACAACCTTCAGAAGTGATTTCTTACTCCTACTGGTTCGATTAAACCTTGGTCTCATACTGAGGGAAACTGCTGCTACACTGCTTCATACCTTCCTCTTGGGGTCTCCCAACGAACGTGTGACCCACGTCATCAGCTGCCGCAGTAGGACTTGAAGATGCCACTGGTGAACTGCGTGCCGTTGTCGGTGATGATGCGATTTGGTACGCCGAAGAGGCAGACCAGGCTCTTAATGAATGTCACCGCCGACCTCGCCGGGATGGTGTGCACTGCTTCAACCTCCGCCCATTTGGTGAACTTGTCGATGGCGATGTAGAGGTAGCGGTAGCCCCTGAGCGCTCGTGGGAAAGGTCCCAGGATGTCTAGCCCCCAGACCGCGAAGGTGCAGGAAAGCGGGATGGTTTGAAATCCCTGCGCAGGCTGGTGGATCTGCTTGGCGTGGAATTGGCATGCCTCGCAAGATTGGACGATGGCGGTGGCGTCCTGAAGCATCGTAGGCCAGTAGAAGCCACTTCTGAAAACCTTCCCCGCGAGGGTGCGCGAGGATGAGTGATGACCACATTCTCCGCTGTGTATGTCCCTGATCAGCTCGCGACCTTCTTCTGAGGGACGCATCGCAACGCGATGCCATTGGGGCGCTTACGGTACAGATCTCCCTCGTGGAGGCAGTATGACTTGGCCTGACGAGCGATTCTTTCTGCTTCTGCATCTTCTTCAGGGAGGACCCCATCCTGCAGGTACTCCTTGATCTCGACGATCCAATCCGCCGCTTGACGCACCAAAGTCAGTAGCAGGCGGTCTCTTGAGGGCGGACCGTAGTCTGGTGCTCCAGTTGTTGGCGCTAGTGGGAGCTCTTCGTCGATGTCCATGTCAGCTGCTTCTTTCGGCTATTTGACTGATGCCTTGAGAAGCCTCTCCTCGAAAACGCCTACTCGCTGGGCCTCCCTTCTTGATGCTCGCTTCGTGATGTCATCCGTCTCCTGATTCTCTCCTCGAGGAATATGCATGAGTTCGATTCCCCTGAAGTGCTTCTCGAGCCTGCGGACCTCCTCGAGGTAAGCGGCCATGTGGCCGTCTTTAGGCTTGTAGCTCTTGTTGGAGAAGTTGACAAGGAGCTGGGAGTCGCCCTTGATGAGTATTCGTTTGACGCCGAGGGCAATTGCAGCTCTGAGCCTAGCGAGGAGGACTTCGTACTCGGCGATGTTGTTGGAGACCTTGTCGTCGTGCGTGAAGCATAGCTGGACGGCGTAGAAGAGCTTGTCGCCTGTTGGTGAAGTCAGGACGGCGCCAGCCCCCGTGCTTTGGCGTGCGAATGCCCCATCGAAGTGCATGGTCCAGTAGTTGGGCGCTGTCCCTCCTGATGATGCGGCCTCTCTCTCCTGAGGCTCTTCCTGACACGTGTCCATCCACTCGGCCGTGAAGTCCGCCAGCGCCCAGCCCTTGATGACCTTGGTGGTGTCGAACTGCAGCTCGAAAGGCTGCAGCTCGATGCTGCATCTGTCGGAGACTAGTCCCAGGAACTAGGGGTGTCTCTCAAGTGCCAGGAAACGAGTAAGGGGCTGAACACAACGTCAAACAAATCCTCAACAATCTCGGCGACGGTGCTCGTCGAGCTCGGTGAGGAACATCACGACAGAGAGGTAACACGAGCCGCTACCCAGGTTCAGGCCCAACGTGAGGTGTAAAAGCCCTACGTCCTGCTAAGATGTATTGCACTGCTTGGAGAGGTTCACAGTACAAGTGTGCTTGCCGAGGGCACTGCTATGGCTAGGACTATGGTGGAATGAGCTCTGTCTTCTTCTCAGACGCAGCTCCTTGGTTGTGGAATGTGTTGCTGAATGCGGGGATCCCCCTCCTAGGTCGTACACTGGCTCCTTATATACTGGGCTTGGTCCTCTTCCCCGAAAACCTCCGGCGGGAAGGGATACCACAATGCCGCCGAGTTGGAGCACAGCGCACAACGTCGGGGCGTCCATGGACACGGTCCATGGCAGGGAGCACGTCGTCTTGGCAGAAAAAGCCACCGTCCAACCAGGACGGTGGGCTGGCGCTGCAGAGCTTTGGGACACGCCCCACGGTGACGTTGCAGTTGGAGCGTAGCGGCGGCCGGCCACTTTATCACCAATTTGGCAAGTCTTGGAGTCCGCTTTGCTTGCCGCAGCTCCTTTGACCACTTTATACACGAGAATGGCAACTGCGGCGTCTTCGTCATCACGCGCAGGCGCACGCGTCACTCTGCGACGGGCGCAGAGCCCATGTGCGCTCTGCAGCGGCGCAGGAGCTTGCTTCCACTTGAAGGAACCCCGCGAGGCCTGAACCCTCGCCGAGGTTCTGTTACCGTTGACTTCTCGCGAGGGAAAACCTCCCGAGGGTGGCGCGGAGACGCGCCAGGGCCTGAAGATCTTCTAGGAGAGGCCTTCCCAAGGCAGAGGTCCCTCTCGAGGCCTCCAGGCCGATCGTCTTGGTCCTTAGCAGAAATGCTCGGTCGAGCAAGTAAGCCCTCGCGAGGGAAAATGCCTCGCGAGGCTCGCCAGGCTGAACGTCTGGTCCTTAGCAGAAATTCCTGCGGAGTGTTCGAGGGCTGTGGCAGGCCGGCCCATGATACCGTGGTTTTCACTGGGCCGACAGTAGCCCCCGGGCCCGCGATGGGCACGTTGGAGCTCCTCAGGCGGAGGCGAATCGTCGTGGGCCCAAAGAAGCCTGCGAAGCCCGAGACACGTGTAGCGCTACGGCCGGGCACGATCCCATGATCTCCTCCGAAGTAACGGGCGTGGTGGTGGGTCCTGCCATGCCCTGTAACGGCTCGATGAGCCGATATAAGGCGAAGAGCTCGGCGCAGGCGGCCATCGCTTCATTCGTTCCCCTTTCATCTCCTTCCCCCCAGCGCTCAATCCCCAATCTCCTCCTTCGCGACCTTGCTGCAATGGCGCCCAAGAAAGCCACCGCTGCTTCGAAGGGCAAGGCAGTGGCGCAGAGCGGCGCGTCCGCTGAGGCGCAGCGGGACGGCGACTTCGAGCCAGCTCTGAGCGGCTCCCGCTTCGAGACGGAGGCGCAGCTGGACAAGGTGCGCCACATGGCGGCTTCGAAGACCAACGAGCACGGCGCCACCGTGCTCAAGCGCGCGGGCAACTCCCACGGCAGCTTCTACCCCATCTTCATGCACTCCCTCTTCGCTGGGCTCGTTCCTCCCTTCTCCGATTTCTTCCTGGCGGTCCTGGAGCGCTACCAGATCCAGGTTCTCCATCTCCACCCTAACTCCATCCTCGTCCTCGCCATCTTCGCCTACCTCTGCGAGGCGTACATCGGCATTCCGCCTTCGGTGGACCTCTTCCGCAGCTTCTACGTGCTCCGGTTCACGGCGAATAAGGAGCGGTCAGGGTGCGTGTCCTTCCGCATCACCGACAGCATGAAGGGCGTCTACATCCCCATCGCGCAGAACGGCGAGAACATCGTGACCAGCGTGACGAAGAAGGTGGAGGACTTCCGCAAGCGCTGGTTCCTTATGCAGTTCGGGAGCCAGAGCACCTTCTTCGAGCTGCCTGAAGCGCCTCCGACGAAGAGGGCGAGCTGGGCCTCCAAAGGGCTCAAGGGCGCGACGCTTGGCCCTGTGGTGAGGCGCTTGAGGGACCTCCGCGAGGCCGGCCTCACCGGGCAGATGGTGGCCAAGGACTTCGTGAGGCCCGCATCGCTCCGCTCCAGAGGCACGCGGACGCGATGTGGCTGTACTCCAACCAGAGGGACAAGATGCGCCTGAGCGCTACCCTCTATACGAAGGAGGAATTGCACGCCCTCATGGAGACTCTCTTCACGTTTCCGGACATCCCCGTGCCCACTGACCAGACCGTGCCGCTTCATCGAATCGATCTCGGGCGCCGCGTCTCGCATGTGCAGGCGATGCCGAAGTTCGATCATCAGTGGGGCCTGGTGCCTAAGGGGCACGTTGGGCCTCGCGAGGACCGGAGTCCGCGGCGCAGGGGGCGCCAGTTGAGGGTGACGAGGAGACGACGGAGACGCCCGCAGAGTCCAATGCGGGCGCGACCGGCGCCTCGGGAGACGCTGCTTCCTCGGCGGGGAATTCGAGCGCCTCGAAGAGTGCGGCGCCTGAAGCGAGGTCCACGAGTCTCCTCAGGCAGCGGCGACGAGTTCGTGGTTGCCCCCTCGCGGCGTGTTGAGGGGGAGGAGGATAGCGACGATGACGATGCTTCGTCGGGCCACTGCGAGCCTCGCTCCAAGGCGATCCACGACAGGAACGCCGGGGCCCAGGAGGAGACAGAGGCACGGACGAGCGCGGCCCAGTGCTCCGCCCGCGAAGCGGAAGAAGAGGAAGTGGGTCGACACCGCGGCGTAAGTTTTTGTACTCCCTTTCCTGTTTGATGTTGTTCTTGGTGTATGCCTCTCGAGGGGTTTCTGAGTCTTTTCCTCTCCAGACGCACCGAGGAGCCAAAGAGGCGGAGGCTCCGGAGACTTGGAGAGATCTCCGGCTCTGCCGCGGCGTCCGACGCCCACAACTGAAGAGGTGCACCACGAGGCCACCGCTTCCTCTCCCGAGGCTGCGACGCCACCTCCTGGGGCGGAGGAGCGCCACGAGGAGAGGGAGGAGGAGGCTGAGTGACGACGCCGCCGCCTTCGCGGCCTGACGCTTCTCCCGCGCAGCAAGAGAAGACGCCGGAGGTGGACGCGGCAAGGACCACGCCGCCGGCGAAGGAGGGCACGGCGGGAACAGCTGCGTCTGCAGAGACGCACGCTGACGTCGACATGGAGGACACCACGGTGCCGTCGCCTCCACCGAGCTCGGGCCTTGGAGGGCCTACGTGGGCGCTGAGGCTGCCGCGGGGACGGCCTCAGCAGAGAAGGCCAACCCTGCTCCTGAGGAGGAGGAGAGTGCTCCCCAGGGGCAGGGAAATGGCGGAGCTGACGGTGGGGGCGCCTCGAGCCCCCAGAAGGCTCCCAGCGCAGAAGGCGAGGGGGGCTCTCGCCAGAGCCCCCAGAAGGCCCCTTGCACGGAAGAAGAGGGAGGCTCCCAGCAGAGCCCCCAGGCGCGCCTCGAGGTCACCCAGAGCCCAAGGCGCGATGCCCCGGAGTCCTCAGCAGGCGCTGGCGCTTCCAGGCCCTCTGGAGAATCGTGGGCCCTAGCCTTGCTGGGTCGGCGCCCTGTCGCAGCTCGCCGAGAGGCCGTCCTTCGCTCGGCGAGGGAGGTGCTCGATGGGCTCGAGGCCCAGCTCGCTGAGGAAGACCGCACCAGGGCGGAGGAGGTCGCCGAGCTTGCGCGGGGCTGGGCTTGCCTCCAGGAGACCGTGGAGCGCTGCCGCCGGAAGGACGAGGCAGCCCAGGCGCAACGCGAGGCGGCGCTGCGCTCTGCTGAAGAGATCCGCCTCAGCGTGGTCCGCGAGGTCGAGGAGACCCTTGCGGTCCTGAGCGCTAAGCGCGAGGCTCTCGAGGCGGAGACGGAGGCCAAGCATCAGGAGCTGGCGGCGCGCGAGGCGGCGGTCTCCACCAAGCACAAGGAGCTCCTAGACCGCGAGGCGGGAATCATTGCCGAGTCGGAGACCGTGCGGCAAGGCCTGGAGAAGCTCCGCGAGGACCTGCGTGTCCGTGAGAACCAGATGGTGCAGCGCGGGGGAACTTGATGCCCGCGAGACCGAGCTGCGCAAGCGCGAGGAACAGGTCGAACAGATCGAGAAGGATCAGTCCGCGCAGCGGGAGCACCTGGAGTCTCGCGAGAGCAAAGTCACTCAAGACGAGGCGTTCTACCAGAAGCGCCTCGCGCTGACCAACGAGAACCTCCGCAAGAAGGAGGAGCAGCTGGCGGCGGAGTCCGCGACCAAGGAGCAGCTCTTCCGCGACAATTGCAGGAAGGACTTCGCGGACAAGGCCAAGAAGCAGGAGGCGCGCTTCACGAAGAGACGCAACGAGCTCGAGGCCCGCATCAGGGAGCTTGAGGCTCAGAAGCAGCGATTCGACTCCCGCCTTCATGACGCTGTGGAGGCTCGGAAGCACGCGGAGCAGGACCTTGCCTCCTTGACGCAGGACATGAACGAGATGCAGCAGCAGGTGGGGCCTGTTGTGGAACTCGTCGAGGAAGCTCGGCGGAGCGCTCTGACTGCGCAGGTCTTGTCGCGCCAGCGGGAGCGCATGTTTGCTTCCTTGGTGAGGCGCGCGCTGTCGCGGGCCGCCTGGGGACCGAAGCCCCCAGGCTCTCTGTCGAGGGGAACCAGGACGTCGCCGTCTACCTTGGCTTCTTCGAGCAGCTCCTCACCAAGTTTGAAGAGGTCGTGACGAACCTCGACGACTTGGTCGACACCGAGAGCCGCGAGCTCCTTGGCGTCGCGATCGGCCAAGTCTTCGCCAACCTTGCACACCTCCACCCCGGCTTCGATTTCGCGTCTGTGATGGAGCCTCTGGAGAAGGAGCTCGCCGAGAAGCTGGACGCCTCGGTGTGGGACGACGTGGAGAAGTACACTCAACGCTTCAAGAGGGTCGAGGTTGAGGAGAGCGACGACGAGGCTGGTGCTGAGGAGGTGGACGACGAGGACGTCGACGGCGACGACGACAACCCCGCTGCTTAGGTTGCCCCTGTAGAGAGATGTGCCAAGGGCACCAGTTATCTTAAGATTTGTCACTTTTATTTCGTGCTGGTTTGTAAAGACACTTTAACTTTGTGCAAGTGTGAGTGCCCCTCGGGAGGCCTTTTATCTGTTCCCTCATGTCTTTTTCGCTCTACGTCGTTAGGACCCTGCTCTTAGCGCAAATAGCACCGCCGCTTCGGTATGCCGGAGTCAGGGCTCGACAAGGCCGGGGGTGCGTAAGGCTTAGAGAGGTAAGAGCCCTCGAGGCGCGATGCTCAGGGGCTCCCCTTTGACGTGCAAGCAGCCCATGAGGCGTAAGAGAGAAAAGAGAGGCTCGAGGGGCGACAAAACCAGCGAGAGGGAAAAAGAGCTCATGAGGCGTAAGTTCTGGACTTAGCTCTGGCGAGACGCCTGCTTTGTAGAGGGTGTTGTGTTCCTGGTGAGGTGTTCTCCCTCGAGGCTGCCTGAGACTGGCTTGGAGCTTTTGGAGCCCTGCAAGGCGTCTTGTTCCCTGTGTTGGAGAGAGAGAGAGAGAGAGCGAACCCACAAGCAAAGCATAGTTGTACAACTCATGCGCGCTCATAGATTTCCTCATGGGTATCTCACGAGGAGAATAAGCACCAAGGTCCTTGGTGAGGTGACGTGCATGGGAGCTAACCCACGAGTCAGAGCTCTTTGGTGAGATAACGGTCGTGGGCGGAGAGCCACGAGTTAGAGCTCGGATCCTTTGGATTTTACGATGCTGCTGGGATGCTCCCGAGACACAGGCACCGTGCTCAGCCCCCGCTCGCGAGGTGCGCATGGGGAAAAATGTGAGCGTGAATGAAATGTAAGAAAGCAAACTCACCAAGCAATATTACATAACGGCGCCGAAGCGCAATAGGTTCATGATGACCTGAAATTGTTCATTACACTTGGCGAGGCCAAGACAAAGTCCGCCATGTCTGGGCATGGGGTTCCACATGGAGTGGCTGAGGCTTCCCGCGGCCCGTGGCAACGCGTTGTAGGAAACTCAGTGGAGATGGCCCTCGTGAAGGGAAAGCTTGGTGAAGCTGGGAGGTGAAGACGCGTGCTTCCCTCTTGAGACAAAAAATGCCTGCCGCGACGTGATCACGGGTAGAACTTGCGTAGGTGCTCGATGTTCCATGGATTTTTGATCGGATCGCCGTCTTCCGTCTCGAGCCGCACCGCGCCAGGCCTGGCGATGTGCGCGACCCTGTAGGGGCCTTCCCACATGGGTGAGAGCTTGTGGAGGCCTTCTCTGGAGAGGATCCTCCTGAGGACGAGATCGCCTGTCTCGAGGGTGCGCGGCCGTATGTGGCGGCTGTGGTAGCGGCGCAGGTCTTGCTGGTACTTTGCCGCTCGGAGGGCGGCACGGCGACGTAGTCCATCGAGCAGCAGCAAGTCGTCGTTGTGGAGCTCCTCTTGGTTGTCCTCGTTGAAAGCAAGGATCCGTGGGGACCCATGCTTGATCTCGGTGGGGAGGACTGCTTCAGCGCCATAGACGAGAGCGAACGGCGTTTCTCCAGTGGGCTTCGTGGCGGTGGTGCGGATGGACCAGAGCACGGAGGGGAGCTCTTCAATCCAGTTCTTGCCGTGGGCCTTGAGGCGATTGAAGCTTCTTGTCTTGAGGCCTTGAGCACTTCTGCGTTCGCCCGCTCAGCTGCCCGTTGCTTCGTGGATGAGCCACCGAGGCGAAGCAGAGCCGTGTGCCGAGACTCTCGCAGTAGGCCCTGAAGATGCCGCTGGTGAACTGCGAGCCGTTGTCGGTGATGATGCGATTTGGCACGCCGAAGCGACAGGCCAGGCCTCTGATGAATTTCACCGCTGATCTCGCCGGGATGGTGCGCACCGCTTCAACCTCCGCCCATTTGGTGAACTTGTCGATGGCGACGTAGAGGTAGCGGTAGCCCCCGCTGGAGCGTGGGAAAGGTCCCAGGATGTCCAGCCCCCAGACCGCGAAGGGCCAGGAAGAGGGATGGTCTGGAGCCCCAGTGCGGGCTGGTGGACTTGCTTGGCGTGGAACTGGCATGCCTCGCAAGCTGGACAACGGGTTGCATCTTGAAGTACTGAGGGCCAATAGAAACCACTCCTGAAGACTTTCCCTGCGAGGGTGCGTGATGATGAGTGGTGGCCACATTCTCCACTGTGTATGTCCTTGATCAGCTGGCGGCCTTCTTCAGGGGGGACGCATTTTAGTGCAACTCCATTTGGACGCTTGCGGTACAGGTCTCCCTCGTGAAGGCAGTATGACTTGGCCTGGCGAGCAACTCTCTCTGCTTCTGCGTCCTCTTCAGGGAGGACTCCGTCCCTGAGGTACTCCTTGAGCTCATCGATCCAGCCCGTCTCTTGGTGTGTCATGGCCAGCAGCAGGCGTTCCCCTGTGGGTGGACCGCAGCCTGGTGCTCCAGATGTTGGTGGTGGTGGGAGCTCTTCGTCCATGTTCATTTCAACGGCTTCTTTTGGCTGTTTCACCGATGCCCTGGTGAGCCTCTCCTCGAACACGCCCGCCTGCTGGGCTTCTCTGCGTGATGCTCGCCTGGCGATGTCGTCGGCCTCCTGGTTCTCCCTTCGTGGGATGTGCCTGAGCTCCATCCCCTTGAAGTGTTTCTCGAGCTTGCGGACCTCCTCGAGGTAAGCGGCCATATGGCCGTCCTTAGGCGTGTAGCTCTTGTTGGAGAAGTTGACGAGGAGCTGGGAGTCGCCCTTGATGAGTAAGCGCTTGATGCCGAGGGCGATTGCGGCTCTGAGCCCGCGAGGAGGCCCTCGTACTCGGCGATGTTGTTGGAGACCTTGTCTGTCGTGAAGCACAGCTGGACGGCGTAGTAGAGCTTGTCGCCCTTGGGTGAGGTCAGGACGACGCCAGCCCCAGCGTTCTGGCATGCGAATGCTCCGTCGAAGTGCATGGTCCAGTGGCTTGGCACCGTGTCTCCTGCTGGCGTGGATTCTGCCTCATGAGGCTCTTCTTGCTGCGTGTCTGTCCACTCGGCGACGAAGTCAGCCAATGCTCTCCCCTTGATGACCCTGGTGGTGTCGAAGCGCAGGCCAAAAGGTTGCAGCTCAATGTTCCACCCTGCGACGCGGTCAGTGGCGTTTGGATTGCGCAGGATCTGCTCCAGAGGGAATGATGTGACCACCGTGATGGGGTGGCCCTGGAAGTAGTGGCGCAGCTTCCTGGAAGCGATGAGGAGCGCGAGGAGGAGCTTCTGCTGCATAGTGTACCGCTCGCGAGCATCTCGCAGCACAGTGCTGACGAAGTAGACGGGATGCTCGACGAGGGCTGTCGATGGTGACGCAGCGCTGGGTTCCTCGGGAGCCTTGTCGAGCCTCTCGAGAGGTGGACCCTCGTCGAGGGTGCCTTCTGGTTGCGGGCTCGGCATGGGGCTCAGGGCCTGAAGAGGATGTTTCCTTGTCGGGGGGATCTGGGCTTGGCGTGGCGGTGTCCTTCTTGGCGAGGACTGGCTCTTCCCTTTCTGCCACCAAGGCTGCGCTCACTGTTTGTGGAGTGGCTGATAGGTACAGCTTCAGATGCTCGCCGGGCCTTGGGGCAACCATGACAGGTGGGCTAGCCAAGTACTTCTTCAGGTCTTCAAATGCCTTGTCCGCCTCAGGCGTCCACTTGAACGTGCCAGACCGCTTCATGAGCTTGAAAAATGGCAGCGCCCTCTCGCCGAACTTGGAGATGAAACGGCCGAGGCTGGCCATGCATCCCGCGAGGCGCTGCATGTCCTTAAGGCGACGAGGTGGCTGCATCTCTTCTATGGCTTTGATCTTGTCAGGATTCGCTTCTATGCCGCGGTGAGACACTAGGAACCCGAGGAGTTTGCCTGACGGTACCCCGAAGACGCACTTGGCGGGGTTCAGCTTGATGCTTACTTTGCGCAGGCTGGCAAAGGTCTCCTCGAGGTCCTCCATGAGGGTGTGCTCCTCGCGAGTCTTGACCACGATGTCGTCGACGTAGGCTTCTGCATTTCTTCCCATCTGAGCCCCCAAGGCCTTCCTCATGAGCCTCTGGAAGGTGGCGCCGGCGTTCTTCAGGCCAAAGGGCATGCAGACGTAGCAATACACACCACAAGGGGTGAGGAATGCTGTCTTCCTCATCCTCCTTCGCCATCTTGATCTGGTGGTAGCCTGAGAAGG